>WBNO01028404.1:73585-153587 GCA_013400575.1 Peucedramus taeniatus
GCCCGGCACGGCCCGGCCATGCTCGGCCTGGACGTGTGCGAGGCCGGCGGGCAGCTGCTGGAGCTGCTCTGGCTGGCGCTGTGCTACCGAGGTGAGCTGCGGCGGCCGGGGGGCAGCGCCCGGGGGCGGCGGGGGACATTGCCCCGGGGAGGGAGGGCGAGCGTCACTCCGAGTCCCCGATAAGTGAGCATCCCCCGGGCGCCCGGTGCATCCATGAGTGAGCAGCACCCCGGGCCCGGGGGAACTGCAGCGTCCCACGGGGGAGACCCCCGCTGTCCCCCTGCCACCTCGCAGCCTGTGGCACCCGGCACCTGCCACCCTGCCCTGCCGCCCGCGGGCAGCCGGCGAGTGCCCGGGTGGGTGCATCCCTGGGCTGGGAGTGCCCGCATGCTGCCGTGACAGCCGAGGGGCAGGGCCTTGGTGGGGCGCCAGAGGGGCAGCAGGGCCACTGCTGTGTCCCCGTCACTGCCGCTGCCCTGGGGAGCCACATCTTGGCCCTGCGGCCCCGGGGCTGAGCGCAGGCAGTGTCCTCTGCCCCATGCTGTGTTCCCAGCATATTCCCAGGGATGGAGTTCCAGGGGCTTTGGGGAGCTCAGTGCTTGCAGTCACAAGAGTGGGGTGGTGATGCAATGAGCAGGGAGAGTCAGGGACTGTGGGGACATCACCCATGCCTGTGCCCCCCAGCAGTCTGGCAGCACCAGAGCCACCGGAGCCACCATCCCAGCGATGCCTCTTTGCCCTGCAGCTGCTGGTGGTTTGGGTTTGGGGTGGGAGATGGGGCTGGAGGTTGCCCAGTGGGGTTGGAGGGGGCTGCAGGACAGTGACAAGGACTTCTCCAGATGACACGAAGGAGCCCTGGGGGTTGGAGGGGTCTGCAGGCACCCCCCAGGCCGAGCGCAGCGTAGGCAGCAGCTCGCCTTGCTCCATGACCGTGCGGAAATGCGGCCGGCGGCGGCACCTCTGGTCTCAGCTGTGCCACCAGGCCCCGGGGACACCGAGCCCGGCAGCCTTCCCGCGGCTCCGAGCAGGGGAGCTTGGCCTCCCCACGGGGGTTTCCCGTGTCACAGCCCAGCCACCCCCTGCCCACCAGCGCCTTCGTTGGGGGGGGGTGGGATTTGTCCCCCGGGGTGTCCCCGAAGCTGCCACTGCCTGTCCCCCGCAGACATCATGGCTGACAAGGAGGGGGTGACGCTATCGCTGGAGGAGGAGGAGGAGGATGCCGACGTGGCCCTGGCGTACAAGACGCCGGAGAAGAAGAGCCTGCAGGAGATCCAGGAGCTGGACCCAGGGGACGAGAGCCTGCGGAAGTACAAGCAGGCACTGCTGGGTGCCATCCCTGCTGCCGTGGGTAAGGCTGGGGCTGCAGGCGGGTTTGGGCACCGCGGCGCCCCGGCACCCCAGCCGGGAATGCAGCCTCAGCGGGCTCGGGGAGCTCGGGCGTGCTCCAGAAGGGAGAGTCCCGTGGGACATCCCCGGCAGCGAGGGCACATCCCGGCTGGAATCGCCCGTGGGTGTTGCCTGTGCCCCCCACCCGCGCAGAGACCCCGGCATTCCCTGCCGACAGTGCCGGTGCCCGGGGACCCCAGTTGCCGTGGTTACGGGATCACCGCCGCAGTTTCCATAGGAACGCTACAGGGAACCGGGAAATTCATGGGGATGACTGAGAGGAGCGAACGGCGGGGGCGGGGGGAGGAACACCGGGGTAGCACGGCTGCTGCTGACCAGACGGTGCCCCCCGCTCCCCATGGCCCCCACAGGCTCCCTCACCCCAGGCTGATGCTGGTCTGCACTGGGGGTCCCTGGGGAGCTCCATGGGCCCAGCACCCCCGTGTCCATCCATGAATGCATCGGGGAAGGTGCAGACTGGGGGGAGGGAGGGCTTGCAAAGCAGTGGGGTGCACGAGGGGTGCACCGTGGTATGTGTGAAAGCTGGGGCCGTGCAGGTTGGGCTGGTGGGGTGAATGAGACCAGTGCCCACCTCAAGGGATGCCTTGGCTGCATGTGCTGCATCCTCCTCCTCTGCTTCCCCTTGTTCTGCTCCTGAGCCAGGGAATGGTACAGCCTGGGAAATACCCGTGTCTGGGTCCTTTAAACGTGATCTTACCCCAAAAGGCACTGATGCCAGTGATGGAGTGACCTGAGATGCACCTGCTCTCCTGTGCCCTGCCTGGCACTCACTTGCTTTAACACCCCCAGCACAGACACCGTGGCCCTTCCCACCATTACCGGGCCATGGGCAGCCCCTTGGCTCTCTGGGATGGAGGTGGTGGTGGACTGGGAACAGTGGGTAAGGTCTGGGCCCTGCTGCTTGTCTCTAGATGCCAGCGTACCCAACGTGCAGGTGACAAGGCTGACTCTGATGTGTGAGCAGGCACCGGGGCCCATCACCATGGACCTTACAGGTGAGCCCTGGGGACACCCAGGGGAGAAGGAGGAGGAGGGGGAGGAGGAAGGGTACCGGGCTGATGGACCATCTACCTGCACAGGAGATCTGGAGGAGCTGAGAGGTCGGGCCTTTGTGCTGAAGGAAGGGGTGGACTACAGAGTGAAGGTGTCCTTCAAGGTGAGGCAAGTGCGTGGTGTCCTGTGCCCGCTGGCTGGGCATGGCCCTTCTGCCCTCACACCATGGGGTCCCTACCCCAAGGGGTCCTTGTTACCCTGGGACCCTCCCCCACAGTGTCCCTCTTGCCACCCGTGGGTCCCTGCCTTGGCACATCTGCTTCCACCCTTTACCCCTGGGGTCCGTGCCCCTCTGGGGTCTCTGTGCACCCTGAGTTCCCCAGCCTTCTGGGTCTCTGCCACCCTGGAGGTCCTTGCTGTCCCCGGTGTGACTGCCACCCCATGGTTCCTGCCCCTAGAATCCTTGCTTCTCCCAGAGATCCCAGCAATGCTGTCTATCCAAGGGTTTCCTAGAGGTCTCCACCCCTCCTGAGGGAGATCCCTGCCATCTCTGAGTCCCTGCCCCTCTTGGAGTTACCTGCCAGCCTGGAGTCCCTGCCACCTTTGATGATGCTGAATTCTGACAAGGGGCTGGATCCTGGAAGAGGTGGATGTCAGGGGTCCCCGTGCCATGGTTCAGTCCCCTGCCTTCTGCCCGCAGGTGAACAGGGAGATCGTCTGCGGGCTGCGGTGCCTGCACCTCACCTACCGCCGGGGCCGGCCCGGTGAGTGGGGCTGGGGGCCGGGGCTGGGGGGCCCCCGCGCTACCCTGGCCCCACTCACTCACCCGTCCCTCCTCTCCCCTCCTCGCCCAGTGGATCGCGACGTTTTCATGGTGGGCAGCTACGCGCCGCGGGCCGAGGAGTACGAGGTGGTGACGCCGGCGGAGGAGGCGCCGCGGGGATGGCTGGCACGGGGCTCCTACCGCGTCCGCTCCCTCGTCACCGACGATGACAAGACGGAGCACCTCTCCTGGGAGTGGGGCCTCTGCATAAAGAAGGCTTGGGAGGACTGAGCCCGGCCCCGCAGCCCGGCTCCCCCCGCCAGCTCGGGGACGAGGTGCCGCCGTCCCGGGGAGCCCTCCCGGCACCGCCGCGCTTGCCCCAGTCGCGTGAAGGGTTCAGGGGGGTCCCTTAGCGAGTGAGAGCCCGTGGTCGTGGTCTTCGCAACCAAAGTTATTTTTAATTGCTCTTTTTTTTTAAATATCGACGCGCGCCTGGTCCTCACGGCGTCCCCGTCGCTGGGGCCGGGGCCGTGACCCTGCCGTGGCGGTGCCGTGTCCGGTGCCCGCCCGGTCGCAGGCTGTGCTCTTCCATCGCCATTAAACCCTACAGACTGGTCTCTTACTGGTGTGTCTGTGCCCCCACCGCCTATGCCTGTCCCCCTGCTCCCTGTCCCCCGCGGCCCTGTCCCCATCCCGCTGCCGGGGCCAGGTCTCCCTGCGGCGACGAGAGTCTGGAAAATGGCCACCTGGTCCCGCTGCCTTATCGGCGGGGCCGGGCAGCCAGTAGCGGAGGGCCACGAGCCCCAGGGGACCGGCACAACCCGCCCCCAGGTCCCTTATCTTCGTCCTCCTCCCCGGACAACATCTTCAGCGCCGGCACCATGCGCGGCTGCGGGTCCCGGCTGGTTTGGCTGCTGGTGCTGTCGCTGGCCTGGCTGGGCCCGGCTTTGGGGGGCGAGGATAAGGATGAGGAGGTGATAGAAGAGGAGGAAAAGGAGAAGAAAGAGGATGAAGTGCTCTCAGATGAGATCAAGGAGGAGGACAATGTCCTGGTGCTCCATGAGCACAACTTTGCCCGTGCCCTGAGTGAGAACCAGCTGCTGCTGGTGGAGTTCTGTGAGTGCCCCCACTGCGGGCAGAGGTGTGGGCAGGGGCAGATGTGGGGCAGGGAATATTGGCAGGGGGACTGGCTGTGGCTGAGTGTGGGCAGAACTCATGGACACAGGTACAGGAGGGAATGGGACACAGGAGGGAGTGTAGGCGGGGTGGGCAGGGGCAAGGCTGTGGGACAGAGGGACAAGGGCACAGGCCATGTGACAGGGCATGGGATGGATGGGGACAGAGGGGCAAGGGCACAGGCCATGTGACAGGGCATGGGATGGGGACAGACACACGGAACAGGGACACAGGCAGAGCATGGGGTGAGGGGTGTGTAGCACGAGTGTGGGGCACAAAACAGGGACATGGTGTGGGTGTGGCACAGGGGCACAAGCTGGGGGCAGTGGGCTCACACAGCCACTGGGCTGCCCCACACGTGTCCCCGTTATCAATGCTGTCCCCTACCCACAGACGCGCCGTGGTGTGGGCACTGCCAGCGGCTGGCTCCTGCCTTTGCCCAGGCAGCCACTGAGCTGAGGAATGAGTCCAGCCCAGCCCGGCTGGGCAAGGTGGATGCCACGGCACAGACAGCCCTGGCCACTGAGTTTGGCATCACCTCCTACCCCACGCTCAAGCTCTTCCGTGATGGCAACCGCACCCACCCCCTGGAATACACTGGTAGGGCTGTGGCACCCTGCAGTGCCCCTGGCACCCACCGAGGGGGACACTGCCATGGGGCTGGGGCATGTGGCAGGGGCTGATGGTAGAGGGTGGCACTGTCCTTGTGGGGGTCACAGGGTGGTGATGGTGAGAGGGGTGGCAATGTCCTGGTGGTGATAATGGACAGGTGACAGTGTGATGTATGAGGTGATGATGGTGGGCAGTGCCATGGTGCTGGTGGCGGGTGGCTGAGGTTGGTGGCACAGGGAGGGGTGGCAGCCTGGAGAGGGGTGTCAGGTGACATCTGTGTGCCAGGCCGCATGGACAGCCAGGGCATCGTGCGCTGGATGCAGCGCCGGGCCGGCCCCAGCGCCACTCTGCTGCAGGACACCGACACCATCGCAGCCTTCATCAACTCCCAGGACTTGGTGGCCATCGGCTTCTTCAAGGTGGGCTGGGACGGGGCGTGTTGGGGCTGGATGATGGCTCTGTCTGTGGGACTCATGGGTAGCTGTGCAGGACCTGAGGGGTGAGGCAGCCGAGGCGTTCTTCGAGGTGGCTGCCGAGATGGTGGACCTGACGTTCGGCGTGGCCGAGGCAGCTGAGCTCTTCCAGGCTTACGGGCTGTCAGCTGACACCGTCTGCCTGTTCAAGAAGGTGAGGGGGTGGCAGGGGAGTGGTGGGGCCATCCTGTCCTCCCCTCAGCCCTCACAGGCCCCTGCCCTGGCAGTTTGATGAGAGACAGACAAACTTCCCCGTGGACCCGGCACGGGGGCTGGACACGGCCGAGCTCACCCGGCTGCTCCGCGTGCACAGCATGCAGCTGGTGATGGAGTTCACCAACGAGGTACAGCCCGTTCCCAGCCCTGACACTGTCCCCTGAGGGCCATGGCTGCCCACCCTCATTCTCCTCCTCCTCCCCAGACGTCCAACCAGATCTTCAGTGCCAAGATCCCCCATCACATGCTGCTCTTCCTCAACATGTCCTCACCGGAGCAGCTGTCACTTCGGGATGGCTTCAGGGCAGCTGCCGGTGGCTTCCGGGGTGAGGTGAGGTGGCCCCATGGTAGGAACATGGAGGGTGGCTTTGGGACTCCCCAGCCTCAGTGTCCCCCATTCCCTGCCCAGGTGCTCTTCGTGGTGGTGGATGTAACCGGCCACGGCGCCGACGTCCTGCCCTTCTTTGGCATGACCGCTGCTGATGCCCCCACCCTGCGCCTGGTCAAGATGAAGAACAACCGCAAGTACCAGATGGAGCAGGACAACTTCTCGGATTCGGCCATTCGCACCTTCATCCAGGCAGTGCTGGACGGCAAGGTGAAGGTGAGGGGTGCAGCATGGTGCCAACCAGCACCGATGGATTCTGCCCTCTGGTGAGAGATTTTGGCTCAGAAGCCTAAGGATGATGGTTGTGTGGTGAACAGCAGGGACTTGTTTGCTGATACCCCTGCTGCCAGGCTTGAGGAGTTGGGGATTTGTTATGGGCAAGGGGGGCAGGAGACTGCTGCTGTGGAGACACACAGAGCTGGGATGGCAGCAGAGGGGAAGATGTGGTCTAAAAGGTATCACAGGAACATACCTCTGCCCCAGCCTGCACTGTGCCCCACGGGCCTCTGGCACTGCTCAGGTTGTGGCTGTCCTGACTGTCCCCACAGCCTCACCTGCTGAGTGCAGAGCCCCCTGAGGATTGGGACACGCGGCCTGTTAAAGTCCTGGTGGGGAAGACCTTCGAGCAGGTGGCTTTTGATGAGACCAAGAACGTCTTTGTCAAGTTCTGTAAGTGCTGGGGCCACCCGTGGCCCTCCCTGAGCTCTGCTGCGGGGCTCAGCCCCTCTCCACAGCAGCCCCAGCCCTGCCCCAGACCCTCGGTCACTGTGCCCACCCCGCAGACGCGCCGTGGTGCCCCCACTGCCAGGCCATGGCGGCCGCCTGGGAGGAGCTGGCTGAGCGCTACAAGGGCCGCGAGGACATCGTCATCGCTGAGATGGACTCCACAGCCAACGAGCTGGAGAACATCACCATCCACGGATACCCCACCCTGCACTTCTTCCCCGCGGGGCCGGGCAGGAAGGTAGGTATGGGCACTTGGGGGTCACCAGCATCTGGGGTACGGTGGCACCCTCAGCGCCCTCCACTCCCATGGCTCCAGATGGTTGAGTATAAGAGCACGCGAGATGTGGAGACCTTCTCTAAGTTCCTGGAAAACGGGGGGATGCTGCCGGAGGAGCCTCCGGTAAGTGAGGTCAGGGGACAGCCCCCCTGTCCAGGGCTGTCCCCAGCCCCTGCTGGGTGAGAGGATGGATCCTGCAGGGTGGGAACGGGGACAGGGTCAGGCAGGGAGTGTGTGTCCATCCATGCCTCACTGCTGCCTTCTCCAGGTGACCAAGACCCCTGGGAACAGCACGGGCAAGGAGGATCCGAGTGTGCCGCAGACAGACGAATCCCGGGATGAATTGTGAGCCCTGTCCTACTCAGGCATGTGCTATAAACTACCTGGAAACAATGTGGGCTCTGGTCTGTGTTTGTGTCTCCATATGCTGGGAGCACCCACTTGTCTAGAGGACAGTGCAGGGCTTCTGTCTCCCTGGGACAGCTGTGCCATAGCACTGATCCTGGCAACCCTGCAAGGGCACCAGATGGCCAAGGAGCTCTCCATGCTGGCCCTTGTGCTGCACTGGTGGGGTTCAGGTGATGGGGGACCAGCTGGGGTCTCTCCTTCGTGACATACCAGACCTAGGCAATCCCCAGGAGCTGCTGTCACTGCCAAGGCAGGCAACATGGGGTTCTACAGGCACGTAAGCCTGGCTTGTAGCCTCCAGCAACTCCAGCACTATCCTCTCTCTGCTGAGCCATTCCTTCAGGGGCAACATGTTGGTCCTATGGGGCCAAGACATGCTCAGCCACCCCTCCAGGGAGCCCAGAGCAGTCCCACCCTGTGCCCTTCACCAATCCTGCCCCATCCTCTGTCTGTCCCAGAGGCTGCTGAAGGCCCAGGCCTGCTCCACAGGGAAGGAAAAAAAGCAGCAGGCAGTGGGATGTGGGGTTTTATTTCATTTTATCCAAGTACCTTTGAAAAGATCATTGTACAAGTCAGCACATGAGAATGCAGAGGAAACGCCGGGGCTGCACGGCCACTGTACATATTTACAGGGACCCCCCGAAAAAAAAAGGGGGGGACGGAAATCCCGGGCACGCCAACAACCTCACCAGACACACCACCATCAGAACTTCAAAAAAACGGAGTAAAACCCCTTGTAACACTGTTCCCGGGCTGAAAACATTTGCAGATTTTGCTGGACTCCACCCAGTGCATGAGGCAAGTCCAGAAGCGTGTTTAAAGGCACTCGGTGACATGTACAACAGGCACAGCCCATCCCGCCGTGGGGCCCTGGCAGCTCCACCACTGCTGGGGCTGGCCATGGCTCTGAGCAGGGCCACCGTGGGTCCCCAGGCTTTGGGGCCACCCCCATTTCCGTGGGTGGGCAAGGGCTCTCTAAAGGAGCTGGCACAGAGCTGTGGCTGGGCTGGGCGAGGGCAGGATGGGGGAGCACCGGCACAGCCCCAGCTTCCTCGCAGCCGAGTAAACCCAGGAGGCTTCCCAGGGCTGCCTGCTGGCCCTGCATGAGCCACAAACTGGCATCAACGACCCCCCTGGTGCAGTGCCCTCCTGCTGCCTCCCCTGAGACACCGAAGCTGACAAAAAATGCAGGACTCACAAAAATACATATTTTGTCTTCAGCTTTAATGTCTCCCTCCCCATTATGGCTCTCCATAAAGAGAGCCCTGCCTAAAGCTGAAGCTTGGCCCAGGGGTCTGGGCATGTCTGCACCAGGCACACAGGAGCCAGCCCTCTGCAGAACTGCAGCACCCTCCTGGGAAGCAATCCCTTCTCCACGGGGACACAGGGGACACACAGGAGTGGGCAGGCTGTGGGATGCCAGCACCCAGCCTGCCACCCTGGCTCTGAGCTGGTCCTTGCTCTGTGGGAAGCCCCCAGTCCCAACAGGCACTGACTCTTCTATCCCCAGGGGGTTTACTCGGTTGCAAGGAAGCTCAGGAGGAGAAAAAGAGACCCATCCTACCATGTCCAGCAGCTGAGCCTGCCGAGAAGGCCACAGGTGACTCCTTCCAAACGGCTCAATGATCTTCACAGCCCCTTTGGAGCAGGGTCACCCCTTCCATGCTGGTGGGGAGAGGGCAGCTCCACCCCATGGTGCTCCAGAGCCATCCATGCTGGAAGAACGGGGCGGGGTGCCGGGAAAGCGCGGAGCAGCCGGAGTCTGATGGATGGCTGTACACTTTGGGTGAGTTCTGCAGTACCTGTATGTTTTACATTTACATAAGAGCACTGTGACATTGGAAATATTTTCCTTTTATTACAATATATCAAAAATATGCAGCTTTAGTAAACAAGGTCATATTACACTTTCTAATGCACTGTACAATGCTACATTACACTTATATTCGGTATGGAGAGGGAGCCCAGGCTCCCACTGGCAGGTTTGTGGGGTGAAAGGGCATCCACTGGCATCCTGGAGCTTGCCCAGATCCGTGCTGGAAAGCAGAGCTGCTGCCCTCTGCCCCGGGCTCGCCTGGTGCCCGTGGTGGCAGCACCGCCAGCGTCTGCCCCAGGCCTTCTCCTCCGGTCCCAGAGTCCTTCACAGTCCTGTCCTCACTGCCCTGGAGCCTAATCAATCTTCTCCACCTTCCCGATGATCTTCTCTTCGAAGATGGGCAGGATGGTGTCATCCTCCCGCACCTCCTCAAAGACCACACCACAGTCGAACTCGTCGCTCACCTTCTTAAAATAATACCTGAAAAAACAGGGGAAGGGGTGGAGGGAAAAAACATGGAAGGGGGAGAGGGAAAGAAAAGCAGGTGAATGCTCATAGGGCACCATGATCCCCAAATCTGGGTACAGCCCTTCCATGGCTCTGAGCTTGTGGAACACAGGAAGCTACTCCCCCAGACATGGAGGGAACAGAGGCCACACTCCTGCCCCTGCCCTCAACAGTGACCACAAAAAGTGGTCAGGATCCATGTTAGCATGGTCAGGAGCTCCAGCCCTGAATCCAAGCCCATTCACAGCTCTCCCAAAAGGAGTGGCTGAGGCACCTGTGTTGGTGGAGCATTTCTAGGCAGGTTTTCCCATGGCAGCTCCTACTTGGAAGCAGGAACTTGGGAGAGCTCCACGCCCCACATCTGACTGCTTTGGGATTCTGGCAGGACCCAACCTCCCTGTCCTCACCAAAGGGAACTTTGAGAGGAGCAACATATGCTCTGAATTTAGATGGTCCCCACAGCATCACTGAACACTGACTGCACCTGCCCAGGTTCCCGCAGGGCAGGTCAACAGCTCCTGCTGGAAGTGTAAACCACAATTCATTTCTGCTACAAAACCCAACCTCCCTCTCCCCAGCTAACCTGCTTCTTCACCAGCCCAGGCACCCTGGCCAAACTGCCACATCCCCAGCACAGCATGCCCCGAGGAAGCCCTCCTGACCCACCTCCACCAACCCTCCCCTTTGTGGGGGCAACGCCGCTGTGTCCTGGCTGTGGCATCTGCCAGGGGTCACCAACAGCTGCTGGCAGGCGGGGAGCAGCCCTTACCTGTAGTTCCCTTTCTTGGTCAGCAGCTCCTTGAACTGTCCCAGCGTCACCACGCGCCCCTTGACGAGGGTGCGGTAGGGGATGGGCTCCCCGCAGAAGTAATAGGCCACCACGATGTTCTCGCAGGGCTGCGCCGCGCCGCCGCCCAGCCTCTTCTGGGGCTTCAACCTGCTGGGCACAGACACAAGGGGCCTGCTCAGTGCTAGCCCAGGGGGCTCAGAACCATCCTGCTGGGTGCCTGGCAGAGCTCGGGGCTGCTGGGTGGGAGGAGCAGGTCAGGGCCCCCCAGATGGGCTGGTGGAAATGCAGCGCAGCCCCTGAGCATCGCCTGCTCCCACCAGCAGCTCTCTGGGCATGCAGACACACACCGAGATCGGTCAAGGAGCACTTGGAAAGGCTGAACGAGGCCAGGACACAACTACAAGGAGGGTGCAGGTTCTAACTCAGCCCCTTTGTGCTGTCTCCAGGCTTTGAGAGGATACAGCCCTCCTCACAGCATGGTTTGGGGAGTCACTGGCAGAGCACCCTAGGCCAAGGCAGCAGAGCCAGGTCACCATCATCACCACCACCATCTCAGCATGCTCCTGGTGCATCTCAGCACACAGGGCTGGAGCACCATCCCACAGGGCAGGATCATGCAGACACTGCCCAGACTGCTTGGGATTATGGTCACCATGGCCAGAACAGCCCGGCACCAGTGTCTCACATCTGCAGGCAGGATGTTCCTGCACCCCACAGCTCCCCTGGGTACCTCTCCCAGAGATCATGGAAGTCTGAGAGGGTAAAGCTCCCAGCATGGCATGCCCTGGAGACTCTGCTGCCTGCCCTGTCCATGCAGGGTGCCAAGGCAGCTGCCATCCCCAATACCTCAGTGACTTTACACCTCCTGTGTTTTCCAGCTCTCAAAATGTTGGTCTGGTCTTTGCTTCCAGCCCACACACCAGGTTCTGCTATGTGGTGCCATCACTAGACTGAAACTGTCAGCCCAGCCCTCACCCCATTTTCAGAGACAGACAAAAGCAACAATAATTCAGCTCAGGGTACTTTGCCCTTCTGCAGAGCCTTTCATCTGGGGTGCCGAAAACGCTGCACAAACATTGGAGCAGCCTACACAAATTGGTACCTTGGCATGCGTGGTCTGAGCCAGAGGCAGCCTTCCCTTTCAAAGTCACATAAAACACATTTGGCAGCTTTTAAAAAAATATTTTAAAAGCACACTGGATAAAAAAAGATGATTTTGTATTTACATGACTGGAAAGTTGCTGTAAAAACCATAGAATCTGCCAAGCACATGAGGTAATCGCAGTTTTGGAAATGACTCTGACCTTAACCTTAAACAGTGGCTGGCGGGCAGAGCACCTTTTCATGGTGTGCCCACATAAACACTGGCACTGCAAACCAACACCAGGCACAGCCTTTCCACCTCTTCCTACAGGCATGAGAGGTCTAAAGTTCAGCTGAACAGTCTTCCGGGTGCCTGCTCTGCCTGCAAGACCTTTGGAGAAGATGCAGCATTCTGAGAGGCAAGGGTCTGCTCCTGGTGCCAGCAGAGCTCTCTGAGCCTCTCCCATCCCTGTATCAAAATACAGGATGCCCTTTAGCTAGAAAAACATTAAGGAGTTGAGTCATCCTTGGAAAAAAAAATATAAGGCATTTAAAGGAAAAATGGGTCATAAATTCAGGCAAATTCTGTGATTCCTGTGAGCCAGAAGTTAATTGAAGGGGTTTGGAAAACCTCAACGTCCCTAAGCTTCTCTTAATCCTGCTAGAGACAAGTCATGACTAAGGGAGGGCTGCTGTGTGCCTGGGGACCTGGGGACACGGTGACGAGCCTGGTGCAGGAGCAGAGCTGCTTCCTCAGGGCTGCTCTTCTTCTTTGCTGGGGAGATGGAGAGGACAGGACATCCCTGAGCTCTGCTGTGGCAGAAGCAAGAGGGGGACTGTGCCAGTTGCTGGGAGTGTCCTTCCTCCTGCTGTGCACTGCACACCTGAAAGGCCATTCCTGAATGTCCTCAGCCTGACTCCAGTGAGATGTGGCCTGAAAAGGATGCCTGAAGCAGTGCCCAAAAATGATCTTGGCAGGCAAAGAGGGGAGACTGACCAGCCTTTAGTTCCCTAAGCCTTCCTTTTTTCCCTTTTTGAAAACGGGGGCTATGCTTTCCCTTTTCCAGTCAGTGGGAACTTGTCCAGACTGCCATGACTTCTCAAATATGATGGATAGTGGCTCACACACTTCATCCACCAGTGCCCTCAGGCCCTGTGAATGGATTTTATCAGGACCCATGGACTTGTGCACCTTCAGGCTCTTTAGATGGTCTCAAACCTCATCTTCTCCTGCTGTGGGTGGTTCTTTTTTCTCATGGCTTTGTCTGTGACTTGGGTGCTGTGGTTGGAGCACCCACTGCTGAAGACCAAAGCAGAAAAGCAGAAAAGCCATTGAGTACCTCAGCCTTGTGCATGGCCCAGGTAACCAGCTCTCCCATTTCCTCCCAGACAAGGCCCATATTTTCCCCAGTTTTCCTTTTATCACCAATGTACCAAGAGAAGATTTTCCTGTTGCTTTAATTCTATCAGCAGAACTCTCACACACCCCAAACTGCAGCCACAGACCTCTATCAGGCTGAAGCAGAGCTGATGAATATGAAATCACTGACAATGTAATTTTCCAAGAGCTCCCCTAAGGAGAATGAAACAACACAACTGTCTCCACTTTCGTCATTGCCAAGAGATCTCCTGAGACTTTGGCTTGCACATAAGGCCATCAGACTGCCTCCAAGCCCTGCCTCATTAAATCTGCCACCTGCACCCATCTCCTGGGTGTCAGTGTGACCCAGAAATACTGCCAGGCACCACACCCTGCCCCTTCTGAGATCACCTCCCATTGCTATGTTTGTCACAAGCACAAAATACCATCCAGCAGGGAAACAGCAGCACTCACCCCCTCACTGCATCTGCATCCCAGTCCTGACCCACAGCTGTGCATCCCACCAGTGCTGGGACAGGGAACCCACGTCTGGTTTGCAGCACCAATCCGACCTTGCTATGATGCAAAGGTGTCCAGCTTGCTCCAACTCAACCCTGGGGCTGGAGAGCTTTGGAAAGCCCAAAATGCACCCACATGTTACTTCAGCAGGTGCCCCAGCCACTGGCTCTGCTCCTCTTCCTATCTTGGGCCAACACAATTAATTCCAAAGTGATCTCATGCTAAATGTTCTCCCTGCTTGCAAAAAATCCTTTCTCTGAGGAGCTGGTATTAATTACTACAATCTAGCTGTGAAATGTGAGACTGAGCTACAGGAAATGTCTCAAAACCTGTCTGTCCATGGAAAACCTGATGGTCACTGGGACACTATTGCTGGGCACTGGTGTACTGCTGGATCTGCAGGTCATTAGCACTGGATAATCAATCCTGAACTGCCTGCCAGCAGCAGCCAGGTTGCTATCTCAGAGATCAGGGTCATTCCAAATGCTGTGAAATAGGGAAAGAAATGCTTTTTCTAGAAGAATATTTACAATTCCCAGCACAGTCACTGCAGGTGCCTCATTGATTTACAGTGGGGCAGTGCTGGGGTGGGAGCAGGGCTGCTGGCAGTGGGGAGTTTGGTGGGGAAGGCCTCTGCTGGGAGGGCTGTGCCAGAGGGGAGTGGCTGCAGAGCTGGATAACCATGCTGGCAAGGCCAGTCTGGCTGTAGAAAGCTGGCACAGTGTGCTCTCCACCCACAGCCAACTCAACTGGAGCCTCAAGGACATCTCTGGGCACACCTCCACCTCTCTGTGCTTCCCCAAGGCTATTGACAAACCTGGGACACTGGCTCCAATTTCCCAGAGCTCTTCTAAGCTCTTGACTGAAATAAATGGTGTTTTCATGGGAGCTCCTCTCTCAGTTTCAACTTTGTTCTCACTGAGCTGTGGGATCTATTTCCAAGTGGGCTCCTGGACTAACCAGAGCAGGAGCTTTCTAAAAACTGCCAGCTCAGGTATGCTTCAGCAGCAGCACCCAATCCTACCAAAATCCAGCTGAGAGATTTCAACATACAGACATCTTTGGCTCCCTGGGGACCACTGCATCCATTTTTGCCTGCTACTGGACACAGACACATCTACTTTTCATAAGCAGTTCCACACTGGGGAATGTCTCTCTGGTTTTCCAGGCATGGGGCAGGGCTGGGGGATTGCTGCATCACTGGGAGAAAAGTCAGACCTCATGAAGAGGCAGTGGAAGCAGAGCAGCCCAGCACTGGAACTGCTCAGCCCATCCTGCTGCTGGCATGCCTGGCACTTACCACACACCATGGGCTTCCTCTGTAAGCCACTCTTATAATACAGGCTAAATTAGTGTCAGAATATTAATTGCATAGCCCGGGCTGCTGTTTTCAAAGTGTGTACAGACATTTATGGGGAAGGTGCATGAATTTAGTACAACTATAAATGACTCTACTAATAAACCCTATCCAATTACACACGCCAAAGGTAGATCACATAAACTTGGCTTAACCTGGCTTGGGAAAGCCCTCTAATTACCTGGCTTTCAATCAATGCTCTGACATGAATACACAGAAATCTGCTATGTGGTCACTGCAAGCAAAAATAACTCGAGCATGTCAATTAAGAGCTTCTTTTTAAAATTACATTTGTGTTTCTAGGAGTCAGACAGCAAAGTGTCAAGTTTTCAGAGGACAGCTGGAGAGCTGTGAAAGGTTTCTAATGGACAAAGTGCTTTTAGCTGTTAACAGTAATTATCTAGCACTTCCAAAACGCTTTTCACCAGAGAGTTCCATGTGCCTTGCAAATGATGTCCCCTGAAAGATAACACAGAGCAGGAAAATGAGCTCTGCAACAGCCATTAAGCTGAGTCACAGAAAGATGCAGTGACTTGGATATGGTCACGCAGAGTCAGAGCTGCTGCAGGAGGGCTCCAGCACAGAGCTCTCATCCAGAGGCCACCAGCAGCCTTTGCTGGAAGCTTGTGTGAGATAGAGATAAAGAGCAAAGACAGATTTGTCTTCTGCACTTAATTCTGCTGCATCCTGATGAATTCTGCTCCTGCACCAAGCTCTGAAGTCATCGTGTGATTGTGAATGAGTGCAGAGCCAGCGAGCACCAGGGGAGAGAGCTCTCCCAGCCAAGCCCCTTCTAGATGTGCTCCCTCTGCCCAGCCCCTTCCCATCCTGTCAGGAGCATTTCCAGCTTCTCCATTCAAAGATCACAAGCCCACGTCCTCAAGGTGGGTTTTGGCATTTGCACCACCATGTCAGAAGGATTGAGGCAGATTTCTCTGACCTCTCTGCAGGCTGGAGACCGGAGCAGAGGACATGGACATCCCTCAGAGCAGTCTCTCCCAGCCCTCCCACACACCATCAGACCCTATCATCATACCTTTGCTTAAGGGGGAGTTTTCCAGCCCTTTTTTCCTCCTCTTCCAACCTCCTGCGAGCTTCCTCCAGCTGGGTGAGAGGGTTGGGGGCTGGGTTGGGTGGCATGGTAGGATCTTGAATGAAGGGGTGAGAAGGCTGCACGACGTTGCGGAGCTGGGCGCTGACCCATGGGTGCACTGTCACAGGGCGCTCGATGGACAGGGGCCGCACCATGTCGTGGGACAGCTGCTTCTTAGCACCTGAAGAGCTGCACACAAACACAAAGGTTGTACATGGAGCACTGAGATGCTCTGCACAGGCACACAGTCGTTCACAGATGGACCTGCTGTTGGACACAGGCATCACTGGGAAGCTCCTCACAGCACGGCTTTCAAGGGAGAGGGGCGCAACGTGAAAATTTAAAGAAGGTTTTGAGCAAGTCCTGAGACATCAGGGTGAGCAGCCCAACCCTGAAACAAACCCCACAGATAAATGTCAGGGCTCCCATCAACCCCATACATAAAAATTAACTCAGGAAAAGGCAGCTCCATCTTTTGTGGCATTCTCCCACAGGATGCCCTCCTACCATGTGCCACGTTATCCACCTTGGAACCACAGCAGCAATTTCTAAGATTCCCTTGGGGCTGCAGCCTCCTGCCATGGCCACAAGTTATCCTTCAGAAACAACAGCCCTCATAGCCCCTGAGTAACCCTCAGTCTCCTAAGGCTCTAAACCCTTGTGTGGTAGATTCTTGCCTTCCCAAGATGTCTGGGAGGAAGGCAGCCTGCTGACACATCTCCCTCATGCAGGGGGTGCAATACAAGAGTATGTTATTCCTTGCTCTGCCAGCCCTTACCCATGGTTTGTTTTCTTATGCCTGCTGATCTCCTTCTCTCCTTCTATGATCCACTGAAGGATCTTCTGGTTTTTCTCCACGTCTTCAGGAGATCCTGGCATTTCATAGTTGGCACCATCACTTTTCCCTGAATCGGTCTTCTTAACATTCCTTTTGGAGAGCAGACTTGCTTTCCCACTGCAAGAAGAAAGCTTGGGACATTAGTGTTTTGCTTATGCCAGCCACCAGAGGGGCAGAGGATGGACACATCCATCTCCAGACATGGACAAATCTATCTCCAGACATGTTCTACAGCTCCCTGCTCTACCAAAGCTCAAACCAGTTCAGGCTAAGAGTAAGACTATCTAGACCTGGGCACAGCAGCTTCTATGCCCAACAACCTGTGGGGAGAGGGAGATTCTCCTCTGGCCAAATGAGCCATGGCAAAATCTCCTGCCATGAGAAGGGTTGTGTTAAATCCCCAGCTCTTTTCTCAGAGTAGGAGGTTATCCATTGTCTGTCTCTCCATGCCTCACCACTGCTTGAAACCTGGGTCCTTCCTATCACCCTCAGATTCACTGATACCCCAAACCCTGACTTGCCATGCCCAGAATTTGCTTCTCACCCTCAACCGAACAAGGCTTCACCTCATGATGGGAGATCACATCCTAGCAGGGTGGGCTGCCTCCCAGGGGGAAGCCCAGCCACCTCAACCACCATAGCCAGAGGGATGCCAGGCAGTAGCCAACACTGGCTACACCTGTGGCTGCAGCAAAGGCTCCTGCAGGAACACCATGGCACACAAGACCACGTGCCCAGCCAAGCAGCCCCATGCTCAGGAGGCCATGCAGAATTCCCCTGTGCTGGCCTGTCATTCCATGAGACTCCCACTGTCCTAACCATCCACTTGCTTTACTGCACAGGACCTCTCTCCTGCATGTTCACTAACACACAGGAGAAATAACCTGAACACCACAGAAGAGCAGCAATCCCTCAGACAGCTTTGCTGATTTTTTTTTTAGGAAAAAGCCTAGGGAGGAATTGCTGCAGATCTACAAAGGCAGGGCAAGCTGACAACTTCTCTGCTTCTCCCAACATGAGGACTACTGGGTATCAAATACAGCTCCACAGCATCAGGTTCAGTGCAAACAAAATAATGCTGTTTTCTGCAGGTTGTCATTGACCCACAGACACAGTCATGGAGGGCTGGGGGAACAGCACACCAGCTGGGTTCAACAAAGAGTCAGAGAAGCCACCACAAGAGACTACTGGCTGCCAAACAGGATCATTTGGATGCAAATCCTTGTCTTGTGAAGCTTCTAATTCAGGGACTGCCAGGAACTGGGAGTTTGTGCCAGAGGAAGGACAGCTCTGAGTGTGTCCTTTAAAAATCTCATTAAATATATGCTGTAGCTGCTGCTAGAAGGAAATCTTGTGTCTAGATGGGGCTTTGGGTTGGCCCAGTATGGCCATGCTCATCTCTGTTGAAGCAAAGACCCTTTCCCCATACAAACATGGTGGATTTAAGTGCCTCTCCCTCTGAAGAGCAGTTTGCTTTAGCTGCCTCTGCACTCTGCTTCCCTCCTGCCCAGAAAGCTGATCTTGACTGCTGCAGACCCAGCCAACCTGCCTTCACTAACTGTCCCACCCCTGGTACACTGCAAAGAAACATCCCAAAGCCTAAGCCCTGGGGAGCCAGACACACTCAGGGTGAGCACAGCTTTCCCCTGTGACTGCTCCATCCCCATCCTTCACTGTGGTCAGCCCCGAGCTGCACTCCCACTTTTGCAGTCACCCAGCAACAGGACCAGCAAAACCTGCCATGGAAAAGGAGCTCCCCCCTCTGCCTGCAGAATGGAAGGGATGGAGGAATTCAAATGGCCAAGGAAAGATGGAAGACAGCCTGTACTGCAGCCAAATGGCTCTTCTGGGCAGAGGGTGTCCTACCCTGGAGAACATCCCCTTGGGACTGGCTGCAAGGGCAGCACTGCAGTGGGCATTGATTTGTGAGGAAGAGAAAGGAGCCCTTCTGGTCAATGGGTTCAGCCTTGCAACAAATAAGGTGAGGGCTTTTGTCCTCTCATAAACACCTTAAGAGACCTGTTTCTATCACCCAGACCTCAAGACACAGCTCCAACATCCAACTCCTGGTGCATGGAGAAGTAGACCAGCACCTGCAATTTCTAAGAATCTCCACTGCTTTAATGAGCAGAAAATCTATTTTAGAACCAAGGCCAATAAAAATCCTGGTTAGAGAGTGTCTTTCAGCACCAGATCTCAGAGATAAAAAGGACTCTATAAAGGTTATCAGGGGACATTCATTTCTGAAGGGGAAGAGCCCTCAAATGACGTCCCAGCATAACCTCTCACAGGAAAAGGCTCAACTGCTGTTTCCCTGACATGCTACAGCCTGTTTATGGAAGAGCTTCCTAGAGAAGTCACAGCTTTGGGAATCCCACTGGGTGTTCTTTGACTCACCTATAGCCTAAAGAGTCCATGGGGACAGGGGCCATGCCCAAGTTTTCACTGTAGTTTCGTGACTTTGTTGCATAGTTATGTGAATCTACATTCCAAGCAAAGCTGTTCTGCACTCGCTGCGTGGCCTCAGCCTCGATCTGCTCTTTTGGTTTCATCATGCTGTGGTGATGGATGTGGTGGTAGACATGTTTATGGTGGTATAAGTTAGCTGCATCCAGTTTCATTCCTGATTTTGGTGCGTGCTTGCCATGCCCTGGAGGAATTGTTCCTAGTGTCCCTGACAGCTTTCCTAAGTGGCCACTTTCTGGGGACCGTGGCTTAGGAGAGTGACGGCCAGGCCCTGGAGATTGGCAGCCTGGAGTTTTCATCACACGCTGCACGTGTTCATCCAGGATGCTTTCGGGGTTTTCTTCATGGGCATCTCTCATCTGCATCCCAGCACAGCCCATCTCAGCATAACGAGGAGCAAAGTGATGGAAGGCTTGGGCAGAAGGCATCTTGTGGCTCATGACTGAGGGACCAGAAGAGATATCTGCATCCTCACCTTCTTCTTCCTGCAAGAAACACAGGGACAATCAGAGAATGATAGCGGAGTGGTGGAAGGGGCCCCTAGTCCCACCTTCTGCTTGCAGCAGGACTGCTGCTATCCCTTGGGCCAGGCCTGGTTTAGTCCAGTCAGATCTTAAAAACCTTTAAGATGATGGGGATCCAGCATCCCTCTGGAGACCTGTCCTACACTGACAGGAAATTCCTAATGCTCAAGCCAAACCTGTGCAGTCTGGGTGACACTGAGCAGAGCAGCTCAGGTCTCTGTATCTGCTTCTTGAGCCACCACTAGCAACGTTCTCCACACACCACCCAAGGAGCTCTGCCAGGCAGCCCACACATCACAACCAGGCTTACAAACAAAGCTGACAAGCCTAACAACTCAACTGGAGCAGGCACAGCCTTACTCCAAGTCCCTTGAAGGTGGTTCTGCAACCACCAGCAGCAGAAACATAACTTACCACAGTGTACCTTCAGCTTCCTACGTGCCTTTGGTAAGGCACTGCTTCAAAGCCCATCAGATAAAGCCCAGAGCTACAGGATATGCAGCAAATCACTTCTGAGTCAGGTGAGACCAGGGGGGTTTTCTCACCCAAATGACTGTTTCACAAGGCAAAGCCAAGAGAAGGCTTGTAACAGGAGGGAGCAAGTGAAGGTCGGCAGCTGCGTGAACGGTTTAGGAAATCAAACATTGATTTCTCCCAGGCATGCTAAGGCTGGAGTGAAACACTTCGTGCAGATAAAGAAATGGGTTGGAACTAACTGCTTGTTCTTGCAGTTCACACTGGTCTAGGACACGCTGTTAGTGACTCTTTAGTCCTTGCCAGGAAGAATTAAACTCCTCCATGCTGACAGCCACAGTTTTGATGCTGACGAACTACTTTACGCTCCAACATAAACTCAGGTATTTATGAAGTTTCTTTATTGGAAGTCAGGATTCCTATTTGTTTTAATTACATAAGCAGGATTCCAGTGAGTCCTTTCATCCTGTTCCTTTCCTCCTTTGGCAAAGTAAAGAAATCAGTTGCAGCACAGGGTATCTCTGCCTTTCCAGATAAATGCATCTACTGGAAAACACTGACTCCCATCAGCTTTGCCTGTCAGATGCCATCATCCACCACTTGCTAACCAGCTTCAAAGTCTCAGCTGCCAACCACACAGCAAGAAAGCAAATAACAGACTTCCTCCCAGTGTCACACCTGGGGGTTCAGGCCTGAAGCAGGGACAATGCCAGGCTTTCAAAGTGCCAAAGGAGCGGGCGCTGTAAGCCTGGGGGTGTGACATGATGCTGGTGTCTGGAGGGGACACAGCACTTTCTAACAGATCACTCTGAGGAGCTTCAGAGGCACCTTTCATCTACAGCCACAGGCTACAGCTCGCCAGCCACCAGCCCTGGGCACCAAGCTCAGGGACAAGGCATGGTGAAGGATGTGCTGACTACATCCCTGCCACTGAGGAGAGCATTTGTTACCAGTTTGTGATACCCAGTGATACCCTCAGCACTTGGGAGGCTTTAGGAGCTGGTACCTCCCAGGTTCGAACATCAACTGATGTGCAGGGCAGGACCTGACCCTGGCACAGATCCCTGAGGAATGGCAGAATGTCCTTTCTGCTCAGCCCAGAACTCTGCCAGTGCTCTGCCACACCTGAGCAGGGTGGCATGAGAGTGAGAACCTAGGCTGGTCCACTCACATGGGTGCCTGGCATTTGGGAAATCCTCTGGCTGCCCAGAACTCCATTTTGCAGGTAATGTGGACTTTTGCTTCAAGACTGAGATAAGGATGGATTAAGGGGAGAAAAGGCTCTCTCAGTTCATGTTAGCTCAGCTCATCTGTGTCACTGAGCAGACCTGGACCCCAAGCAGGACCACAGGCAGGAGAAGCTGCTCTTGAGGTGGGTCTATGGGGACTTGTTTTACACCCCCCAGCACTGGCCTCAGCCCCACATCAAGTAGGAACACCCCAACAGTGACACAACAGCAGTGAAGGAAGGAATTGGGGTGCTTATCCCATACTGCTGTCTTTCCTCGAGCAGGGCAAAGGTTTGAGTCAAAGTTTAGGAACCAATTCTGCTGAGTCTTTTCACTGTGCTCAGACTAAAGTGAAAAAAACAACATACATGGTGTGGGCTCTGGAGCTGGGTTTTGGGACCTTGCTGTGGTGAGCTGGGCAAGGCCCAGCAATGAGCTGGGCAAAGCTTGGTGGAGATCTGGGCAAGGCCTGGCAATGAGCCTGGTGGAGATCTGGTATAGCTTGACAGTGAGCTATGCAAGATTTGGCAATGGGCAAAGCTTGGCAGTGAGCTGGGCAAGGCCTGGCAAGAAGCTGTGAAGAATTTGGCAGGGAGCTGGAGACAGCTGGGCAGTGATGTTGGCACAGCTGGGCAGTGTTGCTGGCACAGTCTGGCAGTGACACTGGCACAGTCTGGCAGTGATGTTGGCACAGCCTGGCAGTGACCCTGGCACAGCTGGGCAGTGATGCTAGCACAGCCTGGCAGTGATGCTAGCACAGCCTGGCAGTGACCCTGGCACAGCTGGGCAGTGATGCTAGCACAGCCTGGCAGTGATGCTAGCACAGCCTGGCAGTGACCCTGGCACAGCCTGACAGTGATGCTAGCACAGCTGGGTAATGCTGTTGGCACAGCTGGGCAGTGCCGCTGGCACAGTCTGTAAGTGACACTGGCACAGCCTGGCAGTGACGCTGGCACAGTCTGTAAGTGACCCTGGCACAGCCTGGCAGTGCAGCTGGCACAGCCGGGCAGTGATCTGGGCGGGCAGGTGACACTGGGGGCGGGCAGGCAGCCCCGCTGCCATCACCACTAGATGGTGCTTTGTTGACACACTATTGTCACAGAGCTCATCCAGCAGCTCCCACAGGCAGCCGCAGCTCCAACTNGGGCAGTGACCCTGGCACAGTCTGGCAGTGCCGCTGGCACAGTCTGTAAGTGACACTGGCACAGCCTGGCAGTGACACTGGCACAGTCTGGCAGTGATGTTGGCACAGCCTGGCAGTGACCCTGGCACAGCTGGGCAGTGATGCTAGCACAGCCTGGCAGTGACCCTGGCACAGCCTGACAGTGATGCTAGCACAGCTGGGTAATGCTGTTGGCACAGCTGGGCAGTGCCGCTGGCACAGTCTGTAAGTGACACTGGCACAGCCTGGCAGTGACGCTGGCACAGTCTGTAAGTGACCCTGGCACAGCCTGGCAGTGCAGCTGGCACAGCCGGGCAGTGATCTGGGCGGGCAGGTGACACTGGGGGCGGGCAGGCAGCCCCGCTGCCATCACCACTAGATGGTGCTTTGTTGACACACTATTGTCACAGAGCTCCTCCAGCAGCTCCCACAGGCAGCCGCAGCTCCAACTTTGCTGACTGCTGAGCTATTTTTACTCCCCAGCAGGGCTGGGGGTGCCCTTCCCTTTGAACGAGGAGCTGAGAGCTGCACTGAGGAGCCACAGGCAGGCGATACCTCTGGAAACCTCCTCCTCTGCCTCCCCCAGTCCCACCCATCAGGCTGCTGGTTGGGAAGGGAAAACAGCTCTGCTAAGGGAGAGCCTCTTCGATCATCATGCAAATGATTTCCCTCTCTAGTCAGGCAATGTTTCATTTTCAAATACTGAGAATCTCACTGGTGGCTTTGCTTCTCCCTTGCATATTTTCCATTTGTTCAGTTCAGAGGGATCTGTATGATCCAATACTGATCTCTGTGACAGCAGATTCCATTCATGGACACAAGGCTGAAGTGTCTCAAAAACTAATATGGGAACATGCACATCCTCTAATCCTCTGCCACGTCTCTCAGAATAATTAGTGAATTCAGCATTTGCTTTTTTGTAAAGCAGAAACCTGACAGTCTTTTCTGTAAAAGGCATTTGGCTTCAAATCAGATGCCTCCTCTCCATGTTACTGCATGATGTGGCTTTGAAAGGGAACCTGCAGGCTGCTCATTAGGGGGGAGAAAAATTCTTTTCCCCTGGCTTTTGCAAAATATTTCCAGCTTCTCTGTTAGGCTAGTAACTGCTCAGTGTGACTAACGCTCCTGGTTTTCCCTGTGCTGCTGTGCAGTGAGCCATGCAGACCTGGGAAGAGGTTACCCTGCAGTCCTGGTGTTCAGGTCACAGAAAAAAAGCCTTGTGATCTATCAGGATTCCAGTTCTCCCTCTTGCTGATACCAGCAGCTCATGCACCTTGAGTGCTGACCTAAAAAAGCTACAATTGCTTACTCTGAGTTTTTCCTGAATGGCTAATGCCAGATGCCAGCCAGTCAATGAAATACATTCTGGAGACAGCAAAGAGGTTTAATATATAGCATTAGTGGGAGTTCTGGGTTTAAAAATAGATTAAGTCACACAAAAATGTGTTTAAACAGACTTAAATATATTCTCTGGCACATAGGTATTTGCTGATTTTATGGTATTGCTACTGGCAGCTTCTTCAAGGAGGCAGAGGGCTGGGATAATGTAATTTAGTACAGTTGAGGGCTGCAACGGAGCCATGGGAGGAGGAGGAGGAGGAGGAGGAAGAAGTGTGTTGTAGGACTGTGTTAGCAGAAAATGCTGCTGATTACACTGTCCTTGTCTAGAAAGCAATAGTCACCAGACAGGAGAACAGTGTGATTCCAGAAGAACAGGAATCTAATTCCAAAATAGCACCTGGCTGGCCTTTTCTGGCTGGATGCAGAGGTGTAGGGAGTTTGCAGGAAAACACCAGGAGATGGATGGGACCTTACCTTCTGCCTTCCTCTGTTCTCTGCATTTGAAATGCAGATGCAGTTTAAAGCCAACACTACAACCTACAGCTTTTTCCTGTTCAAAGAGCTACTAGATGAGCATTTTAAAATACTCCAATGGGGCTGAAGGTTCTTTCCTGGAGCCCCAGAAGCTCAAAGCACACCTTTGCTTTAAGGGAGGGCTGCAGGTTACAGAGCAGGTTACACTGAACCAGTGATGTTCAGTAACACCATGGTGTCCTCTGGCATCTCTCCTCTTTCCCCACCACAAGATGTGCAGGTACCCATGAGATGCAGTGTCTCAGAAGAAAAGCTATGGTGTGAACACTGCTGAACAGGGGTCTCACACAGGTAGTATCAGATGACCAGGACCTCACTCTCTCTCTCTTGGAGCTTGTTGTGAAGCTAAAGGCCTTGCACATTCCCCATGGTTCATCTAACAAATCCTCAGGCTCTGGGGCCCCAGCAGTAGCAGGGCTCACAGCACTAAGTGCCACTGGTTAGGTATCCCAGTGGAGTCAGTGTGTTTATACTACCCAGAAGAGTTTTTCAAAGTCACACCTGACCACTTCCAAAATTTCTATGGTGTGCTAGGCACTGATGGGCAGAACCCTTTTGGTTGTGGCCTGATAGCAGACACAAACACCCCCAAGCATAATGTCATCTGACATCTGGTTACCGTTTGTGGGGGAAACAGAGATCACACAAAACCCCCTACGGGAAGGTGAACCCCTCTTACACAGTCCCCAGGGATTGCTAACAAACTCAAGAGAGCCAGGGTACCAAAGAAAGTGATGGAGAGCATCCACAGCCCCTGAGTGATGTCATGCTGTGCCATGGCTGGTATTTTACACAGTGAGGGAGCACTGGAGCTCACAGAGCCCTGCATGAATGGGGAAACAGCATCGTGGCAGCTGCGGGGGCTCCAGGAGCCTCCAGGAGCCCTGTGCCACTGATGGCCACAGCAGTGGAGCAGGGAACTGCCCACCCCAGCTGCTTCCACAGCAGCAGCAAGCTCCCTGTGATACAGGGTAAGCTGAGTGCCAGGCTGGCAGAGGAGATAAGAAGATCACTGACCGCTCGAACGCGTTTAAGGCGCTCCTCCAACTTCTCCTCTGCTTCACGTTCCTTCTGTACTTCCTCCAGACGGTTGATCAGCTCTGCAGCAAACTTCTCTGGCTCCACGTGGATATCCTTTGGCATTCGGTAGGTACGCTGCAGGAAGAACACAGCATGGCTTAGCAAAGGATGAATGAAAAATCCCACGTTTCTCTGGGAGCCTTTAATAACTGGAAATGCCGGTCCTTCCGGTGGGAGCTGGGGGAGGACAGGCTGGCAGGCACTCAGGTGCAGCTCAGGACCTGGGGGCTGGGAAGCTGAGCCACCACCTCCATGAGTTCCTCAGCTGGCACCAGCTCCACACACCACCTCATCTAAAGGAAAGGTTTTCTGGAGCTGCAATTCAAAAAGCTCTTTCGGCACCAAATTCCACTCAGGGATGGAGGTGCTTGCTTTTCTCCCAGTGGACACATGGTCAACAGGAACATCCCGGTCTCAAAGGGTGGCAAAAGGATGTACAGACCTTTCAACCTCTCAGACCTCTTGTTTATAGCAGTTATGCTTTCACTTTGGTAGAAGGGAGGACTCTGGTGCACACTTAGCTTATTGCAGGAGGATCAGTGTGTGCCAGTCAATCTCTGCAAATCTAGCCCACAGCCCAAGGTCCCAATTCCCACAAAGGATCCTCTCCTGCTGGAGGAGAGCAATCCTACAGGATTGCATCTCAGCTTTTCAGAGCTGTGCAATGATTCCCTGCTTACTTTATCAATACAGCACTCTTACAAGCACAGAGGTGCCATTTTTTTGCCTGCTCTGGGTGAATAAATGAATATTTATGGCAGTTCAAGGACATTCTTGATTCCTTTTGCTGAGTTACTTTGTCCCTAAATTCCTGGGTTCTGGGATAAGAAGTTCATGTAGTGAAGTATGGAGCTATCAGCTGCTGCATTCTCCCCTCATTTTTATATTTTTTTTAAATAGTAGAAAAAGTTGAATGATGCAGCAGAGATAAAAATTTAATTTGGAGGAAAAATAGTTGGAAATTAAACAGCATAAAACTCTGCATTCAAATATTTCAATACTAACATGAGAGAAATATACACTCTGTACAACCAGAGACAAAATTAAATGTGAAGATGTGAGATAATTCATAGCAAAAGAAAAAATGCAGCATCAGAAGCAGACATTGAACTTGAAAACTTTAATGGAGGATAAGAGACCACCCGAATTTATCCCAGGCCAGCCAGAAGATCAAAGCAGAACACTAAAATGCTGCTTTGCCTCAAAACCTGACAAAGTATGTAAATCACACCGGCTTTTCTGTCTCTGCCAGCTGGAAGGCAAGGAAGAAAACCAGAGGAAGCAAGAACCCACTGATGGCACCAAGGAGCTGAAGATTTTTTCATGACACCCCAGTTGGGTTGCAGAGGACCCAATTAAAGCAGCTTGTTTTGTTTGCCAAGAGGGATGGGTCTTCCTGAGCCTGCTAGAAATCTCAATCCCACTGACCCATCTGAGCTGGGAATAGCTCCAACCAACCAGTCCCTTGCAGCCACTGGAGAGGGCACAACATGAGGGAGGTGATGTCACCACCCTGGGATGATGTCTTTAGTGTTACCAGGACCTCCAGCCCTGTGAACCAAAGGCCTGTTTCACAAAAAGCTAAACTGCAAAAAAAGATTTTTATCAACAAAAACTATGCTCAGTCTTGAAATACTGGCAGAGTGACCAAAGTAGCATGTTTCACCTTTGTGTAGTCCAGAAATGGGCTCCAGATGTGCTCCAGCACAGGGGAAGATGTGGCAGAGCTGATTCCTGCTCTGTTACTCCCTGAGGAGCTTCTCAGGAAGCTCCCGCAAGGTGTGAATAGCCCTGGGAAGCACTCCTGGCTATGGGATCCTGTTTCCTTCAGAAACCCCAATCCCGTGACCACCACCACCACCACCACCCTTCCTCGTGAGGCCATGGCAGTGATTCCCAAGGAGGGAATCATCTCCCTTGCTTGACAAGTCCCAACCTGCTGGGTGATGTGTTCCCTCCCTCCTGCCACCTCAGATGCCAACTCTCCCTGCGGTTGTTTACAGATGGCACCACCAAGCCCTGCTCCGTTAAGACGCTTAATGAGCCTAATAAGAGGCAGCTCAGAGCTCAGCACTTGCAGTCTTAGGTCTCTCCAGTGCAGCCACCACAGAAAAGCACAAATGGGAAAGAATTATCCTTTGTTTCTCTAGTCTTTGATGCAGGACAGCACCCAAACCAAAGTCTCTCCTGACCCTGTGGTAGCAGTGGGTGCAAGGGCTGAAGTTTGCTAACCTGAGTGTCCGAGTCCTGTCCCTATGAGATGGTTCCCTGCAGGCCCAACAATGCTGAGGATCTGGAGATATTTGGAATCACTGCTGCATCCAAGGAACGCAAAATAAGGCGATTCTGGGTCTTTTAGAACTAATGCTTCAGCATGTTTATCCACAGTCTCTCAAAGTCTGGAGGTGATTGAAGCTCAACTACAGAAATGACAATAACTGAACCCAAGAATCTTCACGATGAACTTGTTTTCTTCTCTCTTAGAAAAACTGTTGCATCTGCAAAATCCACTGCCCTGTCCTTGGAGCTTCCCACTCAGCACAACAGCTTGCAGAGGGCTTCAGCAGCCTGTTTGAGGGTGCAAGATGCAGCCCCCTCTGCAAGGGTCTCCCTGAGCATCCGAGATCAGTGCAAGTGAAATAAACCTCACTTCACCCCATGGATCCCAGCTGCACATGCCCTATGCTGTGCTGGTGAGTGACCTGTAAAGGTAACTCAGAGAGCTGGTGAGCAGGATGATGCTCTGAACATCACTATGGGTCTGACTTTATTCCTAGCTCAGAGGATGAGCTACACAGACTTCCCCAAAACTAATAGTATTGCTGAATAATGAATGCAAATTCCCTGTGCTGAAACAATACAGATAACTGCTGAGGGCTCTCTCTGCCTCCCTAGACAGCAAACATGGATTGCACTGACCTGGTTCAAAAGACTTAAGACAACAAAGTGTTTGAAGCCTTTATCAAGTGATGGGCCTGACTTCAGAAGGGAGACAGGGGAAATTAGCTCCATCAAAGACCAGCCAGGCTGAGCCTGTACCCGGAGCAGGATCCTTCGGGGCTTCAGGATTTTGAACTTGCCCCCAGCTTCCCATGGGCATACAGAGTCCTGCCAAGGGAGTTGTAAATAAGCTGCTTATTGTTCTGAAATCAGAAGGGCTTCAAACGCTTTTGTTCCAAGTAAAGGGTGCAGCACTGTCCAAGAGCTGGCTGGTTTTTGAGGATCCAGCCCTTCAGTCTGGACCAGAATGATGTCTCTGGACATTCTACAACAACAATTCAGAAAGGAAGTGCTTAATTTTAAAGTACTGTTTAGTGTAATGTTTTATTTAATTACCTATCTACTTTTATTTAATGGCACTAGTTAGATAGGCCTGTCCAGAAGCAAACCACGCGGAGTTGGGGAGGCTGCAGAGGACAACAGGCAGGAGGCTGAATGCCAGGTGGACTGGGAAAAATAGAAATTGCTTCACTGGTCTAGATGGAGCAATCTTTCCTTGTGACAGCTCTGAAGAAGGATTTCTTGGGGTACCTATCACTAGAACATTGTCCTTGACAATGAAGTGTCTGAAGCTCTGGTACTTCTGTGAAGAAGCAGCCTGCTAAGAACACGTGAGAAACATAAGCTCTCCAGTAGCTCTACTAGGCAGCTGCTCTCACGTTTTCCCCTTCTTTTCTTGGAGCTAATGGAGTGAGAATTCCATGGATTTTGCTCCATGAGGCAGGTGCAGCTCTTGGGTTTTGATGGATTTCACTTTCCCTGAGAAACAGAGGTTTAAGGACCAAGCTGCACATGAGAACACACCATCATCCGAAATGTGAAAAGGCTGAAAGGGAAGAATCTCACTGCAGTTCGCAGGTTCCCCTTGGGAAGCATCAGCCTCAACTGCTCTAAGATGAAACAGGAAGTTTTTCAACATTACACTGGGTAGAGGTTCCCTAAGCAGCTCCAGGGATCTGTGGTTTGGGCTGAACTGTTTCTGACAGATGTGACTGGGCCAAAGAATTCTGTGCTGGTAAATCTCCCTCTTCTACAAGAGGTTTGATGCCTCCATGATGCCTGAGGGGCTGTTGTTAGATCACAAGTCAGTCTTGGAAATGAAAGGAAGATGACAGGCTAGAGAAGCCAAGAGAAAAGAACTTCTGAATCTCCATGTTTCTTAGATTAATGCATTCCTCTGTGACATAAATTTTTAAGGGATAAATGGTGTTTCCATACCAGAAACACTTGTGGCAGAGCTCACAGATAGCTGGATTTCAGCATCCAGTCTAGCAGCATTCAGGGATTAGCTAAGAGTCGTGCTGCAGCAAGGTGTTTGAGGAAAATAGCAAAAAACAGCCAATGGGAATTCCGAGCTGGTTCCCAACTCACAGGAGCAGAAAGCTCATTTAGCTGCAGTTATCCAGGCAGCAAGAGACCAGGCTCCTCCTGTGCACTCCTCACGTGTACAGCACAGCACAGTGGTCACTCACAACCTTCTGTTCCACTCAGGAACACTGCAGAAGCCACCCTGCAGCATCCTTGATTGTGTGGCAGGACAGGAGAGCTCCCGCCCCATGACCAAGCTACAGCAAGAACACCACAAAATGGATTCTTTATGCAGTTAACAAATCAACCAAACACCAGGTCTTAATGCCTGAGGTTGGATTTTTCTGAATTTGCTGTGGAAAAGGAGGATCTCCCATCCTCTCCTGTGAACAGATGAATGCCAGAGCCAGGTACAGCCCTGCATGCTCTGGGCTTTTTCCCTTTCTTTGGGAACTTGCTTGCTCTTTCCTTCCTTGGTGCTCCAAGACTCTGCTCAAATCCAAGAGAGAGATGGAAAACCACATGAAAGCAATACTCATTCTCTGTGTAATGTGTTCCTGCCAGAGGCACAAACCAGAGGTCTCCCTGCTTGCTGGAGATCCTCCCCCACTGCATTCCTGGGCAGAGCGCCACTTCACAGAACACAACTTTTCCAAACTTAGAGCATTGGTGACTGGCTAAGTGTGGAAGATGTGAGCTGCTAAGTGTGGAAGATGTAGATCAGGGCCATCCATACATATCCTGCTGCTGAAGAGGGTGTTCCACATAGCTAGCACACGCTGTCACTACTTGGAGGCAGCACGGCTGCTGGGACCAGCGGGCAGCCTCCTCTGAACATATAATCACTGCAGTTTATAGCTTCTGGACTTAACTACAAGTGCTGCTATTAAAAGCAATAGAAGTCCTTTCAGAATTTTGCATAATAGCCCCATAACTCATTTGTCAGGGAACGGGAATGTCTGTAAAGGACTTCTGAAATGACTTTCGGAAGTAGGAGGCTCCCTATTATCAGTAGGAAACATGCTGTGCATTCTGCAGGCACTATCAGCATGGACTCTGGCTATGCTGGAGATAGGAGTCCATAAAGACCTTCACTCAAAGGTTGTGATTTCATCACTGCCACACGTTTGGAAGCAGCTAACCCCAGGTCCAGCCTGATTCAGCCACAGGCTGTGGGATAGCCCAACCACTGGCTTCGGAAAGCAACACTTGAAGAAACATTTGCATGGCTCCTTGCTAATTTGAGCTGTTTAATTCAAAGAGTGTGCAGTTAGAGCTGAATTTTAAAGAGTAACTTTATAACATTTTACACTGGTGTTGTCAAAACATATTGTCTAATTATCTTCTCCTTTCTTGGCTGATTGATAAGTGAGGGCAGAACAGTGCCTCTCTGAAGTTGATGCCAATTCTGTGTCAGTAATTGGCTGGCAGGAGGTGCCAGAGTGTCTGAACTAAACTTTTATTCCCTGGAGAAAGACTAGAACGAACTCAACTTCTCAGTCCTCGGCTCCCATATAAATACGTGTCAAGATGCCTTTTCCCCTGGGATTTAAAATTACAGTGCAGAACTTAATGGGAACAGTGGATGTTTCACAAAAAATCCTTGTGAAGCGTCTGTGTGTAGTTTAGGAGGAATATGTAATTCTAAAAGACTGTGTAGGTAAGTAGGATAATATAAAAATTTATAAGCAGCAGGTGGGCAATTTAAACCTTGTTTTTTACCCCGTTTTTAAAGCTGGTTTCCAAAAGGGTAGATAAAATTTAATGCTAAGTAAAACTAATTAGCCTGCAAGGAACTGCTGCTGGAATGACACTTACTCAGTTCAACAAAAGAAATGTTTGGCAGATGGAAGTTCGTTAAAGTAGAGCTCACTATACATATTTAATGCTCCATACTCTGAGTTTATAACCTGCAGTTCATCGAGGCATTGCCAGTGCACACCATCAACAGAAAGCCACTATTATTTTTATCCAAAAGGTAAAGCCACTGACAAGCTTTGAAGTTAGAGAATATTCAGTCAGTAGTTCCCACTGTTGGGGAACAGCAACAACAATAACAACAAAAAATAAAGGCCAAGCTTTCAAACTTCAACTCTAACAAAGCCATGCTTACAGTAAAAACGGCATCAAGTGAAATAAAAAGGCACCCAGCCAGCCTTTTCAACAGCAACCACACTGTGAAAGCAACTGTGTGAAAAGAGAGGTGACTGAGCTAGGATGGCTATGAGCGTCTGCAGCCAGGGCTTTTATTGTCAACCCAGTGATCAAAGCACAGGAGACCCTCTTAAATCTAAGGAAAATAATCTAATTTAAAAGGCAAAACAAAGAGTGGTGGTTTTGGTGTGGGTTTTTTTTCTTTTAAATCAGATTAAAACAAGGGTGTATTTCTGCTGGTATTGTGCTGCTTTGAGCAGGCAGGATGGGAACAGCTGCGTCAAGTTTGAAGACACTTCTGGAAAAAAACAGATGGAGGCTTTTTCTCTCCCTATTTGATTTGTGCTGTAGTCCAGCTGTCCAAAGGGGAAAGAAGTACCTTTATTCCCTACTAGATATTAAATGTCACCTGTAACTTCTCAGAAAAAGAAAACAATAATAAGCAGAGCTGCAGATGGTGATGCAGAGCCCTAGAAGTTGTGCTCATCTTCTAAAGGCTGCTTGCTTACCTGGAGCAACCAAAGAGACAGTGTCAGATAAATGAAATACTCCTACACCTTTTTATTTTTCTCCTGCCTTGTGTCCCCAGGTGAGCTTTGCTGAGTCCTTGAGAACAGGTTACAGCCCCTTTGGCTGCTCAGTGCAGAAATACTGCTGGGGACCATTGCACTTCTCCCCAACTGACCTTGGCTGAGAGCTGCATCAGCCTCCATGTCCAACAGCCTCCTATACCTTCCACAAACACCTCCAGCTCACCCGAGGGCACGGAACTGATTGCAGATAAATGTTAGCTGGTGCTTCCACTCTCATCCAGGAGAAACAATCAGCTACTGACTGAATGGTTAAGAAAAATTCTGTGTTTTGGGCATCCCGGAATGGTGAGTTTGGCAGAAGGCTGCAAGCCTTTTCTTAGCACAATGTATGTCATCTTGAAGCACCCCCAAAGCGAGTACAGCACTAAGGGGGATTAAACTCAAGCACAAGCAGAGCAACTGTCTGCTAGAGATCTCACATATTTTGCATATTTACCCCTGGGAAGGAGATAGTGCTACTTACAGGAATGTGAGGTAGTGGCACGCGTCCATTTGCTTTGGCACTTTCTTGCATCTCTCTGCGATGCTGCTTTCGGAGTCTGTACGGTGGGATCCCATCTCTGCAGGAATAAAACAACAACATGCCCTGCTTTAGTGCCTTGCTCTGACACATGATGTTCATTCAAGCCTTGCTGACACAGAGTGGCCAGTAGGAAACCCCTTCATATTTGCCCAGAATAAGAGGGAGCAATGCAGGGAACGATGCTCACGCAGGTCTCCAAACCAAAAAAGCTCTGGCATGAGGGCCCTGAACCAAAAAAGTTCTGGCATGGGGGGCCAGGGGGACTCACACAGCATCCACCAGGAGCAGAGCGAGGCAGGGCTCCTGCCACCACTGCTCCAGGCAGAGGGCAGGGAGAAGGACTTGGATTGCATCCTGGTACCTTTTATAGTTGGTTGCTTTCTATAAAGAGCCTGTAATGTACACATTAAACCACAGGGCAGGCTAAGAGAGGGGGGAGAAGGAGGAGTGGGAGCTCAGTGAGCATTTACTCCAAGGGGAATTCGGTCAGGGAACAAGGTATATATTTTTAAGAGAGCGTGACAGTGCTCAAATGGCTTATCAAAGGAGGTATAGGCTCCACTGCCTCCAAGGGGATCTCCAGCTCAGTCTGAAATTATGGGCTTGATACTGGAATTGCTGGAGGGAAGAACCAGCACACCCCCCCCACCCAAAGGAGGCTGAATGAGGTTAGGAAGGGATGTCATGGGCAGTCACATCCAAATGAACCAGCTCTGCTTGGCTTTGTGCCTGTGCTGAAAGAGGTGGTGACAGAGGTCTCTGCAGAGGAAGGAGACAGTGGTGGCCACAATCCTTGGTACACAGGGGTCAGTGAGTCAGAGGCACCAGGCTTTGCTTAACACCCCAAATGGCAAAGCACCACTGCCCAAGTGTGACTTCAGGCAAAGAAAGGAAATGCATTTTCATTCTCACCATTGCCACTACCCTGCTCACACCCAGGGACCAGGAGAAGAGGAGTGAGTGGAGCCCAGTTATGAAAGGACACAGACCCACCTCCTGGTGACCTTGTGTTATTGGAGGAAAACCAACGAATTCAAAAAAAAAGCCAGCCTGGAGCTTGGCAATTTGGAGCTTTTCCATTTTACACATTTCCCTGATACAGCAGAGGTAACTGCTTGGGAGGCCCATGCAATGCCACAGAGGTGGGCAGAAACGAATGGAGGGATTTGGTTTGTCCCAGCTACCACATAATTCCAGGCACATCTTCTACCAACCCTGCACCCCTCTGAGCTGTGAAAACGAGCCAGTCCTGACACATCTCACAACACGAGATATTTGCACAGGCCAAATGTCCTTAACACCTATCCCCCTCCCCAGCTGCTTCTCCAGAACATAAACTAAACAGCTTCACCCACAGATTTTTAAAGTCAAGGTGCCATTTGGCGAGAGAAACAATTTATTGTGGCGTTTTGCCTGCAAACCTCCTGAGTTTCAAGCACCAGCCTGTGTGAGGATGGCCACCACCAGCTTTCATTCCCATTCCCAGGATGCTGGCTGTCCTGCTGGCTCCCTGGAAATGCGGGTGCAGGCAGAATCGCCACGAACCTACATCAGAGGAACCTAATTTCATGCAATAACCCAGGCATTCAAAATGAAACACCATTAAAATAAAATAAAACAAAACAAACCTCATGATTAATGACAAGTGCTTTTTAGCAGGAAGACAAATGAGGAAACAGAAAATGAGCCAGGCTAATTACAGCTCTGGTGAGTGGCTGCAGGTAATGCAGGAGGAGGAGGAAGAGTGTGTTGGGAGCATCATCTCTGCTGTGCCTGCAGTGACACGGCTTGGGAGCAGGACAACTTTCCCACGTTGCTGTACAGGCATCATGACAGTGTTCATTAGGTGGCTTAATTTTCTTTAATGATGAGAATCACAATGGTTAAAGAGTTTCACTGCATTGTGAAGTGGCTTTTTCTAGACTGGATGGTAACAAAACAACCACAAGTTTTCAGAGGGAAAAATAAAAAACCTGGGGGATTATTTTAGCCATTGCTGGTCGGCATCAATAGTCAACATTTCAGCTTAACCAGTGCACAAAACCCGGGTGCCAGAACACAACTCGCACACTAAAGACACACGGCCATTCGCAGGGAACGCTGCATTATGTTAGAAAGTGCAATTTTTCTTTCTTTCTCTCTCTCCCTTTTTTTTTAATTCTCCCCAGCAGCAGTCCCAGCGGAAAGAGCGACTTTTGTTCCCAGCACAGTAGCGAAAGGCTGATAATGGCCTCTAATCTATCCGGCTTCAAACACATGTTCAGCCCCGCTGTGCTGCCTTTGATGTCATTTTAACTAGATTCCCCAATGCCACCTCTGAACTTGGAACATTCCTTCGTTCAATGTACTCTGCCAACTCAACCAGAGGAAGCAAATTCAAAGATAAGCCCTTTAATTTTATCCCAACAAAACCTTATTCAATAGATGGGGGGAAAGCAAGGAAAACCAATACCGTACTTTTGTTTTCCTTTTGTCAGGTAGCTTGCTTTGAGATATTTTCAATAGATAGAGAAATAATATATATATGAAAAAAAAATAAAACTTTTTTTACAGCACATCTACTCTTAAAATAAAACTTTCTCAAACTGTTTTTCCTTGTTTCATCACGTGATTTTCTTCAGCACCAGAAAGCTCAGTGCTGAAAATGCAATGAGGGAAGAAAAGTATTTCTATTGCTTATTTAATGATAAAGCAATGAGTTTACTGTTGGAGAAATGTGTAGGCTTCCTCCCCTCTCCAAACTGACCTGCAAGAGCCTCTGGTGAGCAGTGGTTTGGCTGTGGCTCTGCATGTTGGACTCTTCTGACAAGATGTGTCTTTGCTCCTCTAGACAGGCTTCAAACCTCACCATTATGCCTAACACACTGGAAATCATCGTTTGGGATCTTTTAAATTAAAAAGCAGCTAAACTTGTTTAAATATAGGAAAACTTGGGGTAATTCTGGATCACTAGCCTTAGGAAAGACAGAAAACAAATGCACAGCCAAACTGGTATTTTCTACCAATTACTCTTATCAAAGCACCTCTGTCACAAGAGACCTTTCTTACATAGAGAAGGGCGATAGGAAAATCATCAGGCATTTTGGTTAAAGGCCAGTCATCCAAGAAGTAGCATTTAATCTGCAAGACTTTTTGAAGGAATAACCACTGTCCTAAATCCCTTTGTTTGGGGAATTGGCCATCTCTACTCTGGAGCAGGTTTGACTGGAATTGGGGAAGAAGGAGCATCCCTCTGGCCAAGCCCACAGGCACCAAGGGCTTCCCAAGTGCCTGGGGGAAGGCAAAGCTGTCTCCCAACTAAGATAAGCCAGGACACCTGATAAGACGAAGAGGAAGGAGTATTGTTCAGCTGGAGCACAATACTGGGCTAAAGAGGAGACATTATCTCCTGTTTACCATGTAAGCTCTTGAAGAAATCAAGATAGATATGGACCTAACGTGTTTCTGCATCTGAATTGGAACATCACATGAAGATTTAATGGTTTCAGCTGCTGCCTGCTGCCTTCCTGCCTACAGTTGCCTTAACTTGCCTCAAGCATCTCTGTTGTGACAACCCCTCCCACCCACAGACTCACCTCCCCCACTCGGGAAGATGCTATCCTCAAGAAGGGTTATCTGAGACAGCAAGAGCAGTTTAGGATTGTGCTGGAAATGCTGCTGCAAGTCTGGGGCAGGCTCTGAGCAGCCCACAGGGCAGGCAGAGCCCCAAATGCCTGACTTAGCACTGAGCCTGCACCGCACATCAGCGGCGAGTGACTCGACCCCACCTGTGGCCGCGGCATTGCCGGGCCAGTGCTCGCCAGAGCTCTCACTGTGTGTCCTCCCCAGACCTTGCCTCCACACAAACCAGCTAAAACAACACAGCTGCCCTGCTGATTATAAAAACAGGTTTCAGCAGAGAAGACCAGAGCTGTTTTGCCTACAAGGGCAGAGGAATTCCTATGACACAGGAAGACTGAAAAATAATCAGCGGAGCGCAGGCATTTAAGAGCAATGTTTTTTAAGCCACTCAAAAAGCAAATTACTCTAACAACAGAGACTGATAACATACTCGTTATATAAATTCAACCCATTACAATAATATTTAACAGTGCTTGGAAAGACATCCTTTTGAAAGCTGGCCTTTTAGGTAAGTGTGCTTGTAACATCACAGTTTTACAATCTGTTTGTTGAGCTGGCCGCTCACAAAAAATCACCCCAGCTCAGGAGCTGAGACAGGCAGAGCATCACTCAGGTCTTTGCTATAGGCTTTGCATGCAGCCACTTCCAAAACCCATGTTGCTGGGATCAATCCAACATCAAAGCTTGGAAGGGACTGGTGCAGCAAATGCCCTGTGCCTGCTTTCTCCACTGGCCAGAGCTGGCCAGCACTGGAGATCATGCTTTGCTCTCCTGGTTTATTAGCATTCCTCAGTTAGCCAATGTTTGCATCCCAATTGTCCAGACAGACTTTCCTCTGATGGAGGGTCTGATGGAGGTTTATGCCTTGGATCACACCTCATTCATGTGCTGCCTTGGAGCAGAAGCCAGATTTCTTCATTATTGAGCATGACTGCTGTGTGTAAACAGCACACAGAGGGAAGAACCTCACTCATCAGCAAACGAGGCTTTTATTGCCATTTTCCTCAGAGAAGGCCTAAATTCAAAGCACTGAGACATGTAAGTCTTGTCAAGCAGCAGGAGTCCCTTCTTTAACTTCATCTGGTTGCTCTTCATTTTTGCTGCCTTGAGCAATTCTGCAAAAATTCCTTTGAAATTCCTTTGAAACTTTGAGGAAGCAGATAGGTTCAGCAGTGCCATGTTAAATCTGAGTAAAATCTGGTGCTGGAGTTTTAAAGCATGTAATGAAGAGCAAGTGCTGAAAACAGCCAGAGTCTGCGTAAGCAAAAGGTCAAGGCTGTACATCCAAAATCTGAATTTTGGATTCTACATGGATCCAGTTTGAGAGGCATAGAAAGAATGGTTTACCCTTATGAAGTTCAAAACTTACTTAAAATGAACCACTAGGATTGGGTTAGTTATTAGGAGAAGGCAGTGCATATATTGGTGGTAATTAAAGTCCTAGAAGCAGCCTATGGTGGGCATAGGAGGGATAAAACGCCTAAAGGAGAAAGGAGCATAGGATGGCCAGTAAGAAATTATTCTACCTGTGAAAAAAACAAACTGTGGCTAGTGAAACAAAAACTAGGAGGGTGAAGAACTCTGGCATAAATGATCACAACTTCTCACAGGTATAACCATCAGTGCAGCCCCATGAGCCTGCTGGACCAGTGGGAGAGGAAGTGCTAAAAGGTAATTAATTTTGAAGAGTTCTTACATCTGTCTCTCCTGATAACAAGAAGTTACACGACTCCTGCTAGCTTCAGAGCACCCCTCCATATAAATTGATGCATATGAAGAATTGCAGAAGGATGCGGCAGAGCAGCTGGATTTGTATCAAATGGAGCCTTTAATTAGTGGTCGTCTACAGGGTTCTGTCCTGGGGGCATCCTCCTCCTCCCAGGCCCCTTTGGCCAAGGTCTGCCTCCTGCATAATGTGTGAGGAGCTGGTGTCAGGGTGTAGAATGAACTCACAGCTGCTCCTACATGGCCCCAAGCCTCCGTGGAGCCAGAGACGAGCTACTGGCTCAGGCGGGGCGACCACCACAGACACAGAAACCCCCTGGCCACGTTGCACACTCCCTGTATCACTGTATGAACTCTGGGCAGGTAGGGAACTGTGGCAGCACCCATTAACAGCATCCATGGCACAAGCTGGAAAGTTTCTCCAACAAGGTCTGACAGCTGCTGACACTCACAGTGACACTAAACGAGCCTCTTGGAAGACTCTGTGTTTACAGCACTGCCATTAATAAAATCTTCTCCTAATTCTGTAAACCTGTCATCTCTTGCCTGAAGAATCAAAGGGTTTCTACTCTACAGAAAGACACTTTGCATTTGCACTACTAAAAACCAGACCAAACAGAGAATATTTTCCCCCAAACCTTTTTTTTTTCCATCACAGAGATGCAGTCACAACAAAATCTCATAACCCCTTTTTTCTTTCTTTGCAGACCATCTTTAAGGAAGGCATCTCGTGGGTGAGATACAGGGTGCTGTCATGAGAGACAGAGAGGCAAAATATATTTGGCTGGGGCTTATCAGCACAAGTTGTGTTAAAGTGCAGTGGTCACTAGACAAACTAGGACTGGTCAGTCACCAATCCTACTGCAGAACAATCACAGACTGAGCTGTTACTCCATCTGTTGTGCTGTGTCCAGTTCTGAGCTCCTCAGGACAAGAGAGACACAAAGCTCCTGGAGTGAGTCCAGAGGAGAGCAACAAAGGGACTGGAGTATCTCTTATGAGGACAGGTTGAGGGAACTGGGCCTGTTTAGACTCAAGAAGAGATGGTTGAAAAGGGACCTCATCAATGGCCATCATCTGCAGGGAGGTTTCAGAGGATGGACCAGGCTCTGAGCTGTGGTGCCCAGCAACAGGACAAGAGGCAATGGGCAGAAACTGATGCCCAGGAAGTTCCACCTGAACACGAGGAAGAACTTTCCTCTGCAGTGATTGAGCACTGGAACAGATTGTCCAGAGAGACTGTGGATCTCCCTCACTGGACGTATTTCAGAACCATCTGGACACAATTCTGCGAAATCTGCCCTAGGATGACCCTGCTTGAGCAGGGAGGTTGGACTAGATAACCCACTGTGGTCTCTTCCAACCTGACCCATTCTTTGATTCTGAGAATTTGGCAGCATAAAATCTCAAGAGAAGTACCCAGGTAAGTAGAAGGCTCTGTCTAACACTCAGAAGATAATGTATCTCAAATCAGTTACTACAAAGTCATCCAACATTATCAATTCTTGCAATTGCATTACCAATTCTGGCTTAAGAAGCATTGCAGAAACTCTGACTGAACACCATTTGCTTTAGATTGCTCAAAAGGATTTTATGCTGCAAATGTTCACGAGAGGGGCAAGGCTGAGTAGCCTGCACAGTGACAAAGTAACTGAAAAGAAAGTGAGAATGATCTTGACGGTGGTCTATTCAGACCCAACCCCAGCTGTGGCCAAGCCTCTCTCCAAGAACAACGCAAGAGCAGCAGTGCTGAAGACACGTGTGGCTGCCCCAGGAGTTACTCACACGCTGCTGTCTGTCAGGGACATGGTGTCGGCATCGCTGGACATGCTCTGCTGCTCGCTGTCGTTGGCACTGGTGGCTGGTGCCAAAGCATAGCCCGTGTTGACATAGTAGGGGTTAACAGGCTCTCTCCACGACCCATGCCTGTGAAAGAAAAATGAGAGTCAAGTTAGAAGGACACAACCTCGACCATGCTCTGCATCACCAGGCAGAAGGAGCCCCAGACTCAACAATGGGCTACAGAATAAGCTGTGTTCACACTGACAGAGCCATGAACAATCTGACTCATAACTGGAAGAAAAAGGGAATTCATGGAGTAATGAAGATGACACTGTTAGAGATAAGGTAGGAATGAGACTGTATGGAAGAAGGCAGTCCATGGGCTAGCTGCTTAGCCTTGTCACTCTATGAGCATCTAAAAGCAATACCTAGACAGTAAGACAGCATTTTTCTTAGTCAAAATAGGATTCTGCTCTTCCAACAGGGAGGGATGTGCAGCAGAGCTCACCCATTCTATGTTTACTTTAACATCCCTCCAACACGTTTGCAGAGGGAAGGAGGTGAAGCAAGAAACAGCTGTTGCTCATAGCACAGTACCTAAAAACAACCTCCAGTGTTGCACTGAGGTACATCAGACACTGCAAATTCCACCAGGAAGGACCACCTAATCACACCAACTTTTCCAGTGGACAGTCTGCTCAGGGATCTATGAAGGCTGCTTTGTACACAACCCATGCCTTGTTATTCAAGTACACATGCAGGCCAGCCTCCTTCTATCCAGAAAAAGGTCAGGAAGGGAGGCTGCCTGCAAGAACTAACCTGGGAAGTGAGTTCCTTGCTTAGGAAGACACCTGATGGTGAAGCAGCCTGTGAACCAAGCAGGCACAAACTCCTCCATGCTGACTCTGCCATCAGCATAGAAAAGCCACTGCTGCCAGTGTGCCTGCAGCTCTGCCACCCTGCAGGACAGACAGGCCATGCAGGCATCTTGTTCTCCTGAAAGTTATTTTGTAATGTGCCAGAAGAAGGAACAAGCTCAAATGCTCACATAAACCAAAGAGCACTTAATCCTTGCTCTCCCTGCCTGCCTCTCTGCATGAAGAGCAGCATTTTTAAGATACCTTGAAGTTGATGAATTCCTGGGTTTTCCAAGCTCTGAAAATCACAGTCCTGTTTCAGTTCAGATTACAAAGTTCATCAGCACCATCTTTTATTTAGTAACTCAGTGATCAGCACCTGGTGGATGTGATTTGCAATGGGCCCTGTGCAAACACCTCCATGGAGGGCACATCATGCAACGTGTGTTTCCCTGTTCTGCCAAGAAAAGTGATTCTGGTTCTACTGCAGTGGTTAAAGTCCTACAGACAACAGAAAACAGCCCCTGCCCCAATGAGTTTACATTTAGACAAGACAAGGAAACCCATGAGAAACCCACAGATGGAGGGACCAGAGGCGAGGAAGACACCAGCAAAGGGTAAAGCTGGCAGTTTGTGTACATCTGTATGGAGTATAAATGCAGGACAGGCACTGCATGAACTGGGACTGGCAGAGAGCCCGTTTAAGGCAGAGGTTTTTGGATGCTGTTATGTAAAATATGGCACATGGTGTACCAGGATGGATGCATACCAAAGTATTTTAAAACCTGAACTGGATAGGGTTACAGCCTTCAGCTAATGCATTGCTCACCCAGCTCCTATTCACCTGCTGTTTGGGTCCTCACTGTACAACCTGTTTTCCTTGTAATTCAAGGGGTTATGGATATTCACTGGTCACTAGGAAAAATCATATTGTTTCAGGTCCATTATGGGGTTGGTTAGAAACAAATTACTCTCAGAAAGACAAAACTATTCTGTGTGCCACAAACACAAACCAACCACAACTCCAAACTACTTCTCCTTGGATGATGAAGCTTAGCATAGTCACAGAATGGTGCAAAGAGCATTCAAAATTGAGCCAGCTGAGGCTTTTCATGGCTGTTTGACAGAAGGGAGCCTTGTGAGGTTTCTCCATGCTTGGGTACAATACAGAGTCAGCTGGGGATGAGCAGAGGGATGCCTTGGGATGGTGAGTCACCACACACACCTTCTAGCATGCAAACTTTCCGTCAGTTGCTGCAGATGTGCACTGGAGCAAACTCATTTCTATATTCCATCACATTTCAGAACTGCTTTCTAGGGCAAGTACTGGAAATAATTGGAACAAGTTCACCCTAAAAAGCAAGGGATAATAAGTGAAAACCTTACCAGCCCCCTTCAGCCGTTCTCCCTGTGCAGAACGGTCAGTTCTGAACATTAAAGAGGCACTGTGCAGTGCAACCCTCCTGTCAAATCCAACATGACAGCAGTGTGATGGAGGCTGAGACAACCTCTTAAATTGAGGCAGGAATGATGGATAGCTCAGGCCTTCCCTGAGGGCAAAGACAAGGATGATTTTTGGACAACCCAATTAAAATATAGCACCAACTTCTAGTGGACCTTTCACCAAGACTCTCTGCAAGAGGCATGGATTATTCTAGCAGTATAATAAGAAAGTACTCAGATATACAGAATAAAATACACAGGGCAATCAATTTCTCCTTTGTATCTGTTGATACAAAGAGCAGCAGAGAGCACCTGGAGAGGTCACTGCATGTGGAACGGTGATGGCTGAAGGAACCAAGAGTGAGCAGATGGGTCCTGGGAGGTCCCTGACACCTCTGGAGGAGTTGGGATGGCTGGGCTCTCCCACAACACTACCCAGCTGTGGTCTTCTCACTGAGGATGCAGACTTGGTCACAACTGTTGTATTTAGCTAAAATTACACACATAAGCATGTATACAACAGGGATTACTTTCATTTTAGCTCTGCCTCTAATACATCAATGCAAATGTAAACTTTTGGTAAGCGTAAGGAGATGGAAAGGGTATAGGATTTCAAAGCAATCATAACAGGTTACATTACTTTTGAGGAATCCATCTGTATTCAATCCTTCTCCTAATGTTCTCTCTCCCTGACAACTCTCTTCAGCTGGCTCGTATCACTATTTGAATGTTTTGTGCCGTGCCTCTGAAGAACGCTTTCAACATCTATTAGGAGGAAAACATTAAAGGAACATGGAGTCTAACAAAAAAAACTGGTCACTTCTGATCTGGGAGGGGAGGCTGCTTTAAAAGGGATTCAGGCACCCTCAGAGCGATTTGAAATGTCAGCTAAAAACCTCACACACCGAGCACTATGCACTGATAAGGGTGATAAAAGAAAAGGTGAGCATTTAAAGTTAGACTTCACAAAAATTCCTGCAGCCTTCCAGAATTTTATTTCAATTTTTATGACAGAAAGAGCAATGATCATTTTTGAAATGAGCACAGAACATTTCATACATTGCAGAAATAAAGCTGCATGTCTCTTCTGCAGCTCTCAGTTGCTCAACCCTCAAAATAATCACATAGGGAACAATTATAACAGAGATCACAGCGACCTGAGTTAAGTCAGCCTGACCAGCTGCCGTTTCTTTGCATAAAGCCCTCTGCTGATCACTGCACATTCTGGTAATGCTGACAAGGGCCTAAACTGCTGCAGAAAAACAGCAAGAATTTCCTTAAGGCTTCCTTCTACCTGTTCTGGGTTTATTTTGCGTGTTGTCTTAGCTGCATCCCATCCATTCCCAGATCTCTCACTCCTCTGACCAAGCACCCAGCACTTGGGATCTCAGCACCATCAGATCTTGGAGTCTAAATGTAAGCGAGCAGAAAGGTGAGGTCCTCTTCAGTACTCTTGCTCTATGTGGAGTTCCCACTGCATCCTGAGTCCCTAAGGGCATCCTTTTCCTTCCAGCCTGGGAACCCCAGTCTCCCTCACACAACTTTACCCAATAGCTATTTCAATTTTAAATCAAAGATGCAAAGTCCCCAACCTTTGCCAAACATGCTACACTATTCTATGCAAAAACTCCAGGGTTGGAGTGCTCTGGGGAAGAATTGCATCACCTTCAGCACCCACAGTGGGAGGAAGAGCTCACTGATCCTGCCTCCAAAGCCAAATCCAAGTGGCACTCCCTTTGGTTCTCACCAGTTATGTACCTCCTTCACTGATGTTCTTCATCAAGCATGGGAAAAAAACCACTAAGGCAAGAAGAAAACTTCCTTGAAGATGAAAGGCCTCTAGGCAACTAATTTCTGTAGAATTTAAATTTCCACTGGAGGGAATAAGTTGCACAACACTACTGGCAGGTCTGAGAGACATGGTCTTCCCAAGCCTGCTAGCAGTTCCAGCAGGGCTGGAACAGCTCCCAGTTTAACAGGGAAGCTGATCAATCCAAAGTTTTCATTGCTACCACCTTCTCCAGCTCCAGCACTAAATTTTTATGACATTGACATTTTCTGGAAGAAAATTTTTCCTCAAAAGAATTGAAGCTGTGATAGAATCCAGGCAGCCCTCCTCTTGCAAGGGTGCTGCACCTCCCTGGCCCAGAAATTCCAAAATCCCTGGTGGCACAGAAGCTCCTCCAAATCCCTGAACTACCAAGGAAGCAGCTGTTTGAGACACAGTATTAGCATATCAAAGAGATAAAAGACCCATGAAGCTGACAACCATAAAACTCCAATGCACTCTCCCTAAACAGCTCTTGCAGAAGTTTTCCTCCCATGCCATAGTCTGAAACTTTGGTCACCACAGTTTTGGTGCTCATTTTCAACATGGGAGAAATCCTGTTTTCCAGATGCCATGAGGCAGCTGATAACCACCTGAACTTCACGAGTCACCTTGGAAAGTTCTGAGCTGCAGGAGTTCTGGGGATGTTGGCAAGTCCTACAGAAGTACATCCCAAAATGGGCTCTGCAGAAACTCCAGATGTCTCACCACAGCCGATGGCAGGTGGAGGAGCTGAGATGCCCTCCCTCCTGCACTGTGGTGAGCAACCTCACAGCAGGGCACAATTCCTCCTTTCCTCTTCTGGTGGGTGGTGTTTGGGCTGAGGAATGGTGCCCTGAGACCACAGATCAGGGCTGCAACTCAATGGAACCCAACTACTCATTCTGTGCTCCCACCCTGCTTTTTCACACCAACTTCTGAAAAATTAGCTCAAACTTTTGCAGTCCTGTGTTTCTGGAGATGACTATTTCTAGGAAACCAGCACTAAGCATTACTCTTGGTGTCCCTGGTCATTTTGCATTTGTGATTGGGAGGATGCAGTCTAATGACATCTTTCTAGCTCATTATTTTGACATGTTCCATTTATTCAGGAAAAAAAAATCATTTAAAAAGTTACTTCCGTCCAAGAAACAAAAAGTCCTTCTAGAATCACAGGTTGCTGAGTCTCCAGCTGGCCACTTCCAAAACTTACATCTACCAACAAGCAGATGACTGTCATATCCTTAATGCAGTTCCACATTTCAATACCACAACCAGTCAATCAAATTAAAAACTGCACATCTTGGTTTATGATGTACGAGCTGAAGCAAATCCCTTCAGCATGTCTAAATAGCATGTGATGACAAGAGTGTCCCAGCAGCAGGGTCACCTTTAAACAAGGGATTACAACAGCATCCACCACAGAGTCTGACTTACAAGATTACATTAATCCACCACCTGAACAGAAAAGTCTGTTTCCAATCCGTGGTACCAACAGCTATCACAGAAGTTGCATCATACAGCTCTTCCCAAATCATTATGGGAACATTCTGGAGCTAAGAACAAAAACTCTATGAAGATGCAAAGCTTACAACCTTCACTGATCTGTGCTAAAGATACAAAGACGGCTCAAGAGGTTAAAATTGGAGATTTACCTGATAATCTGAATGCAGATTGTTGGGGTTGCTCCACTTAACACTCTTCCCAATTACTCTGGGTACTGAGACACCGCTGTGCATCTCAACTTTATCACTGCCAATGTCAGGCTAATCACATGTGTTCCAGGCAAGGGCAGCTTCTTCAAAGATCACATCAATTCTGGACAAGTTAATCTGTTCTTTGAGGTCTCCAGATGGCTCTTGCCAAGAAAGTTCACTTCCAGCTCTGCAGCCGGCGAGCGCAGCGGCCCCAGCGCTCTGCAGAGCATTACAAAGGAACCAGATCAAAGTTGTGTCTTACAAAAAAATGAAATCTGAAGTTTGAAAAGCAACAGCAGCCTGTCACTTGTAGGCTTAAAGACGACTTCTGCATGCTCCAGCTATCAGGGAATTTATGATTACAGTCTGGCTTTTAAAAGCTGATGAAAAAACCAACGCTCTTTAGCACTCCTTGCCTTTGCAAATCTGTATCTTCTTCCCTGACTATTCATCCTCCCACAGCAGAGGAAGAAGGGAAATAAATAAAAATGTAACTAAAAGTAGAGATAAGGGCTCTTCTCTTTTCTTCTAAGGCACTCAATTCCATTTTAGGACTACATGGAGATTATTTTATGGGGAGCTTCAGCAATTATTGTAAAGTATTAACGCACAGTTACAAAAGCTAAATCCAAGATTTACCAGACTGAGTTTCCAGTTTCTAACTCCTTTGCATTTACCAAGGACATGCTACTTCTCAGGCAGGACTAACATACAGAGGATGCATTAATTGCAACCAGTAATTAAGATCATAGGATACAGCAAGGTGGGGGAGAGGATCTAGGAAGGAAGTTGAAATACAGGAAATAAAATGTTTGCCTTAGGAGGCAAATAAGGACTAGATAGGCTAAATAATGTGGCTGTACTGCCCTATTGCCACTCTAACCTTCTTAGGAAAGGCTTTCAGACAACAGGATGAAACCACTGTGTTCCAAGGAAACTGCAGAACAAGTCCCTCAAGATTTCATCTGATTGTGCATCTCCAAACCAGCCCTCCCAGCTCTTCCTTCCCAATGGAGGGAGAGGCTGTGCTCACTCATCACCCCAATGTAATACAGGACTTGGTCCTCTAGTTACAGATTTGAAATCAAAACTGCAAAAATCTGAGTGTGACAAACAATAAAAGCAAGTCCTTCCTGAAAATAATGCATGTGTTCCCTAGACCCTAGAATAAGACCACAAAAAAAACTTATTTAATAGCTCAAAGCACAAAATATTCATTAAAATGAAAAAAAAAAAAAAAAAAAAAGGGCAACACAATGTCTGCTCAACAATTAACAAGACAATTGGATCATCTTCCTGAAATAAAGCAAATGTTGCAGAACATTCTGTTCCATATCTAACAATAACAGGTATCTGCCTAGATTAATTTCAATATATTAGCCTGAGTTTATACCATAATATAGTAGTTCTGCTTGGTTTTTTAAATGATGACATGATTAATGTGAATTCTTATCCGTCATGAAAGACTGACAATATTAGGGTCATTTTCTATAAAATATAAAGGATATTTGGCTGCATTAATTGCAGCTGAACAAGAGCCTCACTGCTTTAGAGCAGCCAGGCTGCATCAGCCATCCAAAAGCTGCTGTAGCGACTTCAGAAGCTACAAAAGAAGGGCAAACCCAGCAGTGTGTTTGCATTTTGGATATCCAGGGTACACAGCTTGCCACCCATGAGCCAAACTCACCTCCACGTCCTGGTCTCTGCCAGACAATACATCACAGGAGAACTGTTTTTAATATTTATTGGAAGGGACAGAATCAAGCTCATGCAGGGATGTGCTGAACATCCAAGCATGTTAACCCCTGAAACAGGTTAAAAAATAGGTTAAAAAAACCTGATTTTTTGACCCTCCAAACGTGCTGTCCCTGGGGCACCAGGATCAGTAGCATGGACACAGGTAGAGAGGGCTGATAATGCAGTCTCCTTTCCCCTGCTTAAACTGAGAACTGGGGAAAATTCAGCAAGAGCCTGACTGGCAAGAGCTCTCCACTCTGCTAATTGGCTTCTCAGACTGAAATGACATCTATGTTTAATACAAGTGATTTCATATATATACATATACATGTGTGGTTAAGTGCATGAACACAGAGACCAGGCATTTCAGACAGGATTTCAGTGCCAGCTCCTTGCTCTCTGCTTTCCTTGGTGACTGTCCCAGGTAAATTGGGGCTGGTGGAGAGGGGAAACACTTTGCAAAGTGCTGTGGGGGTCTTTGCATAGGCCTCTCTGCTTTTAACCCCACGGTTTCGCTTCCCGGGGAAGGCAGGTAGGGAAGCCGGGAGATGTAAAGGAGGTCCAGAGGAAACAGTTCCTCCAGGAGGGGCCACCATGTCACAGACGGAATAACAGCAGCGAACCTCCCGACGGCTCAGAGCCTTCCATGCCCGGCCAAGCCAGCGACCAGCCGTCCCTGCCTGCAGCCCGGGGTCTGCTCCCTCCACAGATGGAACAGGCAGCCCAGAGCGTCTCCCGGCATTCCAGCCCAGCCCGGCTGTGCCGACACCCACGCACGGCGGCTGCCGGCCCAGAGCAACCCCCTCGCCCGCACCGAGAGGGCCTTCGTGGAACAAATTACTTCCAAATGCCTGGCTCTGAGGCACAGGGAAAGAGGGAAGCCCAGGTTTGTACCTGGGTCTGCTCACAACATAAAGAAGGCAGCAGCTCCACTTAAAAACACCACTGCCTGCAAACTATCAAATTAATCCCAGGATTTCAACAGCTTTTCTTCATTATTTTTTGTCTCAACCAAACCACAAATTTACTTAATGACTAAACCAGGCGAGCGAGTACTTTGTTTTCCAGACAGCAGGAACGTTTCTAACGGGATCCAGGTTTTCAGAACACACGCTTACCCAACGTCAGGCAAGGAGGGAGAGGTTCCATTGCTGAGAAGTGTTTGATGCTTTTTTTAACTCCCCCAAACCTGCCAGCACCGTGGTTGGGGCATCTCCGAGCCCTGAGCCCGAGGAGAGGCACTGAGCGGGGTGAGGAGGAATACAATAAGAACACTGTGTTCCAGGAATGACTGAATAAAGGCAAGAGCATGCTTTTGGCCAGCAGGATTCAGCACTGTAACTCCGTCTGCCACTTTTCTTCTCTGTCTGAAGCGATGTTGTTTGTCCACACTTCTCTGAAATGGAAAGTATTTCCTCCTGCCTGCTTGCTCCAAGGAAAGATCTGAGGAGGCCTGGTATAACCAGGCAGAACTGGGGATTCTCCAATGACTTGACTCTTCTTTGCCAAAATTTCTGCTCAACAAGAAAGGGCTTACAAGAAAGAAATTATGAGCAGATTTCTCTGCAAGTTCAGTAACTTAAGACTAAGGTCTGTAGAATGAGTAAGTTTTTGGATGGAAACAAAGCATCCAGCTTTGGCCAGTGACTCCAGATCATTCCCTGCCTTCCTACATACCTACAGAGCCTCTGGAGTGTTCAAAAGGTACAAGAGGGCAGGGACATCCACAGGTACATGGATCACAGTGGGGAATGGGAGGCACTGGAATCCAAGGGCTAAATAAGACCATGGGCACTCAGTCCTTCCTTGGACCACCAAAGTGTTTCAGGAGGGCATCAATCCCAGCACTGCAATCCATTGCTGTACTGCTTTCAGGGATAAATTTCCCAACTTCAATCACAACAGTGGTATTGCAGATGGCTGAAATGAAAGGGGAAGATATGCAGCTCAGGGGGGCTCTGTTTTACAAGGACTACTTGCAGCTTTGACATTAAACTGCTTGCCTGTACCACTGGGCCATGTAACATAAGCTGAGCTGCCTGACCACAGACTTGCTAGCCTCACTTGAATTCCCCTCAAAACAATGGTATGAAACTCAATACTCATTACCAATTCATTGCCAACAAACTTGCAATTTTAATGAAATTACAAAATTGAATGGCAGAGGAAAGCAGCTGAGGTAATATTGTGAATGCCTATGAGGCACCTAACTTAGCACCTCAAAATCTCTCAGCTTTGCTCACGAAGACCTTTGATGAAGCCCTACTAATGATGAGGTGGGCAGAATTAGCAGTAATCCTGCACAAAATAAAAGACTTTATTTCACTGATTAAGGTCTGGCTCACAAGGTACATGAAGAGAAGGGGTCTGCCTCTGAGCAGAGTTGCTCGCTAGTGTCTTAACTCCTACAGAAATGATCCAAGAAACTTCCCCCCATTGAACAAGAACCTTTGAGGTGAATGAACTCTGACCTCAGCTGTTAACAAAACCAAAACCATGGAGGGCTGGCAAGACCTGGCAGAGATAAAGCTGAGAGTCAAGATTTAATAGTGCTCCCAGAGGGGAGATTCAGCTGATTAGAAGCACCCTAATCTTCTCTCTCAGTGTATATTAAAGGTCAAGAAGTGGGATCAGATATTGGCAGCACATGAAAAAACAACTCAGTCAAGCAAAAGACCTTCACAAAGACGTTTCATACCTTCGCATTAAAATTCCTGCAAAGTCTTATTTAACTTTACTTCCCTCTAGGGAACACATTCAAGTTTAAAGTCAAGAGACCATTAGATTGGGACAGAAAAGATGTACCACTGCAGAAGACTTCTGCCTCCAATCAGCACTTTATAATGAGCAAGAGTTCATAAGCATCAGCTGACTGCAACCATGACAGATAGTAGGTCTCAGAAGTACAAGACCATGAAACAGAGCTTCTCTGGCAGTGCTCTGGAGTCTCACAGGCTCCCCAAATGGGGTCATTAAAGGATACTTGTTGGATGTTAACAAACGGCAGGCTGTATCAACAACAACATACTGGCAAGCTGCAAAAGGCTTTTAAACTTGCTCTATTATTTATTGCTCAGCTCCAAAGAAATGTCAGCATCACAACAAAAGTATAAATCCTAACTCAGTCTCCTGGTCACTACTGGGAGCTTGTAATCTGACTTTCCCTTCACGGCTCAGGCTGACCTGGCCAATATAATGCAGGGGCTGGGGCAAGAGGAGAGTGGACTGAGTCATGTTGTCCTTCTGACAAGGTCTATTAGAGGTTGACAGCAATGACAAATCCTCAGAAGAACTGTAATAACAACCACCAGAGGGAATGTAAAACACAGAAAGTGTGTTTAAGGGAGACAGATGCTGTTAAAAAGGGTATTTCCTTTTCTAGAGATACTTATTTTATTTATTTTTTAAGAGTTTAGCAGACTAGCAGGAAACAACTTGCTGTTGTCCCTGGAAAATAGGCATACAGAGGGAAGGCAGTCCTGTGAAGCTGCTACAAACAGCCTTCCTTTAAAACAAAGATTCAAGTCCCTTTTCCTTAGATGGTAAACATGAAGTATTCCTTCACAGTCCTAGTTTTGGGACAGTCACCAAACCTTGCATCTCCAGCCAGACCTGGAGGCCAAACCATCAATCGCTGCATCGAGGTCACACAAAGTCATATTTAAAAAGGAAGGATGAAGTCAGTGGACTCAGTTTCCCATTTCTCATGGCTGTTCTTTTACAAATGGATCTAAATTTGGTGTCTGACTGGCAATCCAAGAGCAAAGAATTTTAGAGCAGTGAGAAAGATGGAGGAGAGCAGCATCCAAAGGGAGCCAGGGCAGGTGGGTCAATGATCCCTGTTAACTGGGAATTTCTTGACTCTAACTCCAAGGTTGTGTGCTGGCCATGCTCTGCTATTGAGGGTGACACATCTCCAGAGGCATTCTAAATAATCCAATGTGCAAGAACCAGTTCACTTCATTGGAACTCGTATTAAAATGCTGAGAAATCAGCTGAAGGAGGCAGGGAGGGGGAAAAATTAAAAATAAAAGAGCTGCTCCTAGGCAAATTGCACAGGAGCTCACAGGGTTATTCCTGGGACACAATACCAAAGGGTCCAGCTAAACTCCAGAGCTGGGGGGAGGTGAAACACCTTTAACTGTTTAGGAGGTTGATACTTGTGATCCATCCCCTTAGGAGGTTTGGCCACTGCTCGGACAAATCCTGTGCTTTTTTTTCCAAAGGGCACTTCACATCAAGTGAAACTTGACTTCAGGAACTGTGCTGGGATTTGTTGTTATTTTTGCCTTCAAGATTTTTTCTGTTTTGGTTCTCATCCATTGGAACAGGCAGATATATGGGCTTTTACCTTTATTGCACAAATTCCACAGTATCTTTTCATCTGGTATGCATTATTGTGGTATATATATGAAGGACCATGCCCACTCCAAGTGCTATAAAAGAGCTGTTTGAAGCCTTGTTCCATTCCTGTTTATCTTTATACAATTAAAACCAGTTGACAGCTCCACACAAGAAGAGTAAGTGACAATGCAAGCAATGTGCTTTGTGTTCTAAACAAATTAACCACTGTTCAGATAAAACATGACTGAATTTGGTTTTTACCTCAGTTTCTTAAAGACACAAGGCTAGATGAGTAAACTCTGTGTGTTCCATTGATGCCTTTTTAATCCCTCCAGAGATTCTGAGCACAAGGTACTTGCTTACACCCAACCAAATTCAATGGGGAAGGAAGGCCCCAGAGACACTGTGATAATTACTGAAAACAGGGAAGTGTGGAGAGACTCTTAAGTGCTCTGAATAACTAATCTCAGCAGAAAACCTGCATGGAAAGAAGACCTTACAATCACTTCAAATGCTCCAGCTCCAGCTGACAACTCTCCAGACACTGAATACAGCACAGGACCATTTCAAAAGCCACATTTTTGTAGCCCCAGGGGTGAGACCTGGCTTAATTCTGCATTTTGGATGGCAGTGTGTGAGCTCACAATCACCCTCAGTTGACATGATGTGCTGCTAACACCATTTTCTTCTTCTATAGCAGGAGCAGAGCACTGGAGCTCGTCTGACCCACTGCCACATTGCAATCATCCCACGTGCCATAACCAGAAATGAAATTCCACAGATGAAGGGAAAGGCTGTTTTCTGTGTATGGCCTGGAGCACAGGAGCTGTGAAACACTGGAGCCCATCTGTGTGACACAAACCCACCATCTGTTACTGAGTGCATATGGGCCACACCATGCAGACAGAATTTCACTGACCAGGCAGGTACTACAGGAATGCATCATTGCTCTAGATGTTTTCTCCTGAAGACAGCAGGGAAAAGCAATCTCTAAGTAGGAACAAATGTATCTTCTGCTCAAAACATATTTCTTTTGCTCATGTATCTCTTACCATCTCCTCTCTGCAGAACTTCATCTGCTCAGGGCACAGGATAAATGGATTCAAATCCTTATTTTTCCCCCTCTGTACTTTAACATCACCCAAATCTTACATTGAGTGCAGCATTACTCACTTTGCTGGAGATTTCTCTTGGCAATTTCTACAAGTGTATCTTGTATTTAATTGTGCTGCTGCTCTGAAGGAAAAGCCATTATTCTCTAATGCACAAAAAGCTAACTGCAATGCTGAAATTGTCACAACTTTCTCAAGATGTGGGTGCTCAATTTGAAATGCTCTGGGCCCAACACTCAGTGTTTTTAAAGACTTCTGCTTTGATGCATGCTCAGCACATCAGCAAGTCTGATCTGGGTCTCAAGTAGCAGACAGAAAGCTGAGGCACACACAAGGACTCTCTCCCAGGGAGAAGAGCTGTCTTCCAGCATTGCTCTGGCAAAAGCCAGCACAGAAGTACCTCTGTTCTCCTGCTTGCACCTTCTGTCTCTGTTACTACAGGGCCTTTCAATGACACAAGAGGCAATGCAGATGCCCTCTGCACTTTCCTTCCTACCTGCTCTGTTGGCTCCTCTGACTCAACCCACCCCATACACGGAAAAAACAAGAAGGCTGAAGTTCAGGCAGTTTGGGCTACAGTACCCAAAAGCTCTGGGAGGGACTGGAAAACCCCTTTCCAGTTCCAACATCCTGTACAGTTTGTCTGTTACTAGCTCCCAACACCACCTGCTCACTGCTGGAGGAACTCCCCCTCTTCACCTCCTCCCCATCACTGCACAAAAAGCCTTTTTTTTTTTTTGTGAGCTCCTTTTCTGGAGGCTGTGAGAAGAGAGCTGGCTCACCTAACAGTGAGTGCTGAAGGCTCCATGCTCAGCAGCAGCAGGAATTGCAGTTTCCTGTCTCTGAAGACTTAGCCATGAGCACAGCCACAGTAAATACACTTTTCGGATACTCTGCCTGCCAAAATTCTAAACCATCTTCTATAGAGCTTGTGCCATTTCACAAGCTTATAATTCAGTCATATTGAATAAATTCTCACATGGATGGCAAAATACATGTTCAAGCTGCCAGCATCCCTCCCACCTCCAGCAACCCACTTGCCAAACCCCTGCTTCAAAGTGGGAAAACTGGAAGGTTATCAATGTAAAGTCAATTGTAAGACTCTGACATGAACAAAACAACGTAATTTCCTCCCCCTCTGTTTTTACTAAAATTTGCCAAAATAATTCAGCCTGAGGCAGAATCTCAGCATGGAAGAACACCAAACAACACAGTCTGATAAAGATATGAGCAACTACAACAAAGTTTTATATAATGGGGAATGTTGGGCAACCATGACTACAGCCACTGCTGCCAGCTCTGCCTATAGCATAAATGAGCAATATTATAACATCCCTATTAATCCCCTCTCCAAAACTATGAGAGAGTCTGGAATATGACTCATAATATCCTTGGCACACATTCTGATCACAAAGTTGATGAAAGCACCCGTCCCTGAACCCATGTATGAAAACTGTAGATGAATTAATTACAACATGCAGGATCTTGTGACACCAATGTCTGTCTGAGCCTGCATATCTGCAGCTGCAGCAGTGGGACTCCTGTGTGACACTATGTGACAGCAAAGTGACACTGCTGCCAACCTTTGCTGGTACTTTGTCACACCCAGGGAAGACAGGACAGTATTTGCCAGTGGGTTTTATTCTAGTAGTGACCTTCCTGGGCTATGTGTACATCCAGAGTGTGATGCAAAACTCACACTGTGAGTAAGGCAGTGAAGAGGCTCCTCTGTTGTGGGTTTGTTGTTAACACTCGATGGCATCATCTCCTCACTTGAGGTGATAACAGATATCTGTGTATTCTGCACATACATCTGCAGCTTTTAGCAATAATAAAGGAGTGTATGAATTTCACTGTTGGTGACTTGGTGCCATGGATTCTCCACATGCAGGAACACTTTGCTTCTTTCCTGTGAGCAGTGGGATTGCCTACCCCAGTCCAGGTAAGCAGTCAGAGAAATTTATCACACTGCTTTATGCAGAAATAAGGAAGAGGACTTTCCCAAGCAGCTATTTCCTGACACTAACCTTGCAAACCCTCCTTCTCCCTGCAGGCTGTATTATCTAGGAAAAGTTAGGGAACTTTGGAGCAAAGAAATATCTGCACAATTCCTTGACTGAGGCCAACCCCAGGAGATGAGAAGGTCATGCATGTCTGCAAAAAGCTGACCCTGGAACGTGCAAGAATAATCCTCTTCTACTGTTGGAAATGCAGTTGCACTAAAAAAAAAATATTTTGAGGATTTTGGTTTCTGCTGCAAACAGAGGAGAAACAGGGTCACAGCAGCTTTCAACAACTTGGGCTTCATTTTGGGGAGAATGCCATTGCTGAGGAAGACTTTTGTGCTGCTGGTAGTTTAGGGCAATGTCACAAAGTGACAAAACTCTGACCTTCAGTGAAAATGTGGCAGGAATCCAAGAGACTGAATACACCCCCAGAACTGTGCCTGCTCAGCTCCTCACCTTAGAGAGAAGACATTCCTATCAGTCCTAAAGAGGAACCAAGGACCATGATTCCATCAGCAGGAGAGGATGTATTGGAGATCATCAGACCCTAGAAAATCTGATCCTGATCAACAACACTTTCCCAAGAGACAAGAACTAGCAGGCCAAGGTCACCTGTCTGGCTGAAATTCAGCCCAGGAGAGCTGGCTGAACAGCAGTAAGAGAGAGGGCTCTTCAAACTTAGGTCTAAAACATGTGGAACTTTTAGTTCTAGAGCAAGAAAAGATTTTGACCCAGTTTCAGATTTTAAGTCCATCTCTTAAACAAAAGCAGCTGAAGTTTAAATGAGCCAATTCTGCAGATCATTATGTTGCTATTACACAATTCCTTCTAATCCCTGAAGTGTGGAAGATGTGCCAACACCAGCCCAGGCACATCTTTGTCATTTCAGCTGGACTTCCATCCTTTCCACTAAAGATTTTGTTCTGCTAAACCATTCTTGATGAATGCCAACATTAAAATCTCCCAAATATTTATTGTAATTTCTTTGGCCACACTATCACAAGTGCCTAAATTCCCCTTCTCAGTTGGAGAGCTATCTAGACCAGAGGTCTCCAAATCTTTCAGCCAAATAAATATCACAAAGGCTCACGAGCCCTATGAGTAGTAAGGGAGAGATTGTTTGTGCTACAAAAGGAACAAAAATGACCAGCCATCCCCTGCTGGCTATTCTCCTCCCCCAAGAACTTGGTCTAATCCCCTCTACCCTAGAGTCCTTAAAACACAATGTGCCAAGGAAAGGGAGCAACTGCTCTGCATACTGATTCCCTGCAGCTTGGACATAGCTTGTGGAGGACCACTGCCAGCCAACTGCTGAGCAGCCCTCTCTGAGATGCTGTGCTAAGGCAGAGGATGCTTTTCATCCCTCTGTCTTAGGGACTGCCCAAAGAAACTGCTGGGATGGCTGCAGCCCTCCTGGGATCATGCAGCAGCAGAGCACTTCCCACATCATCTTTGTGTCTCCTAAGCCCAGCAGGTAAAAGGGCTGTGAGCTCATAGCCACTCTCTGTCACAGTCCAAAAAGCAACCTGGCCTCATCCAAACATTCTGGGGAAAGGAGGATACAGTCCAAGGAGAACACTCTTATTTCTCTTCCAGTGGCTGCTGACACAGCACCCTTTAGGTGAGGAGGTGCCCACACTCACTGATGAGCCATGTAGGGAGCAAGTGCCTGAGGTGCCAGGAGAAAGGGGGAAGATGAGCCAGAAACATGGGCTTATAGCCACCCCTGTGTGCTCCAGTGTGCCAAGACCAAACCTGGAAGCACTGCTGTACCTAAAAGAAGCCACAGTTGAGAAGGTAACATTATAAACCTATAAAAATAAGGTTTTACTGCTGCTGACTAGCTGGGACATGCAGAACATATGTTGCAGCGAACATAGCATGACTTTATTAGCAAACACAAAGCCATTCATGCCAAGTGGCCCAAATAGGGTGGGTTGAATTAAGAGAACAATAGCAGTTCATCAGATGGCCCTTTCTTTCACATATGTGTTCAACTTACTGTGCTAGCAAATACTTAAAGCAACTTGCAAATACATTTTCATTCAAAGACACTCATGTTATTAACACATTAGACTGAAATCAAAATAATTCAGAATGTAACGTATTCTTGATGCATTAAAAGACTAAATGTAAACCATTAGCACTCAGGCCACCTCCTCATTTTGGAAACTCACTGTGTGACCAAGGGACTATATGTCTGATTTAGCCCAAGCCAGTACTTTACAGCTCTCCTCAGACTGAATGGGATGGTCTTTCAGCATTGAAGACAGTGACTGCTGCATCACTGCCCGAGTGTGTGGGTCACAGGAGAGCTGTGCAGCCCTCGAGTTGTCCAGGGGAAGATGTGCTCAGGTTCAGACCAATCTGAAAGGTAAAAACCCACCCCATTGTGTCAGAGGCTGATGCTAACCACATTTCCAATTTGATCGTGGATTCCAGTTCCCCAAATAAGAAAACAATAGACACCAAAGAGGAAAAGTGGAAACTGCTGCTTGGGGAAGCTTGCCATGACACGCTGGCTGAAGTGTGCTGGGACCAAATCCTGCTGTAGCCGGGCTGGGGCTGAGCACACCAAGGCAGCCTGCAGGGAGGGCAAGGCTGGCTGCTGGAACTGCCTGCTGGCCCATCTGCCCCCTCCCTGCTTCCTCTCCAGCTCTCCTCCAACACAGTATTTGTGCTGCTTGCTCACCCCAGGGTGGGAGGGATGAGAAGGGCTGGGACAAGCCTGGAGATGGGCTTGGGAAGGACAGACTTCAGAAGTGACAGCAGGCTCTGGCTCTGACTGTCCTGCGATGGGCTCTCCTGCAGTGACAAGCATCTAGAGTTGCCTCGGTCTTGTTAAATGCCCATTTTTAAGACTTGTGTTTTGCAAAAAAACGAGGTAGGTGACTAGAGATACCGCTCTACAGATTTGCCACAGGACATCGGACATCAGTACAAGCGATAAGGCAGCATCGTCCTGGCTCAACCTTTGTCAAAGAATTCCTAATCTTCTCCAAGATTAGATTTCTGTTCTTCTTAACTGCCAGCTAGACTGCAGGGGGCCAGGCCCACAAACACAAATTAATTACATCAGCTGTAATTCACACCTCTGGATGTGTTTGTTAAGTGCTTTTTCATAAGGAAGTTGGGGGAGAAAAATTTAGCAGTGTATCACACTGAACTATAGATTTCTGTTGTGGAAGGAGCACAACATGGGTTAGGGTTTATACCCCAACAGGTGAATTCAAGCAGACACAACACAGTTTATTTCAGTGCAGGATTGTGTCCATCAACTTGCAGAGTTCAACCACCTCTAAGATCTACAACAGCAGCAATAAAACAGCCATAAAGAGAGCTCAGCTCATCATCATCAGCCCAGAATTCAGTCTCTGTCACACACAAGGACTCAGAGACACAGGAGCTTCCCAGCCACTGCTGAGGGATGTCCCTGCCCACCATCCAATCACACCAAAGGAAAGCTGAAACATCACCAAGGAAGATGCTGTTCCTCAAGGGCTGGAAAATCCCCCACCCTAACACAAGTCCCAGCGTTTCCCCTCCTCAGCTGAGCGAGCAGGTGCCTCCCAACCCCAGCACTGTGCAAACAACACAGAAGTGTTTTGGCTGTGGCAACCTTTGCAGTATGACCTTGAGGTGAGGAACACAGGGCTGCTGGTGAGTCTGTGGAGAGCCAGCTCGATGTCCCACTGCACCCAGAGGTGACAGACCTGTGTGTAGGGCAAGGCCAGGTAAGTTGTTCCTACTCCCTAGCACCCCGCAGGGACACTGGGAAAGCCTTGGTCAATCTCACGTTGGTGCAAGGACAATGTTGTCTCCCTATAATTCACTAGAAAGAAACTGCAGAGTGGCTTGGTTTGCTCAGAGAAGAATTCCCCACCACATAGGGTGATGGCTGAGCATGGAGGAGACCCAGCCATGTCTGAGCAGCCCGGGTTAGTCCTGCCTAACCCACACTGTGACAACACCCAAAGGGAAAACTCCGTGTTTCTGTCCTCTCCCAAATTCCTTCCTGCTCCTCCAACCTGGGGACTGCAGACAGAGAAAACCACCAGCAGCCCAGTGATGGATGGGCAAAACTTTGATGAGTATCAGATGATCAGCACCCGGAGGCTGATGGGGAGATAGTGGCCCCAAGCTCATCCCGCTGGACTGGCACATCAGAAATGCCCCTGGCTTTCTGCTTCCCAGCAAACAGGGTGGCAGGGGCAGGATGGGGTAGGGGAGCACAGGTTTTAGGCATTTTTTTAGTTCCGTATTCCTACAGCAAACACATGCTGCACAAGTACAACTTCCAAACCAATTAGAAAATGAAAAAAAAACCAACCAAACACTAAGAACTAATTGCTTAAGATAAAAACAACTTATCTCCCAAATGATTTCCCTGACCTTTTGATGCATGGCAGTTCTCCTCTGAATAAAAACGTGAACTATTTACTCAGGGTGGGATTTTCATGAGGGCCTGTAGGTGTGTCAAGGTAAGGTCAGTAAGGAGAGGGATTGTTTTAATTTTTTTTTTAAGGCCAACAGCTACCACTTGGAAAAGCTAGCAAGGAGACGTCCCAGCTCTCAGATTACCCTCCTGGTCTACAAGAGAAGTAAGAAACTGAAAGTCAAACACAGGGTGAGAGCAAATGTTCCAAGTTAAATACGTTAATCAGTTAGATAATTGGAGTGAAATTGCTGCTCAGTGCCCCTGAAAAGGCCAGGAGACATTAGCAAGGGGAGACATGGCAAAGCTGCAGAGAGGACAGCTGTCCTCCATGGACATAACTGAGGTTATGTGGTGGTGAAGCACTAATACATGTCAGAAAATAAATATTCTTTCTTCAGTTTGGCATTTTTACAATCAAGCAGAGAAATGCAGCTTCCAGGCTTAACATGAGAGGCATCTCCTGGGCCTCCATGAGAATCAGAGCTGCTCCTTGGTGCTTATCCCCCAAAAACAGAGTTTGCAACAGCCAGGTGGGTCCCTGTGCTCTGCTTCCTTCAGACCTTCCAAAAGCAAGCTGCTTTCAACAGAGGGGTTTCTTTGGGATGGCAAAGCCCTCCACATATGCAGGGATCCTGCAGCACCAAGCCCGACCAAGGACAGCGACCACCTCTGCCAACAGACCCTGCCTGTGGACCATGGCAGCTACAACAACACTGTGGTGCTGATGCAAACCCAAACTTCCTTTGCATAGCCTGGAAAGAATCGCAGCAATTTCAACGACAGGGCAGTTTCCCTGCCTGCCATCTCCTGTGGATTTTCAGCACAGCTCCTTGAAGCTGCCAAATGCCAGCTCCATACACTGCAGGAGTGAGTTATTCCAAACATTTTCAGCCCATGTTGTTGTGTGCTGAGGTAGAGTTGGGCGTGAAGAAAGCATTCATTGAGTTAACTCTGTTTTACTCGGCAAGTGGAACAAATTTCATCACCCCCTACAAGTCCATTCTGTTTTCTATTTATACCGCAGCCATTTGGTGCAGGACTCAGGAGCAGCAGGAACAGGTGATGTAATGCACTGTACAAACAGCATTCTGTTCATACAGTGGGAAAATAAAGTGCATTCTCTTGGTTTCTTTGATCACACTTAAAACAATCAGATTAGAAGTCACAGATAACCCAATACATGCTGGAGATGAAAGGACTCTGGAGAAATAAATCACCCAAAGTTAGATATTAAGCAAGATTTCTCTCTCAACAATCAACTTATCTGCAGAGAGAGGAGGAATGACCATGTGGTTTCAAAATCCTGCCAGGCATTTTATTTATTTTTATAATACCATAAAGCTACTCCACCCACTTTTTCAGAATGAACGTTGCATTACACAACACATCAAAGAGACTTTATGGCCTAAATTAAGCAATAAAATAGTTGAGATTGTGCATTATGCTGAAAATTGGCCTGCTCCTGGTGCCTGGGAGATGGGAAGTGAACACCACATGTTCAGAGCACCTGAAGAAAGCTTGGGGCAGTATGGCCTGAGGTACTGAAGTGTGTGGCACTTGCATTTAATAGCCCAAAGTGAAGTCTGAGGCCCTTGATTCCTGTTGTAACCCTCTCTTGCTCAGGGGACACTATCAACTCAAGGAATGGCATGGGACAGCACTGCAAGCATGAAGACCTGGGACATTAATAGGATATGGTCCTTCACATCCATAACCTTTAAGGTTTGGTTTATAGTGAGAGTTCTCTTGGAAGCTGTGGGCTTCAAGGATGTGGTTCCTCACATTTGACAGCAAGCCGTGCCTTGGGAAAGGAGATGGGAAAACCCAAAGGAAAGGTGTTGGTGCAGCTGAAGAAGTGCAGCTGCACTTCTCACCATCTGGCTACCTCCTGCCTCTCCCACCTTGATCAAAATGACAAAAAAAAAATCGAAATAATTAAAGCCTCTCTTAAAACATTTTCTGGCTCATGTGCATTTTGAATTTAAAAATAACCAGAACTTGGGATACATGAAAGCAGTGTGTTGGTGCTAAGCATTTATTTTCCAGGTCTGCTTCAATGCCCTTACAGAAGAGAAGTGAGAAATGAGAGGATATCAAGAGAGGAGGAAGTTGGCAGATCCCATCACTCCAGAGCAGAGAAAGGACTAGGCAGAGTTTCCATTAGAACATCTTGGGAGGCACAAGAAAAGTCAACTTGCAAGGACACATGAGCTGGCAGGTCCTACACACTCTAGTGCGTGTGTGTCCTTTCCTTCCCATTCCCAAAACAGTGTTCGAAAATAAAAAAATTAAAAAAAAAAGGAAAAAAACAAAGAAGTTTAATTAGTTTGGGGCCTATCATAATTTTCTGTGGCCTGACTCACAGCGTTTGATCTCCCAAGGCTGGCGAGAGGTGTTTGAGCCTGCCCTCAGAGCCCCTGGCGCTCCAGCCAAGCACCAACAATGACTAGACAGACTTGAGGGCCACTCCTTCCATCTATCAATAGAGTCACTGTTGGGCAAGCTGACTCACTGCTTTCCCTGAGAACTGTTCGGCACTGGATCACCATCAAAAGAGCAAAACTAAAATTAAATAATTCTGCGTTTGCAGACAGTTAATTTAGCAAGAAGATGGATTTTATTTTAAGGTTTTGTTTTCAGGAGGTTCCTCCAAAGAAAGCTTGTGCTGCTGCTTTTGCGTGGCAGAATTGGCCAGGAGCTCCTGGAGGACACACTCAAGTGGCTTTCACTTCTCAATCATGCTCTAGAAGCACAATGAGGAGGATACTGAAACCCAAAGACTGCATGTAAGGAAAACACACATACACAAAAGCTCTGGGAACCCCAGGCAGAGAAGGAGAGCTGTTCATAAACCAGCCTGCGTTGGCACAGCATCTCCCAGGCCTTCAGTGGGCAATGAGAGGGCTTCTAATTTCCCTTTGTGTCTCTGCAACCCCTTACACAGAACGTAGAGCCCCAGACTGGATGTGTCAGTCTATGCTATGTCTCCCTACGCCACTCCCCAGTGCTGCACTGGGTCAACACAGCCAAGCCTGGGTGGAGATAAAGGAAGGTGAACATATCTGGTCTGACGGTTCTATTCCTGCTATAAAACACAAAACCCACCCAGAACTTCAAAGAATTTCCCAGTAAGTTCCCAGCCTCATTTAAGTTCAATTAAGTAATAAAGTTTAATGTCCCCATCAGGACAGATGCAGCTTGGGAAGATGATGACAACAAAAGCTTCAGCATGACTGTGCATGACACGGAACCAGTGAGACAAGAGTTTAGACCTTGGTCATGTAACATACCCCCCAACCCCAGGTCACCCCAGGATCCAAGATGTTCCCACACATGCCCTCGTCCTAGAGGAATGCTGGCATAGTTGGGTCAAGGGCAGCCAAGCAGCAGATGGGACACGAGGACCAACTTCCCTGAGCAGAGATCTCCGACTGGGATCAGACATGCTTTTAGACTGCAGCAGACCAAGGTTCAGTACAACCCTATTCTCTACACCCAGGTACCATCACATACCAACAAGGATTGGGATTCTCTGTCTCTATCAGCTCCCTTTAGGCTGCTTAGCTTTAATTAACTGACTTCTCTAAGGTATTCATGAACATCAGCAAGCTCTGCAATGTCTTCTGATTAACTGCACTTAAGAAATTAATTCTAAATCAGCCTATTCCTCTTGAAACTTCATGCAATATGACTGAATAAAGAGATGCCACTACCTTGGTAAGAAGACAGCAGCCCTCTGAAGACAGTTTTAGAAAAGTACAAGCCAGACTTCTGCACAACAATAAATAAAGATGGTATTTAAGGTTTCCAGGTTCTTTGAAGGCCTCCAGAACTTCACAGGAGAGACCAGTCCCATAGCAAACAGGTCATCTGATGCAATTACAAGTTGTGGTGGAGTCCCCAAACTTATCTCAATCAGACACTCTTGATTTCCTGTTTGTGGCACTGACAAATAAAAAGCTCTACATTACAGGTAATTACACTTCACAGAGAACAACAATTAAGAAATAGCCAATTACATTTTACAAGCGCAGGATAATCAAAAGCTTCCTCAAATATCTAGAGTTGCAGTAAGTACTTAGAAATGGCAACTCCCAACAAATTGCAGGTAATTTAGAGCAATTTACACAGATGACATATTTCCCTATCTGTGCTCAAAACCTGCAAACTTGGTTCTGAAAAATACTGCAGGAATTCTCGGAATGCAGCACTGCTGATTTCTAAAAATAGTTCATTACCTATTTCCACCTCCACTGGCCTCAAAGGTGAGGACTCTGGTCACGACAGTGTAAAGATAAATTAACTACCAGAACACATTTTAGCTCATTTAAAGAATGGGAGGATCATAACATGCGTACCAAATCTAAACAACAATAAAAAATATCTATTCCTTTTATTTATGTTATTTGAAAAATATGCTTGATTTTAATAGTGCATAACTTGATTTAAGCCTTATAGTTTTTAAAGGATCTGTCATGTCCTTTATTTGTAATCCAGTACTGTGGCTTGCACACAGTCAAGAGTCAAGGCAGGAGAACCAGGCCCTAACAGCAAATTAAAAACCATTAAATGATGGAGAGAAAAGGAAACATGCCTTTTTCACTTACAACTTTTTAGACAGGAGATCTAAAAGTATCCCAAGAGGAACCGAGGAGGAGAGGCAGATAAGGATGCAACCCAACGTAGACAGGTTGATATAGTGCATCCCTCACTTTCAATGCATTTTTTTTTGGAGGGGGGAAATGGTTTTCCTTGCTCATATGGGTTGTTGGAACTGGAGTTTTACCTCAGAGCAAGGCTCTCATATTGTATTTCAAGATTCTCTGCAGTGATGGCTCCCTGTCTCCTGGCCACCAATTCAGCTGTTACTGCCATTATTTAATCACAAGAGCATATGAATTTCTGCAGGGCTTGTTGCTGCATAAAAACTGTTGGAAGTCTCTCCAGATTTCCTTGGCAGTCAATTAAGGACTAAAATCACAGAGGTATTTGTTGGAAAGGAGCTTTGGAGGAGCAGAGTAGTCTAACCTCCAGTCTGAAATAGGACTGCTGTCTATACCAGGTCAGGTGACCACTGCTGATGTTCTTACTGAGAACATGAGTACTTTGAGAAATCTGGTGAGAGAGGTAAAACCCTGATTAGCTATGGCCAGATCCTGAAACAGCCTTTTGTGATCTTCCATCATAGAGAACATAGGAAGAGCAAGGAGGAAAGATAAACTCAAGGAAAGCCATCAATGTGTTTGAAAGAGTCTGGGACAGGCAGCCTGACATAAATATAAACCATGGCTGGAGTGACAGCTGGAGAAGGGGCTTGGTGCAGAAGGGTCTCCTGCATCAAAGGGAGACCTCCTGAACACCTTGTGAAGGCATGAAGGGGTTGACACCTTAATACAAAGTTTAGATCTGCAAGACTAACAGGAGACCCTAAAAGAAGGAAAGAGTTATTCTCAAACTCCATTTCTACCATAATTGCATTGGTAACAATGTGATTAGAAAGAGATCCCTCAGCCATTCTACAGAACTGTTTTACTTGTCCTCTGTGCCAAAGGCAGAGCAGCCCAATGTTCTACATCCTGTTCACACTCAGCTCTTGCTCAGGACTGAATATACTCCTGTTTGATAAACCTGTCTGTTTTATTAAGTCAGTAACTACACTGGTTAGATGATTTCAGATGCTTGCTCTTAAAACCCCTATTTTGTCTACTTGGTATATCAATGTGCGTTCATTAAATTAAAAAAGAACAGCTATTTTTAAAATTCAAATTTTAAAGGAACTACGTTTTTCTTCCCTGCTAACTGCCTTCTGTGGCTTGGCAAAGTTTTTGTGGACAATAGGTGCTCCTGCCACTACTGTCCCATCTGGAAGGAGAGGTTTGGCTCCAGTCCCACCCTCTCTCTTCAGCTCAGGCTTCCAGGATGATTTCAAAAGCTGGGAAGTGAGAGGATGATGTCACTCAGTACCACCCGAGGCAACATACTACAGCCAAGTCCACAGCCCAAGATGGGCTACCGGAGGGCTTCTGAGGCTGCTGGTGCCAGGACACAGGCAGCAATTAACAAAGGAAAGGAGTTGCTCGTAGCTTGACTGCTGGCAGTGGGCTTGATGGCCCTGGACAGAAGACCCTACACGAGGTGAGAAACACAGCAATCCATGTGGAGCTGACTCAGGGCGTCACCACCAGCGACCAAAACCCAGGTGACCTTGCTGAGGCCAAGCAACTGCTGCCTCTCAAGCATATCCTACCGCTGGGGAGGCAAATCCCGTGAGCTGCAGGATGCATCTACTCCTCTTAGCATGTGGAATAGCTGTGGGCAGGCACTGGAGGACTGCAGGGCCAGCACCCTCACTATAAAACCAGTGGGATATCAGCTCACTCTCCAGAGCTCCAATAAGAACTGGAGCACTCAGGTGGGGAGCGCCCAAGTCAATGATATTTGGGAAGGATAGTCAGGTCTTGAGGAAAGGGGCTCCAGCACTGCATCCAGAAATGAAAACAAACCAAGGTGGGGCCGGCTGACCTTTCCGCCTAGGCTGCTGCAGGAGACTAAAAGCCTCCTTGAGCTCTTGACTAAAGCTGGAGCTGCTGGCAGCAGGGTTTGGCAGAAGAGGGGCTAGAAAAGCCCTGGAGTCTCTACCTTCCTCAAAATTGCTCATCTATTCCAGCATGAATGCAGCATGATGGAGCAGTGGGGCTTGAGTGGTGACCTGTCCCAGGGACTGGTGAAATGTCCCAGGAACCAGTGAAGTGTCCCAGGGACCAGGGGTGCCCTGATGATCTCTGGAGCAGAGACAGAACTCGAGAGGCCCATCATGGAGACCCTTCCCCTGCTCTCCCAGCTCTGCTGTGGTGGAGCAGTGCCCGTGCTGCACCTCTGGCTGGAAGAAAACGCACCCTGAACCTGATGAAACTGCCAAGGCGTTGGTTGCTCGGCAGTGCCACCCACTGCGGTGCCAGCTGCCCTCCCGGCCACGTGGGCACGGGCCCTGCCCTGGTGGATGTTATCTGGGCCAGTGAGCCGGGCAGAGTGCTGGGTTAGCACAAAAACAACCACAACAACCCCCAGCTGCTTTCAGTTCAGTGCAGCATACTTCCGACTTCTTGGCAATCATTGAGAGAGAAGCGTGTGACAAATACCCCTCTACTCAATAGCACGGGGCTGAAAATAAAAATATTCAGTTTTGTCCAGCTGGGCAGAAAACACCAGCACCTGCAATGACACAATCAGAGGAAAAGTACCATGACTTCCAGCACCTCTAAAACGAGACTGCTGCATCTCAGAGGGATCATCCAAAGGAACTTCCCTCCCTTCTCCCCCAGACCCCTACAATTCACACAACAGATACTGCTGGGAGAACGCAGAAAGAGGAAAGCAGATGCAGCTTGGCTGTCGTGGCTGTGGGCACACAAAGCTGCTCCCCCACCATCTCTTCACCAGTCCATCAGCATGTTTGTGCCATCCAGCCTTTGCCATCACCTAACCCTACAGACAACAAATCTACAACAAATATTAAAATGGTGTGAGCCTTGTCTGTCTGCCCATCCTGGTGCCAGCCACTGCTACAACAGATTCCACCTCACCAGTGAAAAGCCTGGAGACAGCAAGGCCAGCCAAGACAAAGGTGTGCTGGGTTTACCTCTGAAGGGATTTAGATCTGGAGCACTCAACATGGATAAACTGCTGAGACAGGCATTTACTCAGGTGTATAAACATCACGGGCAGCAAATGCCAGCCTTGCAAGAATTCTCCTCCAAAGCTTAAGAATAAATTCAACGTGTTTTTAAATAATTATGGATGAATCACTTGAAAAAACTTCCTACATTTTATCTTCAGTTGCTGACACTGATCGTGCAGCTGTTTTGTTTATAATGTAATTACACATTCCCACCTACTTGCACTCTCAGTGTGCAGCAGAGTACCTAAGGTAGCACAAAACCTAAAGGCTGACATTTCTTTCTGGCCTTTGGAAGTGACAGAACAGTTAGCACAAAAGTTAATTTATTTGAGATGGAGGGCGGGGGGTGAGGGTAAAGAGAGGCCGCAAGTTAATTTCCCTTAGAAGCCCGATGGTCCCCACCCAGAAACCTGCACACAAAAGAATACTGCCTTTAAACTGGTAGGTTAGGTCTGGGACCAGAGCGAAGGTTTGTCAACCATGACATGCTCCAGCTTGTTTAACAGTCGACCGGAGGGTTGAAAAGTCTAATAAAACCAAAAGGCCTTCCATAACAAAGCTGCTGCCACTTAAGGAGAACATTCACACCCATTCAGCAGGGCTTTTTTTAAACATGCAGAGGTTTTTGGAGCCTCCAAAGTGAGCAAAGAACACCAAAACAGAGCAGCTAGAAAGTGAACCTGTAAAAAACTGAAGTGAGCAATAAGGAACACATTGGGAACACTGGCTAACTAACCACGGGAAGAGATAACAAAAATGCTGCATGACCTCCCTCCCATCACTTGGATGCCTTTCTAAAATAGACACTTCAGCCTGACCACAAGTTATTGTGCAAGGATCACTGGGTGAAGCTGCATGACCTGTTATCTCCAGGATTACCAAAGGAAAGTTTTTCCCATGGACATTTGGAAAGCTTCCCCTCTTCAGAAAGAGGAAGGTTTACATGGATCAGTTTTGCAGGCTCTGCCAGCCCTGGATGGGGAAGGTCCGAAGCCATTGCTTGGGGACAGTGGGATGCTCTGCCTTCTTAAATTCTCCAATTGGGCTAATTTCCCCAGGTGGCAGCACTCAAACCCCCCGGGTCACAAACTTCACTGCATATATCCAGAGGGGAAAATCAGCACTGCTGTTTTACAACGTGACAAATCCTTCGCTGTAGTGACACATCCACACATCCTTTGCTGCCCATTTCCATCTCGTTTTGCCAGCATTGGTCTGTCTTAAGTTCAAGGAGCCTTTTCAAAGTAGCTTTTCCCAAGAGAAGAAAGCCACGTTCCACTGAATGTGCAGATGTTCTGAGACACAGAAATCTCAGTATTTCCACAACAAAGAAGGCAGCTTTTTTGTCATTGCTTTTCCTGGTAGAGTCATGGACCAAGAAACAAAAGACTTGGGGTAATGGTCTTGGTTCAGCACTAGATGAGCAGGAGACACATGCTGCACACACCTGAAGCTGCCAGCCTACCCAACAGCTTCTGTCTGTGGCTGTGCTCAAGAAGGAATACTTTTCATTTCCTAAGAAATAAATGTTACGACAGTCACATGGACTGAATTAAAAGTACAAAGACCAGACCTCTTAGCCAGAGACCCCAAATTTTATGAAAAAAATGCCCTTGGAAATCCAATCTGAGTAGGGCTGTAAGGAGAGTAAGAAGGATCCAAGGTCATGTTTTACAATCTTTTGAAGCAGGAGTGAATCTGATGTCCAACGGAGACATTTTGTGCTGCCATCTGTACAGGGCTTCCCTTCCTCCAACACATTGAAAATGTTACAGTGCAAGAACTTGCTGTCTTTGCTCAGGCAGTCTTTATTTGTACACAAAAAGGGCCTTGTGCAGGAGATCAAGGCTGTATTTCATCGATTTGACACGATGGTTAACCTGTGAACTTTGCCCCTGCTAATAGAATAATTTCTACTTGTTGATTCCTCTTTTGGGATCCTCGAGGGTAACAGAAGCTTCACCCCAGCTCTCATTTGCATGTCTAGTGCCAAACGGTTTTACAGCTCTTACTTCTGTGGAGCAGAGCCAGGACAAAGTTGACCAAATGCAGTAGCTACAGCTGGATTCTGAGTCCCCACACCTCCCTCCATGGATCCTACCTGTATTTCCTAGGAGCTCTCCAGTGACTTGGCTCTGATTCATACTTTGCTTGTGAAACCTTGGAGAGGTGATAGAATCATGGAATGGTTTGGGTTGGAAAGAACCTTAAGGTTCATCTCATTCCACTTCCTGCCATGGGCAGGGACACCTTCCACTAGCCCATGTTGCTCCAAGCCCTGTCCAGCTTGGCCTTGGACACTTCCAGGGATGGAGCAGCCATAACTTGTCTGGTCCTTGGCTATCCAAGCAATCAATCCCACAGAGGTCCCAAAGCAACAGCCTGGACTAGGCTGGCAGCAATGGCAGAACAAGGAAGCTCCTCTTCCAGATAAATCTCTCCCAGTCCAAGAGGCTGACTGCCAGACAAGAAAACAACCAAAATTTATGACTGAAAAGGGCAAATCTGTTAAACACTAAAGACATGGTTTTCCAGCAGACCTAACCCAACCTAAACATGGTGTGCTGGAAAAAAGGCAATTCCATCTGCCCAGTCCTACTGCTCTTCTCATTCCAGCACCAGCATTCCTCTAAACACATGCTGGAGATAAAGGACAGAAAACTGAACCTCCAGAAAAGGAAAATAAGAGGGAGAGAGGGAGAGGACTGACTCTCTGGTTTACAACAGGACAGGGACTATGTGGGGGTTGGAGGGCTGAAGGATAAAACCCAGCAATTTCTGGTCATTAGCTCTGGAGGTAGATCCAGGAACTAACATGAGGCTGTGCTGCTAACCAGCAGGTCTCACTCTGATATTTCAAAGAGGTTTCTTCCTCTAGCTATAGCTTTACTTACCTCCACTGCTTATCCTGAGGATAGATGAAAGCTCTTCATCTATTAGCTATTTAGATCAGATGAACACCTTCAAAAAATGGATACTTTGAGGATAGGTTGTATCTTGGGAGCCAGGGGACCAAGAAATTCCAGCTCTTACCACAAAAGTGTACTCTGGAGTCTTCAAAGGTAAAATCCAACTTCCATGTGGGTTTTATAGAATTCGGATAATCTGACTTAAAACTGCAACGGTTCTACTTAAATTCATTACTGGCTTACAACAGTGAGGGATCCAGACCAGGGCTGTGAGGAACGATGGTTTTGCTTTTACACACAAGCGTGACCTGCAACAATTTAATTTCTGAGTGTGACTTCAGGCAAAGCAGCTCACTCTGGTACACAGGAGGGGAACAAAATGTGTGTCTCCAGAAAGTCAGACCTTTCCTGAAGTTCCCTGAGATGGGCATTCAGGGCTGCACCAGTGAAGGAAGGGGCAGCTTTGCACCTGATGGGCAGAGATGGATACTGCAGTTCCCCAGAGGAACTCACACCTGAGCCATGTGTGCACTACAAACAAGGAATAAAATTAGCCTTTTCACAAACAAATCCCCTCAAACGCAGCTGACTGCTGTGGGAATGTGTATTTCCAGGAGCATGATCTTTGTAGAGTCCAAAGATGCACTTCCAAGTGAAGCAGGCATTAATTAACTAATTTATAGCATTGGGATAGATGGTGTCAGACATACTTTGTATTTGCTAAGTTCAAAAGTGTAGCTTTCATCTACAGGCATTGTTCCACTTCCAAATCATCTATACTAACCCTGCAGCAGAGCTCCAACATCCCACTGCCATGGAAGAGGTGGATAAAGTGGCACCAAGGACATTCAGCCCCACCCACGCTGGGGTGGCACAATACAGGCTGTTCCACGCTGCCAGGCCAGGCTGAGCCAATGCCTGCTCTCAACCAAGTGTCACATCTTCTCAGAGAAATGCTCAGAATTATATTCACCAGCAATTTGACTTTTTAATCATTTCAATTACTGTGACTAAAACCCTTCAATCGGAACAAAACCAGGGAAAAATAACCCCTCTCCTTCTGAAGCAGCCTGCCTAGCTTAACAGACCATACCAAATTGTGAAGGTTTTTGCTTTTGTGGTCTTCACATATTTCATTTAATGCAGATAATTAACCTCAGTTTCTAATTTCAAATCCTCCACATAAGGAAGCAAAGTGACTGAATACATTCACTGACAGATGGAAAATTAAAATATTACTACAGCTTCTGCATGGCTTAAAAGACAGGGCCTCGAAAAAGATCTTTCTTCTTTTATTTGACTGATTAACTGTAATTTGCTTAATGGATTTAAGGATGAGCCTAATAATCCAATGATATATCCAGGAACCGATTTAGGATATCAGCACCTCTGTTCTGTTTTTTTTTAAACATAGCAATTTTCTGCATTACACATAGTCACTTCTGAAACTAGATTTTTCCACCAATTGTAATAAGACCAGGTCCATGATTTATTTTAAATGGGTGGTGACTGCATGACTGGCCTTGCACCAGGCAACCACAGTGCTGTAACTTCTTGGAGCACCTTCTGAAGCCCCAAATCTAGGGATGACCCAAGACCATAAGGTGTTCCAGCAGCCACTGACCCAGGCCAGCAGACAGCCCAGGACTTCTTCGGAAGGTGGGAAGTCAACAGCTGAAAGATAAAATGGGGCCAATGTGTGTTCCCCCAGCACCCCCACACCACTCTCAGTCCCTTTTCCACCAAGAAAGTCTGCCCTAACAGGATTTCACAGTCTGTCTCAATAGTTAATAAATCGAGAATCTAACAGACTATTAAAGGAAAACCTCCAAGAGGCAGTCATTTTTAAAATGTCCAATGGCAACTAATTATTCAAGGGATTAGTCCATTATAGTAACAACAAAGAAACTCTTAAAACATAAAGCCCAGTTGAACGGCAGATCAAAACCAAGGTGTTCCAACCCCGTGGCCACCTCCTGGGTGCACTTCTCAGCATCCTGGCATTGGTTCAGCTCCCACTCAACCTTTTAGCACCCCATTCTTTCTAAAATCAGGCAGAACTCAAAGCAGCCTCCTCAAAATATAGAATTTCATGATCTGTGCCATCATTGTAAGCAGACAACAAAACAGAACCATCACCAGGACTGGACCAGGCAGGCCACAGCTCTGTCTAACCCAGCTACGAGGCTCTCCAAGGACAGGGATTCCCACCCCTCATGCTCTGCTCCCAGGCTGCTTCATTCTCCCAAGATTTTTTTCACCATGTTCAACCTGAATCTCCCCAGGACCAAAAAGGAGGACATAACTTCCCTCTTGGGCTTTTAAGAGAAAATATTGTGTAACCCAAATAAAACTCAGTCACAACAAAATAAGGCTTTGTTTGCTGGAGAAGGAGAGAAAACACTATTCATTTATCATATTAGACTGCTAGAAGCTTAACTACCTGTCTTTAAAAAGAAGCCAAAGCACTGATCCATAACCAAATACAAACACACCACTTCTTCATCTTGATTTGTGTGGAGGCAAAGCTATGGGCACAAAAGGTATTCTTCTTCAAATAAAATCTATTTTAAAACTTGGCAACCACTAGCATAAATACTTTACACTGCTAATGTAATGTAAGCATTTCCACGCAGAAGTTTCATCAGCTAACAATATATTTTAAAAAGCTGGCATTAACTTCTGTGCAAAAACACCATCAGTCTCTGTCCTGTATATCTTAGAGTGCTTCAGCCACTAAATTACCACTTAGACCTCTTAGCACCAGACCCCCTCCCAGTTGGATTCACTGATTTCTCTCAAAAACAATGCAGAACCCCAACTATCCTTCTGCAACTTATTTTCTTTAAAACTGGAAATAGCCACTGCTCGACAAGGATTCCGAACAGGGTTGTACTGATTACAAATGCTACTGTGGGCCCAGAAATTTTAATTCAAGACAAGCATTCCCAACTTTTCATATGGGTCTAACATTCAGTAGCTGATTTCTTCCTGCAAACAAGCTCCCATGTAACTCCTAACTCCAAGATGCTTGTGCTGCCTCTCCAGCTAAAAGCATTAGTAAGAGGGTAACACATCTGTAAATTTTCTAAATATGACTGCTCCTGCACCAGTGTTTGTGATTTTGCATTGCATCCTCACTTTTCCAACCGGTCAGTACAATTAACACCAATTCCTTCAACACCACACAGTCCTGAGTCAGAGTAGTGCAATTTAATATTTAATTATGAACGAAGCTGCCAACCTCAAAATTAGGGCTGCCAGCTAAACTTCAGCCAGCTTCTTCCTGATGCAGCCCCAGCTTCTGACCGCTGGACCGTTTATGCTCCCTAAGCCACAGAGAGATCCTGTGCTTTCCCTGAACCAGCCTCTACACATTACTTTGTCATCACATTGTCCCAGACCAGAGGTTGTCACATCCCTCTAAAGCTTCTTCAGCTTTTCTCCTCTTGCCTCCTCTGCACACCCCATCATGAAGTGCTGGCTGTGTGCTTTGGGGAGAGCTGCTCTCCAACATGTCCGGAGAGGCTGCCAGTGCGTGGGCACAGGCACAAGGACTCTCCTGGTGATTCCTACCAGCCTGGAGAACCACATCACCCACCCTTTTCATTTGAACCACCAACACTTGTGAAACGCGGTGAGCTTAGTCAGCTCAGCACTGTGGAAATTAAAGCTTGAAGCCAGCTTCTTTAAAAAAAACAAACAACCCCCTGTGTATATCAAATCCCACGCTGAGAAATTTCTCCATCCATGTCCAGCAGCTCCACCACCAACACTCCTCAAAATCCAACAACTGAAGTCTTCACCCACCACCACATGTCCTCTAATCACCATCATCCAGGCTTCCTCTTCAATACTATATGCTTCATGGAATGGGTCAAAACCCAAAACAATTGGCAGAACTAATGTAAATCTCTCAGTTTGCCTGGTTTTTCAAGAGAGATGATGGCAGAGCTGCTGGCAGGTAACACCATATGCCATTCTCACTTCCCACCACAGAAGAAAGCAAAGGCAAGGCCTGTGAGAGCGCTGCTCTCCGGTGCTTTGGGAATGGGATGGGAGCCCCTTCCCACAGAGAGCTAAAGAGAAACCCACCCCAGCAAAAGACATGAGCAAACCACCAAGCACCAAATTTCCAGCTTTTTGAGGGGCTGCGTTTTCCTGGAGCACTCGAAGAGCAGGCTGCAGGCGGCTCTCAGGCACAGGTTTAATTTCTGCTCCCCAGCTCCGAGGAACGCTGTCGCGGCGTGTCGGAAGAAGGTTAATGAACGATTTAGCCGCCCTCACAACCACGTTAGTGTCACTTTCGGAAGCTGCGAGTTAATGCCCGAGATCTTCGGGGGTTACCCTCTTTGAAGTTCACTGATCCATAACCAATGTCCAATTAATTTGCAGGAGCCTAACGATGATGACTATTGGCCTTTTCCGACGCATACAAAAACACAGTGGGTAACAGCCATGCTTTTGGCTTCAGGGTATTCTCAAATCTGCCTGCACATTTGCACACCTTCAAAAATATCCAGCGCTAATAACGGGTTGTCTTCTGCCATTTGAGGAATTTTTTACATTTGTTCTCCTGAGAGCAGAGCTACTGCATCAAGATTTATGAACTTTCTGCTGAAAAAAAACTGGAGCTGATTCAAGATGCTTATTTGCTAAAAGAGAAATATTTCTATTGCATTTGCTTAGATTCCTCTTTATTTAGGGTTTCCATGGAAGCCAAGGAATAGAAGTTAAATCTTGGGAAGATTAAACAGGCCCTGAGATATAATGCAAAACAGCTTATTTCAACATTCCCCAAAGAAGAGAAATGAGAAATTCTTCCACACATACGCCAAAAAAAAAAGGTTTGTGGAAATTTTCAAAATAAATTGGGACCCAGCTTTTCAAATGCTGCATACAGACATTGCTTCCTGCTGCAAGCAGCTTCCCCAGCCTCCAGCACACTTCCTCAGGTGACAAAGTAAATGAACAAGAAATCCCTAAAAACCTGCTTGTTCAAGACAGCTATTGGTATGCAACATCCAGAAAGAAGGTTAATTCAACCACAAGGTCTTGCTCAAAGAGGAACAATCACCTCATAAATTAGTATCTGAGCAGTCTTTAGAATTAAAAAAATGCAGAGATTATGCAATTCAACAGCATCTTTCATGGCAATGCTCTGGACACCACAGAAGTTGACAGACCAGCATTTAAAAAATAAAATACATCCCTTATCTTCAGCTACTCCAGGCTGAGAAGTGACTCCTGCTCTGGTGAGAATGGCAAACATTTCCTTGCCTCCCTACCCCACAGGTCAGCAGAGTGTCAGCAGCCACAATGACAGGCTGTTGGACACTACAAATTAATAGCCACACATTTTCTCTGATCTCCATCCTCCAGGTAAAGATTTATTTCACGTTGCTTCAATCTCCTATGAAAATGCCCAGGACTGATGAACTCTACTTCAAAACACTTCTATTTCACAGCACATTTCTTAAACCATTATACAGCCTGGCACAGATATATTCAGATAATGGATGAAATGCACCTTTTTCTTGAAGCTGGAGCTAAACAGATCAGTGTCACACACAGGATTTACTACCTGGTCTGGTAAGGAGACTAAACACAGCTGACCCTCAAGTAAGTTATTTTCAATCTTAACACCATTATTGCTTAAATTAAAAGATACTTAAATCAGAGACTTTTCTAATCCTTCATTTATGGTGAGCACCCAACTGCTCAGTGAAATGCACTTCAAGACACATTCAAGGCTTTTATTAATTCCATGGGAAAGTCCCAAGACACTGGGATATTTTTTTTCTGACTCCTGATTAAAACAGCAGGAGCCGACATGAATTCCCTTTTTTCCCCCTTCCTAAGAGTTTCAGATGCAACATCCCCTCCTCAAAATCTGTAAGAAAACAAGAATCAAACCGAGAACATTTTGCCAGCTGAAAGGCGCCGAGACCTTGCACGGGGCGGGATGCGCTTCCAGCTGCCAGCCTAAAGGGACGGCTGAGGGAGATTAAACACAGAAATGCTTTTCATAAGGCAGGAGGCTTTGAAGAGGACAGTTCAGCTACTTCATTTCGTAATCTTCACAAAGCGTCAGATTTTAGCCTAAGCAGGTCTTAAAACAAGGAGATTTTATTTAAAAAAAAGGGGGAAAAAGTAGGAATGTGTTCTGGCTGGGTTCTGTTGATTCAGCAAGGGTTAGACACGCACATGCTTACTGATCCCAGAGAGCTCCCTGCTAAGTTAATTGTCTGGAATTTTAACTGAGCTCTCAGCAAGTTTCAAAATCCATGTTGTCTGGAAGTGGGTGGGGGACCCAGAAAAAAACAGGCTGCAGAACTGTGCAAGTCCTACAGTTAAAAAACCCCAGCAATTACTTTCATGAAGGGAAGAGCTTCAGCAGGGCATGGTTTTAACTGGATTTGGGGATTCTGACTCTGACACCGTTAGAATTCAGTGATGGAAATCTCATATGCAAAACAGTACCATTATCAGGGAGCACCATCAGTGCTGCTTCACCCCTACCCACATCACCAAGGTGAGGGTATCTTCTGTGAGCTCCCAATTGTGGCTCATGAGAATTTCTACGCAGGAAGTGTCACCACCAGCTGTACCTGACCATGTTATGGTACCTGAACACTGACCTTCTGTTGGTGTAGGCTATAGCAAACCTGGCACTGCAGCTTGCCCAGCCACCTGCATATGCATGAGGTCTGCCCATGGCTTTGCACTGCCCACCAAGCCCTACCTGCCTCCAGAACACCTCGAGCAGCAGTTTCTCCAAGTGAAGAACATGCTGCAGGGATGATTTGGCACTATCAGACAGGAACAGCTAAAGACACCTTGAAAACAACCTAAGATTAGTTTCAAACAAAGCTTCGCACTCCATCAAACCACTCGGCAATGCCATCCTTTACCAACATGGATGCTCCCCAGCACCCATGGTCTTCCAAGGTTTCCCATGTCCCCCCATGCCCATGGCAGCTCCCCGAGCCACTCCCCACCTACCTGAACTCCCTGCCCTCGCTGTAGCGCCGTGCCGGGGCCGCGCGCTGCGTGGCCGTCTCCAGAAGCAGCTTCTGCGTGAGCCTGCTGGAGGGCGCCGAGTCCCTGCTGGCCTCGGGCTCGGCCTCTTGGTCACACTTCCACTCCTCATCCTCATTCAGAGTTGGTAGATAACCAGGTAGCCCTTTACCTGTCCCAGACCCCGAGCTGGGATCGCTATAAATTTTTGGACTTTCCCCACCTGTCCTTGTGTATTCCAAATAAATATCCGACTTAAGGAACAAAGGGTAGGTATTGTCTTCTATCATGCACTGAATCTCTGTTTGGGCCTGGTCAAACATGTCAGGGTCAATCTGCAGTTTCATGACACAGTCTTTGATGAAGCTTTTTGTGGCCGGTTTGATCTGCCGGGACACAATGCCATTGTTGTCGAGGATGTATTTTTTGTAAATGGCTTTTGCCAGCTTGAGTCGTTTTTCCTCATTAGACACGCACGGCTCCAGCTTCCTGAAGCCACTGCAGGCAAACCAAAAGTCCAGCAGATCTGCACAGTCCTCCTGTTTCAGGAAAGTCCTGAAGAGGTTGATGCCATCTTGATCATCCAGCAAGGAGTGCAGTGACTCGGCCCACTTCAGGTAGGGTGGAGTTGGCGAAGCACTCCCCTCGGGCTCGTACCCCAAATCCAAATCGGAGCGCCTCGGTGTTGCCGTGGACGTCTCGTTTCTGACCACATCACTTTTACTGGAGTAGAAACCATGGCTAACTGGCCTTGGATCTGTGGACACGAGCTCCCCCTCCTCACCAGGAACCGGTGGCCTTGGAGCATCTTCAGTGAAGCTTCCTCCGAGGTCCAAGGGGAAGCCTTTCCCCTGGATATTCATTTTTCTGGTCCTTGCTTGCGGGGGGACAGTTGGGGATGAGCGCCAATCTCAAATCACCAATATTTGTAGCTCCAAGGTGAACAAGTTTGTTCGGCTGAAACAGATGAGGAAAAAATAAGCGAGTATCACGGGAAAGAAACACTCTAAGACAACAAGCCAGTGGTTATGCTCTGCACCTTTACTGTACTAACACCTCTTTTTCAGCAGTATCAGTGGCTTAGTAACTTCAGAGAGCACAGAATCAAGCTCAAACCATGCAGAGGCTAACAATGACAGTTACAGAATGTGCCAGAACTTTACATCCAGAATTTAGCATCGCTGATACGGCTGACACTATGCTAAAACACCAGCCAATTTCCCAACACCGGTGGTTTATAGATGACCCTGGCACGTGGCAGCCCACATCCAAGAGATCCATACCCAGGTACCACAGGGCACATGCCACCTTCTGCACTGCCACCAGCTCCTCTGCACTGTCTACCTGGACAGGACACATACCAGATCATACTAAGGCAACACGTTTTTATCTGGCTATGGATCTAGGAAATTCTTATCCTTTAACAGGAATTTAAGGCTTGTGAAAATTATTTTTAAAAAACATCTAGTTAGTCCTGAAAGCAGGGCTACACCTTAATCAAACACAGGTGGCTTTCGTATGCTCAAGTGACATACCAGCGCCACATTCCTCACAAATCTCTGCGTTTCAGAAATACGCCGCGTCGCCTCGTCTAGCTCTAGGGGAATCCAGATGCATCGTTGACCCTAATATTTTGGGCATCTGGACTGCATTCTTGCTTCAGATGGGCATGTTAGTACAGGAGCTCAGTTCTAGCACTGCTTTTTGTAGGCAAGCCATTGAGAAAAGGTTCATTTACGTTAACAAAATTGCATGCTACAAGCCTGGGAAAATTTCAGGTCATCAAAGGAAGATGAGAAAACCACCTTGACAAGGAAACCTGATCAAGTACAATGTTTTTAAAGAAGAACAACGAGTCAATATGGAGGATGGAAAGTATGAGGAAGGCAGAGAAGAAAGAAAAGGGCAATCCCTGGGTTGCTACTTCTGCTGCTCAACAAATTAACCTCATCATTTAAAGCGAGTAGCAAAAGCCTTGTGTTACAGAACAGCCTCAGCCTCTAAGCCCCAAGTACTGCAGAGCACCAGCAGCCTCACAAATTACTCCTTGCACTGGATTAACTCAATTGCATGTAAAAACACAGCAGGAAAGACACATTTTAGCTCGCCCTCCTTCTCAAAGCAAACCCCACACCAAGGAACATCTCTGGGATGCTTTACCATTTTCCCCCCATTTCCAGATCCTGGCTAAACCAAGAACCGCCGCCGATACCGTGCCTGTCCTTACAGCCCACCTGTCCATCGTGAAACAACCCCGCGAGCCCAGGAGCGGCCAGCGAGGATGGCTGGGCCCCGCGAGGAGCGCGGCAGGAGCCAGCCCCGCACTCACACCCGGCCCGAGCCCCCGGCACGCAGCCCCTGCCCTGGCACTGCGGGACGGGGCTGGGCTTTGGCACCACGGGGAGGTTCTGGGTGGTTTTCACCCCGCTTCTGGAAGCGAGCGCTGGACTCGCCCCACCGTTTGCGGTGCAGGTCCCCGGTGACCCCCGGCCGGGTGAAGGGGACACCCGGGGCAGCGGCACCGCAGCCCCAAAGCCACGCCGGGCATTGTTGCGGCGGGGCGGCGCTGGCTCCTCGCCCCGGCCGGGGCAGCCCAGGGGAGCCTCCCGGAGGACACGCGAGGCGCCCGGCCGAGC
>WBNO01028404.1:153993-177806 GCA_013400575.1 Peucedramus taeniatus
TGCAGGCCGCGCGCCCGCTGCAGGGCCGGCCCGGGGAAGCGCGGAGGTCCCGGCTCGGGGAGGCCTCGAGCCCCGGGAGCCGCAGCACGTTGCCGAGTGTACGGGCTGAGCTCCCGGACAGCTCCGGCACATGGCCGAGGCTTCGGGCTCGGCTTCCCGCAGAGCCCCGGCTGGGTAGGCGCCTCAAGGGCTGAGTGGCTCCAGGGCTTCGTCCGGCCCTAGATGAGGGGAGCCCATGAGCATCCCGGGCAGAGACCGCCCCAGAGAAACTTCGGAGACCTCCAGGGTCTCGTCGAAGGGCTCAGCAGACCAGGAAGGGCATCATTCCTCAAACACCAGCAGCCTCCACGGCTCTGTGCGTGTTGAACACCATGACACACCTGAGTTTTGTCCAGTTTGGACCACGCACCGTGGGGCTGGGGATGTAGGGGTGCCGGTCCACCAGCTGCTCTTGCCTCCAACAACACCTAGAGCTGGTTTGGAACCTGCAATGTGTGTCCTGCTTCTCTGAGCTGGGCAGCTGCCGCGGGGAGAAATCAGGGGCTGGCCAAGAGGTGGCACTGCATGGGCTGGAACGGGTCACACCACGTGGAGACTCCCCAAATCGGGGATGTTTGGTTATGTGGAGCAGCTCTGAGGCTGCAGTGATGGGGACACTGAAGGGAGAAGAAGTGAATTGCCAGATGCAGGGATCAAGTGAGAGTAGCGTGAGCGGGAAGTGCAAAAGCATGTGTCTTCCCTGGAAAGCAGTGATAGACTCTGAGCCAGGCAGACCCTAGATACCATCCTAAAAGCTGAACATGCAAACAAGCCACTAGACAACCCTCTGAAAATCAAAACTAACTCAAAATAGTTTCCAGTAGGGACTGTTTCTGCTTTCTTATGCAATGACGCTACCACAGTTGTCTGCCTCAGTGCATTTAGGGAAGACTTTTGGAAATGTAACATTTTTTTCCAGCTTTGTGAAGTTCCCAAATATCCACTCTGGGCAGTGACACTCCCCATCCCACCCCAGCACAGAGCCTGGCAGGATGATGTGGCTCCTTGCACTCTCTCATGTGAATGATGCTCGGAGCTGATTTACACATAGCAGTGCAATGCTGATCTCAGGCGTAATAATAGAAAAGCTGATGTGGGATTCAGCTGGTAAAGAATTAAAGGATGGGAATATAATTAATGCAATCAGCCTAGTTTCCAGAAAATAGCTCTTGTCAAACTCTGATGTCATCCTTTGAAGAGATTACAAGTTTGGCTGATAAAGGTTATGGCATAGAAAGAATAGACCTGAGCTCTGTTCAGGCATATGACTTAATCCATATACTATTCTGATTAAAAATTAGCACAATACAACATCAAGAGGGACACCTTAAAGGGGCTGGGAGCTGGCAAACCGACAGCCATCAATGGGGAATCCCTGCAGAATGGGAGCGCGCTCAGTGGGTGTCCAGGCTTGGATGGGAAGCCCAGTGCTATTCAGTATTTCCATCAATGGTCTAGAAATAGATTAAAAAGCCCTGCTGAGAAAAACACCGGGGCGAGGGAAATGAGAGGGGCAGGAGACATGGACGAGGTCAAGACAGCTGTAGAAAACTTCACAAGCTGAGTCCCTGGCAAATAAAACGTGCTTGAATGTGAGCAGCTGTGAAAGGGTCTGTCCACTGAACACAGGGCCCTTCTGCAGGAAAGCTGGGATCTGGCAAGGACACATCAGGGGGAGTTTAGGAGGCTGGAGGGATAATGTGGGAGCAGCAGGCTCCCCATGGGGGATTTCCAGCTGGGACTGGGCTGGGTGCTACAGCAGGAGGTTTCTGGTGTCTGTGTTTTGGAAAGGATGCTGAGGAATCGGGAGAAGGTGGAGGAGAGTTAAAGTGAGCCCTGCTTTGCAGGAGGGTAGCTGAGGCCTGCAGCCTCCCCAGCAAGTTTAAAGGAGCCCCAGAGACGCCTCCATTATAGCACTTCAGCCACTTCATGGGTGAGAGATGATCAGGTATTAGAGTGCTTTTCATCTCCCAGAAGAAGGCCCAGGAAGATTCATGGTTTGAACTGAGTTCATTTGAGAAACCAGAGCAAGATTTCTCTGTGGCAAGGCAGAGCCTGAGGAGGTGGGCTGTGAGTTTGGGTGCAGCAGGATGCAGGTGGTTGAAGTGCTGGGGCTTGACATGCTCATGCTGCCATCCTTCCTTGACCTTCCTTACTGCTCCTCGGGTTGGGCTGGACCTGGGGAGGTGGGAGAAGTGCTGGAGGCTCATCTTGCATCCAGCTCCTGACACATTCCCCCAGCTCAGGGGACACAGCCTGGAGTGAGGACCAGCCCTCATCCCACCCCCAGGCACACAGAGAGGCAGGGGACCACCAGAGCAGCTGGCACGTCCCTCCCAGCAGTGCAGGATCACTCTGTGCATGCTCCCAGGGAAAGAAGCAGAGCCAGCACTGCCGTGCTCCAGCAAAGGCAGCCAGGCAGCTGCCCCTTCCTCGGCCACAAGAAGCAAATTCCACAGGTCAATGCCAAGACCTCCCCGTGCCTCATTATTTTCTGGTCCTCTAGCAGGGATGCTTGGGGCTGAGAGAGCCATGGGCTCCCTCTGGAGCCCCTCCCCTGCCACCCCTCAGGTGGTTAATGACAAGGAAGCTTATCCCTGCACTGTACCAGGGGCCAAAATCACTTACTTCCAGATTTATCTGAGGACATCAAACAGGTAATAAACCACACTGAGCATTCCTCGCTGTGTGCTGGAAGAATCAAACTGCAAGGTCTTTGAGGCCAATGAACCAAACCTGGTTATTTTCCCCTCTTCATCAGCTGATCATAAAGCTCCGTCTTCCACCCCAAATATCCCTTACACCAAAACTGCCACCACCGAGATGGCAGTGGTGTTTTGGTGCACCCCTGGTGTCACCCTGCCACTGAGGCTGGCCCCATGTGAACCTGGACAGTGCCCAGCTCCCAATGCATACATTCCTTTCTGCCTGGAAGAAACAAACAGCAAACACTGGAGAAAAGGAGCTGCTCTCAGCCTTTGTTCTGAAGAGTCTGTGCTGCATGCAGGCAGCACTGCTGCAGTGCAATTCCAGAGCCTCCTTGCCAAGGGATGTGTTCTGTACAAAACTCCCCTCTTGCCAAGGTAGCTTGGGACCCACAAGCTCTCCATCATCCCATCTGCAGAGCCTGAAACCTCTTGGACCAGCTTCAGCACTGACTAGGGTCTCCCAAATGAATTCTCCTGTTTGTAGTGGCTCACTGACACTCCAGAGCGGGGTGTGTCTGAGGCGGTGCCGAGGGTGATGCCTGGTGGGCTCTCAGCGTGCAGCGCTCCCTTCCAGCGCCGGGGATGTGCGTGGGTGTGAGCGGCGTCCCTCTGGCGCTGGCACATTCGGGAGGGAGTGCACTAGATGGTGCTGTTCAACCTTTGGCTGCCATTTAAAAGGCTCCTGCAAGGTCATAAGCGATGCCGAAATTCGGTGGTTTTATTCAAAAAGCTTTTTGGAACTAGGGGATAAATAGAAATACTCTGAAATATGAGGTCTTACAGTGATCACTGACAGAGGCAAAGGGCATGTGCTACCTCCCACCTCGGGCTTGCAGCACCCTCAGTGCTGAGGCAGGACCTGGGGTTTGACTGCACGACCTATGATGGCTGAAGAAAATAGTGATTTAAAGATTTAATGATTTAAAGGAAAAATGATGCCAAGAAAATAATGTCCCGGGGTGCAAGAGGCAGCTGACAGCTCTCTCTTGGACTGCTGGTAAGATGATGATTACAAAATAGGAGGAAGAAAATGTATTAGCATTCTAGGTAAAAGTATTGGTGTTGTGGCACCAGGAAGCCAGAGCATCCCAAAGAGCCCGGCTGGGATGAGGCACCAACAGCCCAGTAGCACTGCCACTGAGGGAACAAGGAAGCAGAGCCACAGGACACAGCTGGCAGGACAACAAAGGGCTGGATAGGATATGGATATCCCTGGCCATGGATAGGGCTGGGGGCTGGGTGAGAGCCCCTGCCTCACTGGGAGGGATGGATGGAGCAGATCTCAGTGTGTGCAGTGAGGATGCCCACAGACAGCTGTGCCAGGGCTGGGGGCAAGAGTGGAAGTGAGTGGTGCTGATTTCCACAGCACCACCACAGCATCCCTTTTTGCAGGGTCTAAAGATATCTGCCCACCCTGGCCATGTCAGCATCCATGGAGCTGCAGGTGCAGCTCCCACAGGCAGCCTGGGTGTGCCTCCTTCTTTGGATTCCCCAGCTCAAGGAGGCAAACACATTGCTTCTAAGGGTGGGTAAAAAGGATGAAGCACTGTTTGGACACCAGGTTTATGCCTTTTCACTCAGATCCTGGTCTTTCATAAAGTCCATGGTGGAGCCTGTTTCAGGCACTGGGAAGGTTGCAGGGCTTGGCTGCTCTGGGCACTCGGATCCTTCCCCTCCAGAAAAATCATCCCAGTTTCCCTGTTCACTCCTGTTCCCACATGGGTGCTTGCTTGCAAATCCCCTGTTTATACTGGTGTACAGGCCTGGAGCAGGTGGATGGGGCAACAGCCTTACTGCTCACATAAAAAATAACAAAAACTGTAGCCAGGGTGACCTTCCTCCAGGAATGTAGGGGGAGAAGGGCCTGGAACAGCTAAAGCAGCTGTCTGAACTGGGTTTTGCAGCTGCCAGTGTTTGTCCATGGTGGTGCAGATGCTCAAATGGCAGATAGAAGCCCCAGTACATAAGCCTGAGCCCCTGCAGAGTCCCTGCACCCTGGCCTGTTCTCCCAGGGGTTTGCTCTGCCTTCATCTCCAGGTGTTTCTCTTTGTGCCTGCCCTGGCATCAGCCTCTTTCCCCCAGCTCTGCTTTGCCCTTCCCTCTGGATTACAGAGCCCCCAAAACTGATGTTTCCCCCAAAAAAAAGATTACAGACAAGAGACAAAAAATTACAGCAGCCTCCGTGCCTTGGGAGGCTGCTCTGGATGCATTGCTCACCCAGCACCCTTCTCACAGAGGAGCTTGACATGGACTTTTCTTTTGTCTTCCCACACTTCTGTGACCCTCCTACCACCAGCCCTCAAACCACCCCAGCTCCTTTCTTACTGTCAGCTACCTTTAGCCTCATGTTTAGGGCTCAGGACTGGAGTTTTGGTCAAAGCTTTCCCCATACTCCTTCTCCTCCATTCCAACCAGCTCAAGGAGAGTCACAGCAGCTCCTGGCCACTCTCCTCTGCTTGGTTTGCACCAGTCATAACCCCAGAAACAGCCAGTGACCATATCAGCTAAGGTTCCTCTGCCCTGGCTGGGCAAAGCCCAGTTTGTTCACATGGGCTTCTCTTCTCACTCCTGTCCCACCTCAGATAAGCCCTGGGCTCCCATCCCAGCTCAGGGCTGTGACATAGAAGTGTATGAACTGATAGGGGTGTCAGGCCCTTGGTGTGTCCCCCAACCCTCCCCACCTGGCCTCTGTGCTGCTTTTGGGGAAAGGTTCCTATAGCTGGCAGAGCAGAGACCCTCACAGACACCTGCTAGATCTGAGACCCTGCCACATCCATGACCCTGACAGATCCCTGCCACATCCCAAACCCTACAGCTCCCCTGGTTTTCATCAGCCTTCTTTGCCAAAAGCACAGGAGCTCAGCCAGCACCACAATGCCCAGCGCTCTTCATCCCCAGCCAAGGAAGGTGAGCACCCCTCAGGGACACCCCACACACCTCCCTGCACCCACCTTTGGGGTCCAGCCTGGGCCTGTGCCCTGCACTCCTGCCTCTCCATGCTCCAGACCACCAGGCTCGCTGCTCCTCTCGGGGTGCCAGGGGTGGGATGCCATCCACACACATCCCAGAAATGCCGCTCTGCAGAAAGAAGAGATGTCAGCTCGTCCCTGCTGGGACCACCCTACCCAGGAGATGTTTCCAGGGGAGCTGGGCCAGGCAAGGACACCCTCTGCTGCCCACTCACGGGAGTAGAACCTGTTCCCATGGTCCTGAAGAACACACTTCACCTCTTGCCTCTCTGTGAGAGGGAGGTGTCTGGAGCAGGGTGTGCTCTCCCTTGAGCAGGGGCCCCTGGAGTGGTTATCCCTGCTGGAATGGTCCCAGCTTACAGAGCTGAGGCAGGAGGGAGCAGCAGTGTCAGAGGACAACCCTGTGCCTGGTTCCCAAGCCCCACTGCAGAGCCAGGGCCACCCACCTGCCCAGGCCATTGCTCTCCCTCTGCTCCAGTGTCCCCACGGTGGGATGGGATGGGATGGGATGGGAAGAACACGAGAAGCAGCTGTGTGGAAACAGTGGTTCCTGCAGCAGGGTTATCCCAGAGCAGCCTGTGATAATTCAACCTGCCTGATTCTGCTGGAAAAGATGGATTTCCCTTACCCAGCCATCAGTGTCTGTGACCTGGGCTGCTGGAAGGTGGGGGAAGGCTGGGCAGTGCAGAAATATTGGCTGCTCTGCTCTCACAGACCTGTTTTGTAATGCTGGGCAAGATCTTCTGGCTTAACTGTGGTCACCAGCTCAGCTGGCAAGAGCCACCTGAGTGCTCCTGGGTGCCTCGATGTCTGTCCTGCAGCCCCAAGATTTGCAGTATGACCCTTTGGACTCGATCTCTATCAGCAGTGCAGCTTGGAGAACTGGTCCCCACCTTCCTGGCTCACTCCTCCTGGAGGCTCAGCTCTCCCAGAGAGATGGCAAAAATGTTGTGACAAGTAAGACCTGGTAACTATGTTTTGGCTAATTTTCCACCTCTGGTGATCAGGCAGTGGCCAGCTGGACACACGCTGCTGTTTATCTGTTCTCTCCTGGGACGACTCTTGCTGATGGTACCTCTGCTTTGAGGAGGCTTTCCCCGGAGATGAGGCAGTCAGGGAATTGCTCTGTCCCGCAATTCTGGTTTGTTGTGAGTCCACCTAGTGGCCCACGGCTTTATGGTCGGCTTTGCTGGGTGCAGGGAGGCTTGTGAGGACATCTCAGAAATGCTCATGCATCCAGGGCAAGCTCTAGAAGGAAATTTACCTCTGCACTGTCCCTGACAGGTACGGTTTAGGTCCCACTCACTGTTGTCCTTCACCAGGAGAGCTCTGAGCCCATGCAGTGACAGCAGCAGCTGAGGTTCTGGCTGGTTTGCTGAGGTCCAAACCCCAGCCAGCCCTGGGCAAAGGGTCCCTGTGATCACACTGGGCACTGCTGAGGGAAGCCCCACAGCATTTCCACCCCTTAATTCTCCTGCAGAATGATTTTCTCAGCCTCAAGCTCCTCAGACAAGGCAGTAGGTGCCCCAAACGCTCCTCTGAGTGATCCCATGCCCTGGGAAAGTGCTGGCTCTGGGTGCCCAGGCAGCCCAGCAGCCAGAATCTAATTGCCACTGGCAGCTAATTGCCAGCAGTGGGCTCCTGGTGGCTGCCCGTGGCAGGCAGGACAGCTGTGCTGGCAGGAGGTCACAGTCTGCCAGCCAGAGCCCTCGCTGGGCCCTTCTGTGGTGCAACACACTGTGTGTGCTGCAGGACCACGTGTATTCCAGCCAGCTGGGAGACCCCCAGTGCTGGCAGGACACTTCTGGGAGCCTCTACTCTTTCAGCCCTCTGGTAGGATAGCCACCAACCCTCTGGGATCTCTGTCTACCCTCACAGACACTCCAGCCTCCGTCACCCCTTTCCCTACCTTCTGCTTCCCAGCAGCACCTTGAAAATCCCCAGCTGCAGGTGGGGTTGCCCTCCTTGGCCATCTTTCCTCTGAGGTGGCCCTTCCTGGGAGCAACCACCCTGTCCCACCTCCCCAGCAAGGGCCACCCCTCCTGGCTGAGCTGGGGGCTGGGACCCCCACACTGGTGTGTCACCAGCACCCAGTGAAGGTGGCCAGGACTCAGCACCAGCAGGTCACGGAGCGCCTCCACCCCCAGTGACCTGACCATGGGTCATTGGAGGTTTCCCTGGTGGGTTCCTCCTCCATGGTAGGAGTGAGTGGGACAGGAAGGGCTCAGCACTTATGGACACCAGTGAGGTCCTGAGCAGCCAAAATGCTGGACACAGCCCAGCACTGCCTGGGGCTGAGCTGCTTCCTCCTGCAGGGAACAGTCCTGGCTGATGTGCTGGGGGTGCCATTTATCCACACACTTAGGGGAGAGTCTCCAAACTCTTCTGCTACTTTAACTGCCCCAGCACAAGCCCAGCCCAGGAGGTCATCTTGGCATTGACTCATTTCAAGGCTTTCCAGCATGAGGTGAACAGATATGGGAAGTGTTGGTCTTATCCTGACAGAAAACGGGAGAAATTGCTCACAAAATCATTTACTGTGGGAGGAAGCTCAGAGAAGGGGCACGTCTCTGTATTTGGAGGGATCCAAGACTTGCTCCACAGCCAGGGCAAACCAGCACTGGATGTCAGCCATGGGATTCCCTGTCCCCTTCTGCCAGCACTTCTGGGCTTGTCACCCGTGCTCACCACTTGGCAACTCTCTGCCTGGCTGCCTCTCTCCTAAAATCTCCCCTTCCTGTGCCAGGCAGGTGAACCACAGCAGAGCCAAGTCCTCTCCTGGACAGAATATCTGGGAGCAGGGGGAGCCATGGAATTGTGAACATGAGCATCCCATGGCAACCCACTTCCCTGGGGAAGAGATTACCAGAACTGCTCCTTGGAGATGTGAGCATCAGGCCAGGCAGCTCTGAGTGCCCCATCTCCTCCAGAAGCCAAGCCTTGGGATGTCTTCCATAGAAGCTGCTTCCCAGCCCTTTGTCCCCTGTCCCCATCAGGACACAGAGGCTCCTGCCATTCCCTTGCTCTGCAGGGCTGGAGACACCACCTGGTGTCCAACCATGTCGTGTCCAAGCATCTCACACCCCTCGTGCTCATGCTGTGTCCCTCAGCCTGGGCAGCTCCTCTTCCCCACAGTGGGAGCTGACAGCAGCCAGACCCCCTCAGCCTTGGCCATCTCACCTCAGGGCTCTCCTGGTGTTCTCCCAGAGAACAGATTCCCACTTTGCTTGTCCTGCTGGGCATTCCCTTGCCAGTGCCACTTCTCTCAGAAGTCCTTCCACGGACACATGCTGGCTGGCACAGTGGCCAGCCTCCAGAGAGCCCATGGCTGGCAAATGTGAGCAAATCCAACCTTGGATTGTATTTCATCCTGATTCTTTATAGTTACAGAGGCTCAAAACAGGAGAAAACACATCTGGAAGCAGATGTACAACTCCAAATCTTGTCCAGACCTTGGACTTAGACTCTTCCTATTGGCAGCATCTTCCCCAGTGTGCCAAGGCCATATCATGGAGAACAGACATCACAGAGGACTTTGGTGCCTCTTCCCACACTTCTGTGACTCTCCCAGGGCTGTGAGGTGAGTGCCCATAGTCTTGGGTGACCACCCTGTGGGCAATGTCCCATGAGACACCAGTCAATGCCAGAAGTCATCCCAGCCCACCTGAGCTTTGGCCTGCAGTGGGACATGGAGCAGAGGTGTCTGCCCAGGGGGTCCATGTCTCCCTCTTCCCAACAGAGGGGTATTCTCAGGTCTTCAAAGCTGAACATCTTTAGCTCAGCCTATTTATCTTAGTCTTGCATTCAACAGCTGCCCAGAGACCCCTGCCTGATGGAAATGAATGACTCAGCCTGAATTCTCATCCTCTGTCTCCCAGGTGGTTTGTGCTCCTCATGTGTCAATGTGACCCGGCAGCTTCTGTGCTGGGCAGACCTCTGGATGGACCATGAGAAGCTGCCAGGGGTTTTGGGAATTCCTTGGTGATGATCAGAGCAACTGTCTGGGTTGGGCAGTGAGGTTCAGTGAGCCCACACTGCACTTCAGCCTTCCAAAGAGCCTCTGCTTTAGGATGGCACCCACATCCCTGACTTCTGTCCCTTGGATCCCTTGGTGGATCTCAGGATGGACTGTCCAGGGCTGGTGACTCACAGCTTTCTCAGCTTAATCACTGTTTGTGCATCCATTCCCTGCAGAAGCTTCTGGCATTGGCCATTTTAACCCCATTGGAGGGGGACTGTAGTTCTGGAGGATTCCCAGTTTCTGTGAGAGCAGCAAGAGCAGAACAGCTTGATCTGGGGCTTGCAGTAACAACCAAATCCCTGTGAGGCTGTTTCCTCCCTGGGTCACTTGTGCCTTGCAAGCACTGTCCCAATGGATGAATGCCTGTGCCCACCTCAGAGAGCATCTGGGAGTGTAGTGAGCCCCCACCCTCCAGAGAGGGACTCCTCTGCTGTTCCTTGCCATGAGGACAAAACCCTGGGCAAGCCCTCTGGACTCTTTGAAGTGAGTCCTTTTGGTTTCTCCATTGCTGTTTCCTTTCCATGTTCTTGCTGAAGATCCTCATGGCTGCACATGACCCACTCGCCTTGGGTGGCACTGAGCTAGCCACAGCAGGAATAAGGACATTTTGGACTCAATGGCATCCATGGAGGGCCATGGGCTCCTGAGTGAGGTCACACCCACCAGAGACCCCAGTTCCTTGCTGTGCAGAGTTCCCTGCTGGCTCAGCCCCATCCTCATCCCATGGCCACTAATGCCTGTCCAGCCATGTAGTTCAGAACTGTTTTCAATCACTGTGGACCCTCCTGCCCTGCTGTGGACCAGGTGTGGACCCTCACCCAGAGCTGCCCCAGGGGAGCCCATTGCTCAGGACAGGCCATACCCAGTGCCTGGAGGTCAGCACCCACAGCTGCCACCTCAACCCCTCTCAGCTCATTCCCACCAGCTCCCACCTCCTCCTGCCTGAACACCCCCATCAGCAGGGCTGGGGCCACGTGGTCCCCACTTATGTCCCACCTGCCCTTTGCTGCTGCTGGTTTTATTTCCTTTCCAGGTTCCTCGGCTCTGGTCTCTGCTGCGCCGTGTTGGGAAGATGAGGTGAGTCCAGGTGTGATCTCCACTTCTCCTCAGCGGCGCCGGCTCCTCACGGCGTGGACACTTCTATTCCAACATCAGTTGTATCCTGTGTCCTTAGAGGAAGGCGATTCCCCCATCCCAGGGCAGCAGCACCATCCCAGGGTAAATCCCAGGGCACGGCTAATTTAAGGGGAGCCACCCCAGGTACCAAGTCCCCATAGGAACCACCACTCCAAAACCAGGCCCAGAACCAACCTGTCCTTGCAGCCCTCTGTGTCACCACCGCCCTGGGGAGGCAGTGAGGGGTGAGGGTCCCACTGAGGTCCTGGCAGGATCCTGGTGAGGCTTCAGGGCCGGCCGGAGCTGGGAACATCCCTGCCCTCTTTGTGCTCCCCTAGAAAGCAGCGCAGTGCAAATATCAGCCGCGTTCTTTGAAATGAAAATAAAACTGATGAAAGTCGGGCAAATCCTCCTGCTGGCCCCTGCTGCTGGCCCGAGCAGTGGCTCTTTCTGCCGCCGAGCCAGCTCCCGCAGTTATCAATACATTATGTATGCCGGTGTCCGTCGGCCAGAGCCTTTTGTTGATGCTGAATATGTCCTGGCCAACAAAAGTGGACTGGATTAGCCACAGTGGATTAAAAGATTTTCTTCTTGGAGTTTACCTAATAATATAACAATTGACATTGAAGGTCTCTTTGAACGCTACACGACTCTCTTATTTTACCATCTGTGAGTTTGCTCTCCGTGCTGCTGATGGGGCGCCCGGCTGCCGGAGGTGCCGGTGGTGGGAACGCCGCCCCGAGCCAAATTTATCGCTGAGCAGAAGAAAGCAGCCCGCGTTTGAAGGGAGGCGGCGGGAAGGGAAAGTGGCACAACTTCTGTCCTCCTGCCTTTGTCCTCGGCCCTTCTGCTGGTGGCTCACCAGGCTGGCGATGCTGCGGCGTGAGGAGAGAAGAGACCCAAGGAGTGGGCTCCAGCGGTGGGGAAGCCACCCGCTCATCTGCAATTCGAGGTGTCTGGAGAGGTCCCGGACGGAATAAGCTCCTTTATTAACCATGAATTTTGGGAGAGTTGCCGAAGTGTGAGCCAATGGAGTTCGCTCGTCTCGGTTCCAGCTGTTGGGATCTGGCCACTGTCCCTGGTCTCCATTGCAAGATGGGTCAGGCAGCAGCGGCAGCGACACCGGGAAACATGGAGGGCAGCGGCAGCAGGGGAGGAAGGCTCCCCCCAGCATCCTGCAGCGCCGCCGGCCCTCGCCCCCTCCTCCGGCACACCCTGGCGTCCCAGCCTCGGGCTTTGATCTCATCTGGGGGGGGCTCCATTCACAAGTCTTTCATTGCAGCCTTTGGAAATATCCGTCCTCAGAAGTCGCCAGTAATGAGATGGGGAGACGATGAGCAATTTAGGCGCCGTTCTTTCTCGCTTGCGTTTTTTATCTCCATATCCCCCCCCTTATTTTTTCCCTCTTTTTTTTTTTTGCAAAGACACTTCTGGAGCGGTGCCGACTTTGTATGGGATCACCGCACCACCCCAGACCTGACGGGGGGGCAGGAATATGGGGCTCGTGCCTCTCAGCCGGGGGCCTTTGATGAAGCTGCTTTGCGAAAATTTGATTTGAAAGGCCTACGATGGCAATTTGGGGAGAATGGTGGAGCCTTTCTCCACCCGCCTCTCTTTGTCTCCCACCCGAAGGGGGGTTCCATTGTGGGTGCCGGGGCGAGGGGGTCGGGGCGGCGGCGTGGGTGGGGTGGGGCGGCGGAGGGACCGCGGCGCGGGAGAACAATGAGCGGGAGATGGGGAGAGTTGGGATTCTCACCTGCCCGGGCATTCGCAGTCCGCCATGACGGGAGCAGCCGCCCTGCTTGCCGCCGGCCGCAGCACTTTTTTTCCCCAGACTCTTGAACCTATTTCCCTTTCTTGGCAAGTGCGTGGCTGGAAGATGGGAATCTTTACTTTATATTGCAGCCTGGGCTTCCCAGCCTGATTGGCTGCAGCCAGGACCAAATGCTGGTCCTTCCATCCCATCGTCACTATGGCAACCGGCCCCGTTAGGCACCACCGATTTACTTATAATTGCTGGGTAAATAGTCAAGACAGGCCGCTTTCATCCTGCACCCAGAGATTGCTCTTCCTCATCTCCTTTTTTCCCTACTTTTTTTTTTTTCCTTGGAGGAGGAAGCCCTGAAGAGCAGCAACACTTAAAGAAACTCTTTGAAGGCTGTTGCAGAAAGAGGTGCCTCCCTTGGCCAGCCTTTCCCATCGCTCCCGCCGCACAATGCCTCGGTGCCAAGGCTTTCCCCCACCATCACGGCTCATCATCGCCATTCCTCTTCATCCTCCTCCTCCAAGGAGTGGCTCTGGCTGCAGACACACGATGCCCTACCAGCCATTTCTTCTGTTTCCCATGGGGATTCCACACTGGCTCATCCCAAGAGCCAGGATGGGGCCAAACCATCCTCCATCAACTCTTCCCCCCTTCCCCACTGCTGCCATCGTGACTCCTGTTCACAGCTCTGGGGTGTTCTACCAGGGAACTGGCACTGCCTGGATCAGCCATCCCTTTTCCTGGCCTCGTGGTGCTGGCTGGAATGAGGAAGTGGTACCTTTGGCCATGCTCATCCCTGGAGCCGAGGATGCTCCCTACCTTCCTGCTGAGCTGCTCCGAGCCAGGTCTGCGAGGCCCAGAGCCTCCCACTCCTCTGGAGGGTGTTAATGATGATGGACAGAGCATAGGGCTGGACACCAGTCCTGTGATGTGGGCATGGGTTCGTGCTCAAGGCTGAGTGGGTCCTGCAGGTGGGAATGTGGTCGACTCCACCCTCATGGTCCAGGGGTGGATGTGGCAGCCAGAGAACAGCAAACAGCCCAGCCCAGGCCAGCCCTGCTGGCTGGAGCACTGGTGTGGGACCTGCAATGTGCTTCTGTTCCTATGGGTCATTACTGGCACCAAACAGCAGTTCCAGGAAAGTGGGGAAAAAGTGGGTCATAGGGAGAATCTAAAGGCTGAAGAGATCTGGAGAAAATGGACAGCAAGGCAAGAGATGAAAGCATGGGCTTGAGGGGAAGGAAGCCAAGGTCATCTTCCCATTTCCTCCTCAAAGCAATCCAGAGAGGAGACCTTCAAGGCAGCTGCAGGAGGAGCACTAGGAGACTCTGCCCAAGCTCATTATTTTGTTGGGAGAACTGGGGGATTCCCACCCTGGGGAGCAGAGAAGAGACAAAGGTGAGCACAGATGTCAACATGAACCCAGCTGAGCAGAGAGCAGAAAGGAGCTGTGGAGCAGCAGGCATGTCCAGGGCTTCTGAGGGAACTGGGGGAGAACCAGCTGATCCTCAGACAGATCCTACCTACCCACTGCCACAAAGAGTTGTCTGGAGCCTGGCAGATGTGATAATAAAGTTCCTTTTCATATATCACAGGGAGAGCCTGGAAAGGGCAGGTCACTGACCCTGACAACAGTACCAGTGAACTGGCAGGAACACTCCTGGAAATGGGTTTTGTGGGCACCAGAGTGAACACCCTCCATCTGGGAAACCAGGGTGATTGTAAAGGGAAGCCTGTCTCCTGGGAGCAGCAGCAATGAATGATGCCCACAGTAAAGCTCCCACGGGTGTGCAAAGGGCTGGTGACAATGTGGTCACCAAAGGCTTCCAGAGAAGTGGAGAAGAAGGGGCTGGCTGGGGCCTGGAACAGCTGCTGCCCACAGCTCTGATCCCAGTGCTGGGCAAAGAGCCCACCTGGGGCCAGGGCAAGCAAAGAGAGGCGCCAAGGGTGGGCTCTCCTCGCCCACGCTCATCAGCAGCCGGCTCAGGGCGGCCGGGAAGGCTCAGCTCAAACATTCCAGCCCCGATCCGGCCGAGCACTGCATCCCCCAGAGCACGCAGCCACACTAAGGACGCTGTCACAGCCCCAGCTGTGCTCTGGGCCAGGGGCTGGCTGCTCCGGGCTCTGCTGGGCACGGGGGGCAGGTTTGGGATCCAGGGGTGAGACTCTGGGCACAGCCCGGGGGCTGTTCCGGGTCCTGCCTGGGGCTGCTCTCCTGCTTGTCCTTTCTCTGTCTGCTACGGGCAGCGTCTCTGCGAGGTGCTCTGGGGTTTGGCTGGGCGGGGATCGCTCTCTGTGCGCCGAGGATGAGTTGGCACCTCCCCAGGTACCGGCAGGTCCCCAGCGAGGGCAGCTCCCAGCGGCGCTCGGGGCCGTGGCGCGGAGCCCTCCGAGCATCCTCCGGCCGTTCCCATGGCAACTCCCGGCTCGCAGCTCCGAGCCAGCGGGTTTGGCCACACGCCATCGCGGCTTCAGCCACACACACCCTCTGCCAGCTGCCTTGCCACGCTCTTGTCACCTTCCATCCTCTCCTGACACAAGCTGTCCCCTCCTGCCACCGGGACCTGCTGGTCCCCCCACAGGGGAGCCACTGCCTTGCTCCCCACTGCAGAGTGGCTCCACAACCCCCTCCAACAAAGTATATTTCCCAGAGCCCTACAAAGGCCTTAATTCACCTTGTTCTTCAGCATATCATGTAGAAGACAGGGGAAAAAAAAACCAATAAAACGTGACACAGCATTCAAAGAAGAGAAGGGAGTTCAGCAGGACAAGAGGGGCCAGGCATGACTGAGTTCCACAGAACTTTCAACTCTGCACATCCCACGACCACTTGGCCAGGTGGAAACCCACTAGCCTAGAGCCTGCATCCAAGGAGATTTCCCTCCATTTTCGGTGCTGGCACACAGGTTCCACACTTTAAACAGTGGTAGAGAGCTGCTGTGAAAAGAAAAAGCCACAGCTAATGGCTTCTGGAGGAAAATACTTGCAGTGAGACTTGAAGCTCAATAGACTGAGAGGATAAAGTGTGAGAAAGAGGAAAAAATCCCCTGTATGGCAAATTCCTGTACTGGGAGCAGAGCATGACAAGGCTCCATTCCCAGAGCTGGAGCAGGGCAGCTTAAAGTGAGGAGTAAAGACTTTCCATCCCTTGAAACCTTCCAAATTCAAACATGACTTTTAGGGGGAAGGATTTAAGAAGTTCAGGTCCTCCACCAGCTTCCAAAGTCAAGGGACAGCATCCTGAGGAATGAAATGAGCAGTCATAGACAGTTATGGGCTGTGGGGGCAGAGTCACCTCACATCTACCTGGGCAGGTGAGACTCATCTGGGAAAGTCCACCTGGGTCTCACAACACATGCAGGAGGGGTCTGTTAAGGAATTTAAAGGGCTGTCAAGGAAATTAAATTGCCTTGGAATGTGTGAGCAGTCTCCGTGGGAATAAATACCTGGCTGAAGCACAAAAATCCTGGCCCCATCCATGCCTGGAGCACTGCCAGAGAAATCCCCTTCCCACTGCTCCCTTTCCTCTAGCATGTCCCATCCTGTTTGCTCCCTCCACCTCCTTTCACCTCTGCTTGGGGGACACATCCCTGGGGGCACCAGGGCACAAGGACCTTCTCAGAGCAGCCACATCCCTGGGTACCCAGAGGCCCTGTGAGCAGAGCTCTGCTCCCATCTCAGAAATGCCATTTTCTGTGTTTGAGTGCTTTGGCTGGCCTGAACCAGCACCATTTCCATGTTACCATGGCAATGGCTGCCTGGAAAATGTGTGCAATGGATGCTCAGAGCAGCAGAGTCCAGCCAGGCAAAGGCCTCTGTGGCCAGCCCGGAGCTGGCATGGCCACCTCTCCCAGCTCTTCCTGCTGCAGGCAAGGAGCCCAACCTGAGCCCACAGCTTGGGGCAGGAGAGGGGAATGGAGAGAACTCCCCCTGTCTGCCCCTGTTCTGTGTGTCCATCTCCCATGTCCAGTGTGCCCAGTCCAGCTCAGCCCACAGCTGCAGGAGACATGGTGGCAGGAACATGGCAGGGAGCTTTTGGCAATTCATTCGCATATGTAGATTTTATTAGGTTTTTTTTTTTTTCCTTTCTTTCTTATGACTCCTTACTGTAACAGCTGAGCCCCCATGTGCCTCCACCTCTCTGCCCAGGCTCAGTCAGACCCTGCCTGGCTGCAGACTGGTCTCACCCCAGAGAGTCCCCCCAGAGCCCTGCCACCATCAGGCCACCAGCCCTGCCATGACACACTGGCCATGACTTGTCCCCCTCATCCCCTGCAGGGCTGGGGCAGCTGGCCAGGATGAGCAGTGTGTCAGGAACCAGCAGGGCTAGAAAAGCCAGTGGTCACTCCTGGAGAGCCACCTGGACCTGCTGCTAGCCACGGCCAGCCAGCACCTGAGGCTGACAGCCCCAGGGATGGTCACACAGAGCCAGGTTGTTTGCTGCTCCACTTCACTGGGCTCTGGGTGATGCAGCACGTGGCCAATGACTCCATCCTGCCATCCCTGCCTGCAGCCACCTGCCCTGGAGGTGATGGTTTGGCACAGGAGACAATTCCTTGGGTGGATGGGAGAGGAGAGCAGAGCACGTGGCAGCAGGAGGAGCTCAGGCAGGAGGGTAACTGTCCATACCCCAGAGGAGGGAGGGGACAGAGCTACTGCCCTCCATCCCCTCCAGCCAGCCCCTGGGAGCTGCTCTTCCAGACTCACCCCCTCCTGGCTGGCTGCTTTGCAGGGAGGAACTGCAGCTCAGAAGCTGCAGCACAGAACAGTGAGCTTAGCAACACCTCTGGAGGTCTCAGCCCAGGCTCCTGCTCTGAGCAGGGCTCCAGGGGTCACTCAGGGCTTCACCCTGTCCTGAAAACCTCCCCCTCTCCAGACCCTGTCCCAGGACTGCAGCACCCTCCTGTGGAAGGTTATTCTCAAGTCCAACCAGTGTTTCTCATTACCCCTGGTCTCCTGTTCTTCCCTCTGCAACGAGCCCAGCTCCATCTTGATCCCCAAAATCCAGAATGATTTGTCACTCACAGGCAGAGCCACCAGGGTATTTGCTGCCATTTCCTGATCCCCAAAGCAAATTCCAGAGAGAGACCAAAGCTGTGGGGGGGAAGCACAGCACATACTCCCAGCTCCAACAGACTGAGCATCCCAGACCAGCTGTCTGGAAGGAATTGAGTCCTGTGGATCTGAAAACAAACACTGCAGTGATACTTGAAAGGGTTTGCTGGAATTGTCCAAGCGAGTTTCTAAATCTCATGTCTCCTTTATTAATGCCATAGGATGGGGGATGACTTTCAGGCTACATTTTGAGCTGTGCTGACACCAAGTTTGGGCTGATTCACAGCATTCCTAAAAGTCACAGCCCTTTGCAACAGTGATTCCAAACCAAGAGCCCCCAAGCCAGGAGGGAAAGGCAGGCTCACCTATGAGACCAGCAGGAAAGGACATGCTGCTTGTGCTGTTGCTGCCCAAATATCCCTTTTGTTTGAATACAGAGGGACTTGATGAGAAGTTACAAGGAAAATCTGTTTAATTCATGAAGGTACACAGGTAAGAAAATGTTTGTTGAGAAGCAGAGCCTTAATCTCAAGCTGGTTTTTGGATCAGTGACTGTGACTTGCTGGGAATAACAAGTGAGACAGGCAAAATGCAAACATTGCTTCAAGATACCAGCAAACACCAGAATTCAGAACCACCAAGTCCCAAAGAGCAGGATTAGTCCAGCCATCCCACCCAAGGCCCTTCCCAATTGGATGCTTTCCCCGATTAACCTTTTTCTCTGCTTTATTACTTTGCAGTGTTGGGTTTGGGCTTGATTGTTCCTCCACAACTGGAATATGGGCCCAATTTTCATGTTCCAAGGGGCAGTTTCATATTTGTGACTTGCTGGGACTGCTAAAAAGAATAGTAAGTTTTTGATACCTGAGGAAAGACTTAAACAGGAATCCTTCAGTCCTGGATTGGCTGTCCCACTTCCCAGTGCAGGGGGCTGATGCAGCACATGTGCCTCTCCCAGCCTCTCACCCATCATCCTTTCACTGCTGTCTTGATGAGAATTTTTCACCATTCCCCTTTCCAAGCACAGCTATCCCAGCCTGGTCTAAGCTGCCAGATCCAAGGTGACCCTGGCAGGGCTCTCTGGCAGCTTGTTAGGGGCTGTCACATCCTTGCCAGCCTGGTGCTGGATCCTGCCCATGCTCCACGTGCCTGTGTCTGGCTCTTGGCCAGGAGCAGGAGCCCAGTGACCTTTGCAGAAGCCTGAGGCAGTGCTGGGGGCTGAGCTGTGCTTGGCAGCCAGGCCCTTCCCCGGTCCAGGGGTAGATTTTCAACTTCAAGCTGCCAGCACCCTACAGCAACACCTACTTGCACATGAGTTTGTGGCTCATCTGTGTGAGAACACGTTGTCATGGCAAACTACCAGTTCCTCTGATCCCCCCTGTCAGGCCAGCAAAGGAACCACTATCTGCCAGACTGAGCCCACCTAAGCAGGGAAAACCATCCCTCAAGCAGCACCAACCTCTCCAGCTGCAGCCAGTGCTGTAAAAGCAGGGCAGGTCTAATGCTGGGCCCTGAGCTGTTCCTCTACCTCCTCAAGGTCACCTGGCTGGGGGGTTTGTAGCCCTAAGTACCCCAGTTGCTGCACAGGGGCTCCCTCCTCACCTCAAGACATCATCTGTGCCCAGCAGCCCTGTGTGCTCCAACTCTGCTTCCCCTGAGGCTGCAGCACCCCTGGTCCACAGTTTGCAGCTTCCCTCAAGGCAGTAGAGTAATCCATGAGAGTACATCTCTGGGCCACATCCAACATGGGTACAAGGGAAGGAGCAAGGGGAAGGTTTCTCCACAAAGGCGGGATGACAGAAAGTCAGGATTCACCACATCCCAAAGAGATTCCCCCAGAGAACCTCCTGCAGCTTCAGCTGTGCTCATGCAGTGTCCCCCTTAGAGTCCTCAACCCCAGCAGGACTGGAGCTCTCCCCCAAAAGCTCCTGCTACCCCTTGTCACCCACCATGCCTTCATCCACCCCAGATGGTTGTGCCCAGAAGTGTGACCCCAAACCCCTCAGCAGGTGGGGCTGAGCTTCCCAGCACAGTTCACTAACCCCTGGCTTAGTCTTAACTGTTCTGTTAGCTGACAACTAACAGAAACAGCCCTGTTTCTGTTGTAAGTTGGTGACTTCTAAACCTTATTTTGTCAAAATGTAGTTGAAGTGAGTGTTGAAGTCTTTGCTGCTGTCTGGCAACTTGCAGGGCTCATGCAGTGCCCCCCTTAGAACCCCCACCCCCAGCAGGACAGGAGCTCTCTCCCAAAAGCTCCTGCTACCCCTTGTCACCCACCAAACCCTCCTGAGGCAGCAGATCCTGCAGATGCCCAATGAGCAGCTCTGGAGCACAGTCAGGGTCCAGGCTGAGTGGTTCCAGCTGTGGGAGGACACACAAGCAGAGCCTCGGCTCCCCAGAACCAGAACCTCCCACCCTGGGACAGAGCAGCAGCTGCTCATTGTCCCCTCAGCCACCTCCAGCAGCTCCCTCAGTGCCCAGGAGCTCTGAGGCACCCACGGGGCCAGGCAGGTGCCAGGCAGGGCTCGGGGGGCCAGGCACGTTCCAGCAAAGCTGTGCAGGGGGGCCAGGACAGAGCCACGGCTGCAGCTTTGCTGGGAGCTGCATTAAAATGCATGAGCTGAGCTGGGCCTAATGATGAGCAGAGCTGTCAAACAAGGAGCTTGTCCCAGCTAATTATCTCTAACGAGGGCAGAGTGTCAGGGTCCCCGAGGAGCTGGGCAGCAGCTCCCCACTCAGCTCAGTTGCAGCAGAGAGAGAAGATAACCAAATGTCATTGTGCTGGCCTAGCTGCACGGTCATTAATTAGGCAAATATGACCTTCTGTGCCAGTTTGTTCTTGAGAACCTGGATTTGCTGGGGACAGAACGCACAGGCAGGCTGGAAACATCCCAGCTTCTGCCACCCAGCCTGTTCCCCCTGTGCCCCTGCAGGAACAGCACAGCCCTGCCTGGCAGCCCCAGCCAGCCCTACCAGCCTGTGCCAGGCTCCCCTGCAGGCTCAAATACCCCTTATGGCAACTCCAGCCCCTTCTCTGGCCTAAAGAGCAGCAGAGAAGTCCGGTTTTCATGAAATGCTGTTGTTTAGATCCAATTCAACTCCACCACCTCCCTCACCCAAGCCCCAGCATAGCCTTGCAGAGGCTCTGTGCTCACCCAGTGGCTGCTTCTGCACCACTCCTCCCAAAATCTTGGAGGCACTGCCAACCTCCACTCCCCTGTAGTCCTGCTCCATTCCAGCACAGAGGGAGCCACACTCTGCTCTACAAGCCCAGTTTCTCTTTCATCAGTCCTGTGGCTCACAAACCAAGGCAGTGCACTTGCCCATGTGCCAGAGAGGGGGAAGCCCAAGACAGGGTAAGGCAAAGTCTCTTCCAGGGGCAAGGAATGATCCAGAGACGACCCACACAAGGTTCAGCCTGCAGGCTCTGTGCTTGTCCCTCACCTCAGAGCTGAGGGGAAAAGGGCAGAGGCTGATTTTGATCCACCCAGAAACTCACTGCACCACCACAAAGCTTCCAGATAACACCAGGGACTCCCAGTGCTGCTCATCAGCCTGTAATTATGGAAAGTGCTTTGCAGTCTCTTGTTGCCAGACAGCAGCAAAGACTTCAACACCCACTTGAACTACACCTTTACAAAATAAGATTTAAAAGTCACCAACTTACAGAACCAGGGCTGTAACCCAGGGGTTAGTGAGCTGTGCTGGGGAGCTCAGCCCTACCTGCTGAGGGGTTCGGGGTCACGCTTTTGGGGCACAACCATCTGGGGTGGATGAAGCTGGGGACTGATCTAAGTTACATTGTGTCTCATAGTCCCTGCTACAACACACTAATAAAACAAGTATCAGAGAGAAGTTTACTGATATTAATACCAAAATGTATATTTTATATCACAAGTGGGCTCTCAACAGCAGTCAACTGCTTGTACAGGCACAAGATCCACGCTGAGTCAGTCTGAAAGAACTCTCAGAGCCACAGCACAGCAGCTCTTTCCTCAGCCCACAGGAACAGGTCCTTACTGAATTTAGGCTGTCATGATCATTCAGCAATGTGGTTTTCACGTGGCCTCTTCCCCAGCAGCATGGTTTCAGCGTGGTTCAAAACCTACTGCTTTCTCTGCAGCAGGGGTTTTGCTGCCAAGGTTTCTTCCTTCTACTGCTTCTGCACTGCCTGCTGCTGTTCTTTCAGCTGGCTGACAAGCTCTTCAGCATACACCTTGAAGAGGGGGACAGGATCCTGCAACAAAGCAGAGGATAAACCACGTGAAAGGAGTGAACCTGAGCAGCAGCAAGGGGGAGTGCAACAGGGAGCCCAGGGAGTGCTGGCAGCTAAAACCAGAGGAAGGTGTGACTGGGTTTTATTCAGGGGCTGAACAAGGCAACCTGCTGTGCCACAGCTGCTGCTCAGCTCTGTAACCCTCCCTCAGAGAAGGCAGGCACTGTGTGGGGCATTCAGCAGCTTCCTCAGCTCTGAGCAGATGAGGATCATCAGCAGCTTCCAAGGATCCCTTTCTCTTTCCCTTTTGCCTTTCCTTTCCCTCCCTGCTCACACTACCTGCCATCAGTGTCTCCTGGAGCACACGATTGAACACATCCCATGGAGAAGCTGCGTGTGCAGCCACAACCCCTCAGTGCTGAGCACTGCCTCAGAACTCACCTTTTTTTCCAGCAGCCTCTGTTTTTCTATAGCTTCTTCCAAACTCAAGCCAACCCACTCAGCTTCCTCCTCTGGGATCACAAATTCCTGTGATAAAAGAAGAAGAAGGCAGTACAGTCTTTGCAGGTGACTGAGACACAAATCCTTTCCATGCCCAGTCTTGGAGCCCTGGCTGCTGAGAATTTTAGACTTTCTGTGCTGACCCCCAAGACAACACTGCATTTGACCAGAGGCCGTAGAGAAAACTTCCAAAATTGAATGATAGAACTAAAATTATAAGTGTGTAGTTTAAATAGAAGTGTATAATATCACACAGTAAAAAACTTAAGAGTTAGAGTTTTAGAATATAGTAATATATATAAAACAAGATAACAGTTTTAGAACAGAAGCTAGTCCTTCCTCTTCACAGGTTTAGGTGGTATTGTATAATTAGATTAAAAAGTCCACGTTACAGACCACAAGTGGTTAGTTATTAAGTTATAAGTAAGAATAATTTAAGTGCAATTTCTTAATTAGACAATTTATCCTTAAAAAATCTTATAAAGAGTGAAATACAGCTCCATTTTTTAGTTTGTTAAAATAAAGTACTACAAAACTCAGTTTATACGAATATATAATAAATAAAAACTAATAAACATCTAAGTCCAAACAAAAAATACCATCTCACATATTGAATCCCAACCCTTCCAAAAAAAATTAAAACTCCCACAGTCCAGGACACAAACATGTATACCCCTGATGAGTACAAAAATTAGAAGCCCACAGAGAGACAAGTAAAACCTGCTAATGTTTATATTTTCTTGTCCCTCAGCACAGGAGCACCAACACCAGTGATGGGTGACCATCCAAACAGCAAACACCAGGACAGGTTGTTGGATTAAGCCCTTTTCTGACCCAGAGATGGGGTAACTGAGAGGTGTTTTAAAAACTTTTGTTCTATTTTCAGTTTCATGTGAAGGGTGAGACAATATAGATGTTATAAATTATGCTATTGTAATCAGAAGTTAATTACTTTTAAATTAAATTAAATTAAATTATTAGATTAATAGTATATATTATAAATATCTATATAAACATAAATATGATTATATTGTTATAAATATAGCATTACAAACACTTAATATATTATATATGTAAATATAATAATAATACTATTATTATAATAATAGTAAATATTATTATAATTATAAAGTGGTTTTCGGTTTATCAGTTTATGTTACATTATGTTGTAAATGCTTTAAAGCAAATTATTTAAAATTACTCTTTGTGAGTCTTATTATAATGTATTTTTCATAGTTTTATTTTTCTAAAGTATTCAGTCTTATTTGTAAGTCTACCTTTTGAAACNGTTTCTAGTTTTATTCCTTTTTTAATAATGTTTGTTTTATTCTATGGTATTTTTAAGTTAGTATTTCTTATCTTAAGGTTTTTACAGAGATATAATTATATTCCTTATATTAAATTATTTTAATTACTTAAATTA
>WBNO01028406.1:0-20000 GCA_013400575.1 Peucedramus taeniatus
TATGCACGTATATATATAATTTTATATATATATAATTACAAATCTTCAGCAGATGTCTTAAACATATTTTCATATTTTTATCTTCTCTTTCTTTCTCTGACTCTGCCCTTTGTGTGCATGTGAATCAGCTGAGCTCTCCCTCCCTACAGGTATGTCTGTATGTGTTTCATTAGGCTAGATGCTCTCTTGATTCTTCTAATTTATTTCCACTAACTGCACTAGCAGGAACCAAACTGAGCAATGACAAAATGTCCTGCTGCCGAAATCTGCAAGCCAGTACTCACAGTCCTGGAATTTTTGGAGGCCAGTGATGAGGACATTGTAGACAGAGATTCCTCTCTATCACCATCTCCATTTAGGGATGTTATCCCTGTGTTTTATGAACTTGATAAACTATCCTCTGATTTTGTCCCTACATCATTGATAAAGCATCTGCACATGTGATACAGCAGAGATTTAGGTTGTGTTTTTGCACTCCCTCATACCCTACATTCTTTTATGTTGTGCATTGATTTGAACCAGTTTCTTTCTCTGCTATTTATTGACCCATTTGCCCAGCAAGTTGTGGGCATTTCTAGAGTGGATGTGTTGATTTTCAAATCTCATGGCCCATATGTTATGTGCTTATTCCCTCATCAAAACAAGATACTCAGGAAAACTAGATGGAACACGATATATGTGTGTCAGGAGTAAAACTCTTTCTACCCTTTCCCTACATCATTGATAAAGCATTTGGAGTGCTATTGGGCACATTTTTAGGGATGTGGAATCTTGTTTTCTCTGTTGTTTGATACCATATGCACCTGTGATGAGCTGTGAGCACTAATGTTATCACTTAGGGTTTTTTTTGTCAGAACATGAAACACATTGGGGTGTGTAGGAGTTTTTTTGCAGGTAGCAGTGAAAACACACCATTGGAGATTAATTCTTAAATACTTGGTGTAGAACCTCTTTTGTTGGCTGTGTTGGCTCTGTCTTGAAGCGTGTGTCTAAACATCCAAATTCCTTGTAGAGCACTGTCTTGGAGACAAAGAGTCAGAAACTGGCTCTTTGGATAGGTGATTTGGGGTGACTTGATGGAGGACTTACAGCATATAATAGGGAACTCAGAAAAGCAGCCGATCCCTTACTTGTGCTGATGCCTTCACAATCTAGAAACAAAACAACACACTTTTGAGACAATAGTAATATAACAAGGAATATAAAAGCAGAATTGGAAGCCTCCAGGTGCAAATATGGCAAAATGCACATGTGATACAGGACTTCTACAATTTTATAAGTTTAATAAACTAGCATATTTAACAATAGTGTCCAATTAGAAGAGCATTTTGGTTTTGCCCATTTGGAGCCCCTCCTGAGTTTCTAGCTCCATCCATATTTGTTATGCCTAGAATACATGGTAAAAGAAAATAAGATGTCCTTGGCCAAAGAAGCAAGACTAAATATTATTTCAGGAATGTAATACAATGTGTGTTAGAAGGTTACCTTATTGGTCTAAAATGTAGGGGAAAAGGGGTCGGAAAAGTACTGGGAGCTATAGCGACATATCAGAAATCTACAAAGCTACAAATATATGACAAATACATGAAAAACTTAGGTATCAGTGCCTATGCCTATGGTGGCTTGCAAAGAAAAGAGAAATGTATACGTCTTTTGAAGCCCTGTTCTGCCATGAATATGAGCATGGAATTCCTCCTGAAGCCAGTGCAAGTACCTCACCTGTTTGCTTAATGTGAGCTTGAGGAGGCATTCAAGCTTTTGACTGTGCTGCAGGTGAGACCCAGGAGAGGAAGCATCAAATCTCTTCTTGTTTCAAAATACCAATGCAGTTTGGAGCTGTGCTTAGTCAGGGTTCAGAAAATCAGGCCTCCTTCATTAGGTGATTGCAGATGGACTGAAGTGCCTAAAATCAGGCAACTGACCTTAGTTCTGGCAGTGCTCTAAGCAGAAAGGACATACATCAACATGTTTTTCTAGCTTTTCAGGTTAAGTTGGAGTGTGGTACTAATTAACAGACTGAGTTAGTAGTATTCCCTAACTGAAAACTAAAGCCAAGCTCATAGTTGGACAGATTTGATGTACTGACATGTAATGGCATCTGATCAGTCTTACTTTTTGTCCCTTCCTTTACTTCCTCAGTATGACTGCTGATTTATGTGATCGTGAGAGCTAAACTAACTGACCTTAGCTCTGCAAAGATGTACTTCTAAATATCAGTGGTCTCAAGCCATTGTGGAATTAAGCCCCTGGACTGACCACCTCAGTGGCAGACACCAGTGCCACAGTCAGCACCCTTTGTAGTAACTGGCCTTCTAAGTGAAATAACAAACTTGTGCTTTCCAGTGCAGTCTGGAGTCTTGTTTCTGCTGGTGCCACATGGCTCTTGTGTTTGCTTTGTGGTCTACATGTGGGTCTTACACAGAAGGTTTTTCCTGTCAAACCTGATTGTCACCATTCATGGTATTGCCCTGGGTAACCTGGTGTGCATTTAGATACTCATTTCATGTGTAATTTCAGTTAAGTTGTGATATTTATTATAACATATATAGTGCGTGCTAATGATTTTTGTTTACATTCTGCCAAAATGTAGACCTTAGAGTTAGACCTCCCAGGTCCAAAATCATCTTTGAGCAGACTGCTTGCTTCTTCAGAGGCAGGTATCAGAAAGAGGAAAAAACTGTCCAGAAAGACCATTTATATCAGAAATCTGCCAAGAGAGGGCTGTTAATCACAAGCAGAGCATGTCATTGCTAGTGATGTATTTTTATGCTATGGAACTCTAATCTGTATGTGTCATATTGACTTCTTACTGCATGAATCATAAATTTTAAAAATCAGTCTTATGGTTTTGAGATGTAGCCAGCATTCCTAAGGCTAAACCTTTTTCATTGACAGAATCAAAATCCACACCAAGGAACGTTTTCCTCTCACTGTGAGAGCAATTGAAAGTGTTCAACATTTATCTTTTCACAAAGGAAGAGGCAACAGAACCTCTTAATGTGTCTTGTTATTGTGATCATCTGGAAATGATTGCCAGACGTTTCCTTTTGATATAGTAATGAAGTGATCTGTATTTAAATTTTATAGAGAGAACTTTATTCTAGTGTGATAGAGATTTATTTTCCACTTAAAGACTCAAAACGGTGTGAGCACGTTTTTGGTTTTTTTTTTTTTTACTATGGTATATTTTTGCTTTAAAATTAAAAACAAAACAAAAAAAAAGGTTTGGCCTTATCACAAAGTTTTAGTATAGATGTTAGCAAACGCAAAGAGTATGCATTATTTGTGTGTATCCACATTGACTGATGTCGCCTTCAAAAAGCAATATTGTGCAGGTAATAAGTTGTTTGTGACTGTCCATTGCACAGTTTACCTTCTTTAAAAGCTAACCTTGTTTATGCACAAGACAATCAAATGTAAATCTACATCAGCACCCAGGTGTGGATTAAATTTATGTAAATTACTGAGCACAATGTAAAACATTAAAAGACACTTTATTTAATTACACATTTAATGTTGGTAAAGATAGTATCAGGGCATGAACTAGCTGACATACTGTAATTTCTTTTTCTTTTTTCCTACTTCCTTAGCACTCTACAGTTTCAGTTTGCTCATAAATACATCAAATTAGTCGTTCATAATTTTTTTAAAGAGGAGGGTGGTTTGGGTTGTTTATTTGTTTTTATGAAGTTGGTTGGGAGGACTTACTACTTTGTCTATGAGGTTTGTGGGTTTTACTTATTTGGTTAATTTTTTTATCAGTTTCATGCCCTGAGGGTAAGGCAAACATTACACCATACAGTAAAAAACAAAATACCTTGGATGATGTATTTTTTTGCAAACAGTGTTAAGAGTTATGCTAGATTGGTAATATTTTTTCAGCCTAAAATATATTAAAAAAAAATCTGTGATCACAAATGTTTTAAACTATCTAAAGAGAAAATTTGTATATTTGGGGAAGAAAATAATTTTTACATAGCTTTTGTATGCAGATATTAAAATGTAATTATGAATATAGTGGGCATAGATAACTGTGTAAGCTTGAATTCTAAAAAAGAAAAAGCTTATAACTGAAAAGTGGTCCTGGTGTCTCTGTCTCTTTGTTGCAGACTCTTTTGTTAGCTCTGTCTCACACTTCCAAGCCACTGGAATGGGAAAAGTAGGACCTAGAGCACAATGTTTTATTAGCTCTAACCTGTTCACATTTCTGTGCTTCTGCATCCCTTTCATCACCTACCTCATATCTTATCTTCTCTCCTCCCTTCCCTTGGGCAGCCAACCAAAGGTTTTCACTTCCTCACTCTTCACAGCAGCCAGCCTTAATTTACTCCAGTGAAATGACTCTTGATTTATGTCTCACTCAATTACATTTTTTAAGGGAACACCCTTTCTTTCCTTCTGCACTCCCAGTCTAAACAGGGATGGTGTGACAGGAGCAATAAGCTTCCCATCTTTTCATACTTTCCATACCTTGATGTACTACCTATTGGCGAGGATCTTCTCATTCAGGTATTTTCTCTAGTCTTATTTTCCTTTGCAGTTCTTATTTCTCCTCTAGTTCTTTCAGTCCCGCCTGGAAGAAAAGCCAGGCCTATTGCCTGCATCCAAGGTAATGTCTTGGCCTGTCCCAGGTGGCAAACCTATTCTGGGCTCTTGTTTCAGGGTGATTTCCACAGGCATTTACTGGCTGCCTGCCAGCTCCTGCTCCTGGTCCCTTTCCACAGGAGGTGCTGAGAGCCTTCCAAGGGATGCTGAGCTCCCGGAGCTCCCCTGGGAGCACATTCCTGACACCTGGCAGTGCTGTGGCAGCAGCTCGAGGGTTTGTTCCCACTGTGGCCTGTGGCAAGAGGGGCTGCCTTCAAAGGCAGGAGCTGTATGTGAGGAGCCAGAGGGAAAGCATGAAATCCCTTCTGTGCCTTAAATGGAATCCCTTCAAGCACTGCAGTTCAGGCACCCGCATGGGGAAGCCTTGCCAAAGCCTCTGCTGGGTTTGCCCTGAGCAAGCAGCAACGTGGGTTGCTTTGGCCCCCCAGGACCAGCTCTGGAGCAAGGAATTAATTTGGTGTGTAAAAACTTGTTTACTCGATGTGAAGAAATAGTCCTGCTTCCACAGATGCCAGTGCTCTGGGTATAATGTTTTCATTTGTAGTGGTGAAATCTGTTTTTCAAAAAGTAGTGTGATATCTGTGGATTCTGAGAGCCACTTGAATTTACTTCAGTGTCTATTTATCACTACAGAGAAGGACATAAGAGATGGTAGCTCTTCCCCTGGAGCTCTGGCACTGAAGCAGGAGTGTGTTCTTGACCTGCTGTGAGCCTTTTGCACCCTGAGCCTGTTGGTGAACACAGTTTGCCCACTTAGTGAGCTGAGGGTGTGTTTTCTTTCCTTGAAAACTGAGCCAAGTCTGAAGGATTTTCTTTGTGAACTTGGGAGTCTAACAACAAACGTGTGTCATACTCGTGGTCAAGTGTGCTGTGTGGTATTCCCCATAAGATCGGTAGTTCTGAAATGAAAACCTGCATATTAAAAGTGACTGCAAACACATCACCTTTAAGATAAAGTAAAGGGTATGAACAAAAGTCCCTCTGTTCTGTTTATCATGTTGCAGCCCTCCTTACCATTTACCAGGCAGAGAAGACTCCTTTCCAGACTGAATCACAGAGCATCTTTCTCTCCTCTCATGCCTATGCCTGGTGGAAGCACTGACCCTGCAGGTACTGCCACAAGATGCCTTTGCATGCACAATGACATGCCTGAAGTCCCTTAGAAAAAATTGGAAAAGACCTGAGGAATCTCCTTTGTATCATTTGGGAGAACTTTGAGACTTCTAAGGTCAAGGAATAATGAAAGGTTTGTGGGATCTTTAAGTCAGAGGCCCCAAAGGGAGAAATAAAATGTCTCCCAGGTCATCCTGACATTGTGGTGCCTTGAAAAATTACAAACTTAGAAAAGTGTTCCAAGTTTTGTACCCTGCTGTGCAGTGGACATGTATGACCTACAGGGAAAACAAGACAATCCTTCGTGGATTGTATTTGGAAGACACAGTGTGAAAAAGTAGAGAAGGACATCAGCAAATCAAAAGCAAAACCCAGAATGAGTCATTTTCTGCAATTCATTGGAATCTGAATTTGCAAGAGACTGTCTGAGTGGGTATGGAGGTAGCTTCAAGCAGTGTTTCTCTGAATAGAAATGTTCTAGTTACAAGAAATAAAAAAAGTTTTTCAAAATTCAAAGAAAAGCTCTATTTAAAGGGGAAAAAATGTGTTACATGTGGCTGCAAGGTCTTTGGTATCTCCTTGCTCAGAGATAGGAACAAAAAGGGGAAGAAGTTGTCTTTTGTCGGATAACGGTAGAGGCAGAAAGCTTCACTGCCTGATGTAATGTTTAAAATGGAAATGAAAGCTGGGGCATGTCTTTGTGTGTATATAAAGTTGCAGCAGGAGTTGGCTAGGGCTGAAAACATGTCCCGAGTGAAATCTCAAAGACATGTTCTCTCAAGGAAGGAAGGAAGGACTGAAGGACTGTACCCCCTGAAGTTGGAGGTGTAGATAATGACAAAAGGTGAGATCTGGGCTGTGGTTTGGTGAAGTTGTTCTTTGCTCCAATGTAGTGTAGGAGGGGTCACAGGTATTGCCAGTTGCTTTCACAAAAGGCACAAGAAAGTGTTTGGCAACTGGGACACAGAAATATAACTCACACTTTAAAACCAGCACATCTTGGTGAAGCGGGTCAGAATCTGTGGCTGCGAGGAGCAGAGAGCCTGCAAGATGCAAAACCATGAACATCCCAGAGGACTGACTCAGGGGGTAGGAAACATCTAACTCAAAGTGATTGCGTTGCCAGGAGTTCCTTTACTGCTTTTGGGCAGGAAATCCAGAAGAAGGGCTCTTCAAAAACTCAGAGAGATCTGACAGACATTGACTGCCAGTGCCTTGAAGCCTCCATGGCCAGGTGGATGTCCTCTGGCCCTCCCACTGCTGTGCTCCCCCCCTCCCACCTAGGGAACAATAGTGGTGGCTTTGGCTGCTCTGTGACCATTGTGGGAAATTCTTCAGAGACTTCCGAAAAAATGGTGGGGCAAGCAAGGCAGGTTTTTCTCCTGAATGCCAGGGTACACACCAAAGCTGCTGACCTCTCCCTCTTGCCAGAGTGAGCTCCTTGCTCTCTGTGCCCACAATCCTGGCTCTAGCCCTGTGACTCCCCCATGGAATTGAACAGCTGAGCATGCTCTGGCTCAGCTGGGTCCCTTGGAGGTGAAGCCCATCTTTGTGACTGCCTGGGCAGTGAACAAGGCACTTTTCCATTCAGTCAGTGCCTGCTTTGTCTATCAAGTGTTGATCACCTCAGTCTTGGACACTGTTTTCTTCCAGAGAGAGCAGAGAGCTCTTCCAGAGCTCCCACTAATGGCCTATGAAGGCAGGTCCTGACGTCCATCTAGCATTCCAGAGCAGCATGTGTGGACAAGGAATGTACCCCAGAAGCATCAGCCTCCCTGGGAAGTCCTGCTGGTACCAGAGATGGGATGAAGGGCACCAGAACAGACTTCTCACCAGGTCAGGAACTACAGAGATGGAGTGATGGTCACAAAGGTCTGCCTGGAGGAAATGGGTGGTGACAACAGGGACATGTATGTGACCTCCAAAGCCTGTTGCAAAGCTCAGGGGCAGATTATTTTTTGTCAGACCTCTGTAGTGATAAATCAGGCGTCTATTGGTTCTAAAATCCCAACATTCACTTTTTTGTTCTCAGAAGTATCCTCTCACCGGAGTTCGCAAGTTTGTATTGCTCCCAAGGCCCAAGGTAGAGCTGGGAGATTATGGGGGAAGGAATCTGTTCCATACAGAAGGAGAGGGGGTTGAGCTCCCTGAAGACTGTGCATATGCACAACTTTGCACTCAACACAAGGCTAAAAAACCAAACTGGGCCAAGCCATTTCCAGGCTATATCCCTAAAGCCCTGTGTTGAAAAGGAGGTGCTGATTGCCCTTTAAGTCAAAGGTGCTCTGGGGCAGATCATCTTGGGAGCCAGGGATGGCTTCAAGTCCCAGGCTGCCCTGTGCTGAGACAAGGGAACACACTGGGCTGGGAATATCCACGCTGAAATCTCCACATGCCTTGAGCAGCTGACAGGCACCCAGCCCTGTGAGCCTGGAGCTGCTGGAGCTGCACTCCAGCTCCAGCTCCAGCTCCAGCACCAGGGCTTGGCTGCTGGTGTGAACCCAGGGCAGAAAGGACACACAGAGTCCACTTGGGGTGTGAGGTGTGGGATTCTTCTTAATTTCATTTTTATTTCAAGTTCTGTTTAAGAAATCAGCAGTGAAACTGGGCAATCACCGAATGTTAATGATAGCTTGTCACATTTCTAGCTGTGCTGATCTGATCAGATTTGCCTCTAGCCTTGGCTTCAGACAGTTGAATGCACCCACACTCCATTATTACCACACATGTTCTTTCCTGAACTGGTCATGATGACAGTATTTCAACTTCAAAATAAATCTCACAATATCAATTCCCTTTTTATGGTGGAGAATAAGGTGTTTATAAGGATTTTAACCAGGAGATGTCAAGACAAGATATATGTCTGGGCCAAGAGAAGAGGCTGGACTAATAAGCCAGGTTTCAAAATCATTTTTAATAAACTGTAATGCTCCACTTTTATCCATCAACAGCTCCAGGAGATTGACCCCAGTCATATTTTCATTTTCATCAAGGAAGTAAGACTTTTTTTCCTTCTTCTGGGCTTCATAAGAGACTTAGGAGATGTTTGCCTTCCTCAGAGCCAAGATGCTTGACTTCTTCAAAGTCAAGTGAGCCCCTCACAGCTGTTGACATTTGTCTCTGCTGCAGATGAGGTTCCCTTCCAATTCAAAGTGTATTTTAAGCAGAGAGGTTGATCAAGAAGAGGGAATGCATGTCTGCACTGGCCATCTGACCTTTGTTCCTACATGTACCCCATATGCACACACTGACTCCTGGGCATTTTCCTTTCCAGTGTGCTGTAGTAGCTGCTGCCCTTGGATCAGAGATCAGGTGCTAAGGGCCTGTAAGAAGGAGAGTTGTTCTGGGTGGCTGCCAGTGCTCTCCACAGACTGGAAACACCATCACCCTATAAGTACTGCAAAAGCTTACATTCCTTGGGAGAGGGTGAAGATTTTTCCTGTTGCATGAGTTAAGGGTCAGCTATGAAAACCTTGCTGTTCTTTCCTTTTGCAAGCTGTGAGGTAGCTCAGGACTGCATTATTCTTGGACCAGATTTGGAGTGGTCTAGCACTGACCATAAGAACATATTCTGAGCTTTAATTCACTTGGCACTTATTTTAGAAGTTGACCTAATATCATTGTATTAGGGAATCTGTTACCTTCCCTCTAAGCATCCATGATGCTCCTGAAATGGGTGCTGATTAGTCTGTACTGAGTTTTCCCTTTATTTTTTAACTGTGTCACTTCAGGCCCACTGGATGGAGTAATTTTTGTACAGTGCAAACTAACTGATGATTATTAATAAGACCCAAGACTTGAAGCTGTTTTTGAAATTCCAGTTCTTGAAAACAGACGTTGAAAAAAAACCCTCCATTTCTCTTCTCTGTATAAATCTCTGTGTAAAATTCCTTATCGTGTACAGACATATTTCCTACTGCTTCTGCATTGGAGCATCAGTATTTTAATGATTTTTAAGCGCAAATGGGGTAACAGAGAGATGACAAATATAACCTACTGCAAGTAAGCAGAGAGAGAAGGGATAGCTTAAGGTTTGTTTTATTTAAAGAGTTGATCTAACTGATGGTGATGTGTTTGGGTTCAGGCTTAAAAGCTGCTAAAGCTGTTCAGAAGTGAAGTGGATATAGAAAAAGTCTTGTGTGTAAGTCAGTGATCCCCACAATATATTGTAGTAGGAATCTTTCTGAATAAAACATCTCTTTATTTTTCCTAAAGTGGAAATAAGAGCATAGAGAAATGTCTGTATACTTGTCCAACAAAAAGTGAGAAAAATTTAGCCTTTTTCACCAGTTTTGCTCTGCACAGAGCCTGTGTAAGGGGGTAAAGTCCCAGAGGAACTGGGCTTTGCAAAACATCTAATTTGGTTGGAAAGCCAACTTTCTTGCTAACCCAGTTTGAAACACCATGTTCCAGCTGTAGGTTCAATGCACATGCACAAATGAAGCTGCAAAATGAAGTGGTTTTTACTGAGCCCTGATTTTGTGACAGTAGCCTAGCACACGGAGTGCCTGGTCAAACTCTGCCAGCTGTAAAGCAGGGCAGAGTGTTGGCACCTCTGTTGTTTGAAATGTCAGGACTCTTCCCACATGGAAAAGGTGGTGCATTATCCTGTCAATGTTGATTTTGCAACTAGACAATAAGTGGTAGCTTGTGTGACAGACATGCTGATGAATAGATTCAGGGAGCCATTTATCATCTAAAATGTCTCTGCTGAGAAATGTCCCCTGGGTGTCAGTCTGGAGGGACCAGGATTGCTGTCAGAGCCTTTGTAAGCACCAGGGTGGTTTTGGTCTGATTCTGCTCCGTCTTCTCTCAACTGCTCCATGCACACAGCTGGTGAGGACATGCATCAGGGAGGGAGGCATTTTTGCTGCCTGTGAATCATATCCAATTCACAACACAAGCATCAGGTACAGTCTTTGTAACTGGGCTGTGAAGACAGGCTGAGCTTGTCCCTTTGAGGAGTCTGGGCAGAGAAGTGCATTGAAAGCACAGGTAGTTGTTTCCTTTGGATCATCACTTGGGAATGCACACTGGGCTGTTTGAAGGACTGCATTTCAAACTGGTTTAGAGGGAAAGCTGGCCTTCCAGATAAATTAGATGTTTGGTAAAAGCATTCTTCTTTCCTTCAACTTCCTTGATTCTGCAGTTCAGGTATCCTTTTCCAGATATAGCATTGCAGTTTATCCTGGGACTGCGGCATGGGCGTGAATCCCCGGGAACTAACACCTTGGAACAAAGCAAAACTGGCTTTGGAAATAAAACCATAGAATCTTCCCAAGCTTATCTCCCTAGCCAGGCTGCCTCTCTCAGTCCTTATCACCTGGCCTCTGTGCACAATGCCAGAAACTGTGTAATGAGCTCCAAACTCCAAAGACCCTTCCCCTGCAGCAGAGTGGGGACACACAGAATCCACACCATGTGCTGATAGAAAGCATCTCTGCCATCCCTGATTAACTTTGGGAGAGCAAATGAAAGCTTCTCTTTCAACTATTTTCTTTCCCAAAGTACTTTGCCAAAACTTCAAAAGTCAGAGAATGAAGAAAAATCCAGCTAATCTGAACTACAGCAAACCTCCAGTCAAGGAACTTGCCAGACTGATGAACAGGTTACACAAATTACTGACTTATATTTACCCTTCTGCCTCCTCCCCTCAGTCATCTGATTTCATAAGTTTTGCTAGGGAGATTGTAGATTAAATAGATGAGCTTTGCCCAAACCAGTAGCAAAAAGTACCAGAGAGCCTAAAGTGAAAAACAGGAAGCTTCTACACCACAGGAATCCTGAATGTTCAGTTTAAAGAGGATTCACTGATTGGAAAATGCTAAATATTGACTTGGGGGCAATAAGAATGATGAATGTTCAGAAAGGAGGATGTGAGATCCATTTAAAGAAAGAAAAAAAAGAAAAGAGGATAAGTAGTCCAGCTAAAAATCTTATTTTGCACTTTGGGAGGGGAAATCTAAAATTATGTAACTATGCAAAACCCCTAGGAAAAGTGTTTAAGGCTTCACAAGCTAAGGAACTCCACTGAATACTGAGTTTAATATGGCCTCTAAAGCTTGAAAAAGAATGCTAAAGTAGTTTCCAAAAGGCCAGAAAATGTCCATTTACTTTCTTCTGAGTATTAAACAGACCCTCCTGTTTGAAAATACTGTATTACTAACAGACATGGGAACAGACTTCAAGTACCTGTCACAGCCTCGGTCTTTGGTGCCTCCTCCCTGGTCAGCCCTCAGGCCAAGCTGAGGGCTGGCTGGAGTTTGTGGTGGGCAGCCCTGAGCTCTTCACCCAGCCCCATTTGGTGCCCAGCTGGCTGCTCGGCAGGAGCCTGGCACGGCTCTGGATGTGGGCTCTGGCTTCCAGGAACAAAGGCTCCTACTAAGTTCTTGCACAGCCTGGAGGCAAGGATCTGGCATTGCACTGACTAGGAGCAACATCTTTGTCCCCTTCCTGTGGCCAAGAACGTTTGCACTTGGCCAGCTTGGTCAAGACAACCAAAATGGGCAGGAGTAGCAGGAGCAGCAGGAGATGTGGGAAAGGAGCGACTGCCACGCTTCATTGTTTCCTGGGTTTTGAAACCTTCCAAAGTCAGGTTGAAGGCTGCGACACACAACCCTTTCTAGGTCTCCAGCTCTCTGATCTTAGAATCATTAAGACTGCTGAAGACCTCTGAGACCATCAAGTCCATCTGTTAACCCTGCACTGCCATGGCCATCATTAAACCACATCCCAAAATGCCATATCTACGTGTCTTTTGGTCACAAGAATAATGATTCTACTGCTTTCCTGGGCAGCTTGTTCCAGTGCCTGACCACCCCTTCAGTGAAGAATTTTTACCTAATGTCCAATCCAAACCTCCCCTGGTGCAACTCAAAGCCATCTCCTATTGTCCTGTTGCTTGTTAGCTGGGAGAAGAGAGTGACATAGAATCACAGAATCCTGAGGTTGGAAAAGCCCTCCAAGATCCTCAAATCCAGCAGATGAGCCCACCTGAAGCCCAAACTCAATATGCTGCATGACCTGGCACCCCATTCCATCACTGCATGTAAGAGACAGAGACAGTCTGGAGTTCCTGCACCAGATTCTGGTGTGTTCAGCTCCATGGAACCACTCAGGAATATTGTTCATCAATTCCCCCTTCAACAAACTTATTTCTGAAACTGCCACCAAAACACAAATCCATTCCCCAAATTGTGGGGGAGTCCAAACAGGCCTAGTACAGACAGGAGACCTCTCCAGCCTGAACAGCAGCTCTGTGAGCCTCCCTGGCCTCCATGGCCAATTGTGGGACTGTTCCTCCTCTCCAGGGCACAGATCCCAACCCTGTTATCAGCTCCAGGCACACATGATGGGAGAGTAAAGCCATCAGCTTGCTGGTTGAAAATTCTAATTCCTGCATAGCTTGTGCCATCACAGGGCACCTTTCCAGCTATTCCAGGTATGCAGAACCAATGATCTGTTTTCATCTTGCCTCTACTTCAACTTCCAGCATTAAGAGAGACAATGCTGTCCTTCTGTACATGGAAAAGTCACTCCTTTATTTCATGTAGTCCCATTTTTTCTGTTTGATCTTTACTGATTTTCATCTCTAAATTCTGCTTTTCTATAAAAGGTGGTTGTTTAACTTTCACTTGTTCTATTTGCTTTCCTTGACAAAGATAACACAGTAATTTTTAATTCTTCATAAAAGTCCTGTTGCTGCCCATAGTAATAAATTAAATTGTTCATCACATATAATTCACTTTTATGATCATGTGCTCATTCACCTTGCGAGAGTGGGATTTATGCAGAAATAATTGAGTTAATTACCTCATAGGAAAGCAAAGGTAGGGCTTAATAATGTCCAATATGCTTGTGTACTTGAACTTTATATCAAAAATCTGTAACACAAGCAGTTCTTGTTCTTCTCACCTTTTTGTAGGCTAGAATAGCACCTGTGACAACCAGACTGTGTGCCAGGCTTGCCAATGTCTCGAGAACCTGAAAACCATGACCATCATCTTCTCCAGTGTGTCATGGAAGCAGATGGCCTTCCAAGTCAGCACTAAACCACAGTTCCCAGTGCTCTGATGGGGGACTCTGATTTCTCTTCTCTGTCCTGCTTGTAAGACACACCCACGGACGGAGTGCAGACTGAGCCAGCCTTTTCTGGCAGGTCAAGGTCACTTACCAAGAGCTCTCTTATTCTTTCAAGATATATATTGAAGAAAACCAGCAGACTGGAGCCAATTGATAGTCTGTTCCCAATGTGTGGGATCTGACAGCTCTGAAAAAGGTATGGAAAAACAGGTAAGACTTTGTTTAAATGCCAGTCAGGACAAGTCCACAAAAGTAGACCTGTCATCTATCCTTATCTCACTGATTCAGAGCAATTCAGTGCAGAGAAAAATTATGTAATGAGAAGATACAAACATCCTAGAGAGGACATATACTCTGGAACAGTTTGCCCAAAGAAATTGTGGCTGCCCCACCCTTGGAAGTGTTTGAGGCCAGGTTGGATGGGGCTCTGAGCAACCTGGTCTAGTGAAAGGTGTCCCTGCCCACAGCAAGGGGATCAATTTGACCCAGGCCATTCTGTGATTTAATGATCTTGGTAATAACTCCTGATCATTTTAAAGCAAGATGGCAGAGAGTAATGCAAGTTCACTGAGCTGTTACAGAAATTTTAATAAATGTAACACAAAATCAGAAGCCAGAGAAGCTTTCACTTAATCACACTTCTTTAATTAAAATGTCCCATACATGTGGTCAGGAAAAGAAACATGCTAATGTGAGCACAGTGTAGAGAAGGTGTTTATAGTTTAGCATACTCTCATTTTTTCCTCTTGGGATGTTCTGTCTGTTAAACTATAAATATCTTCTGTCCTTTCTTACTTGTATTAAGAGAAATTAAGAGAGGAATGGGAAAAAATGGCAGATATATTTTAAAAACCTATCATCAGTAGCAGGATCTCATCAGTTTAGCAACAGCTTAGCATCAACATTCTGAACTTGTTTAAACTGTGCAAAACCAAAAAGTGACAGCTTTTGGTTGCATCTTACATGTTTGTACATAAATTCCCAAATGTATCTCAGCTTCATTTCTGTCCTATTTCAATGCGTGGTAGTGACTGTTTCCTCAGCTGGCAAGGCTATGACAGAGTAACTAAGAGCAAAATTGTAAAAAATTTGATTTCTCAAAACATTTAAGTCCTCTGATTTCCATCTTTCTGTCTCCAATCTGTTGTTTAAAAATCCTGACTTGGAGAGCTTTTCCACTCATAAGGCATTTTCCATTTGCAGAGAAATCTGGCTCCACCAAGTGACAACTGTTGTGATTGCCAGTCTGCACCTGCAGCTAAAATAATACAAATACAATGTGTGACCTGGCACTAGGTCCCACGACCAGCCAGTGCATCAGATTGTCATTGGAGAACTTTCAACTCCAGCAATTTTAGACTGTAGGGTTTCCTTTAACTCATATGATGCCAATGTGGACACAGAGCATTGTCACTGATATTTCTGGGCTTTGTTGCACTGCACTGTGCCATCAGCATCCAGGTTTCTGTGTGCATCCATAATGGGTACTTTAAAGATATTCCATGGAGGAGTTCAGAAAAAGTGATGTGCAAATATACATTTTGTTGTCTGTGTTTCTCTCTTCACCACACACACACACACACACATATATATATATAAAATAACACTATACATGTTACTACTTTATTGCTAACAGTATTGATGTCGTTAATTGGTGTTTGTGTGTATAAGTGTATATATGTATATATATAACTTATATATATATATAAACAGTGCCATGTGATGAGGATATATCTGTGGCATTCTAGATTTTTTTCTGAACTTAAACCGGTGTATGCTAAAGTATTAATAATAAATTTTGCCTGTAGTAGAAGAAACAATAGTTTCTGATCTATATAATAACCCCTGCATATATTTTCTCATTTTGAATTTCCTCCATAAAGAGATGAGAAGTTTTATTCATCTTTTACTTACCTACTTACACTGGTGAACTGGTGAATGACTGAAAGTAGTAAAAATCTTTTCCTACAAAGGACTGTATTGCCAATTTCTGTTACAAAGATCCAACAGAAATGTTATAATTCCAGTTCGAATCTGAAGAATTTGATCATGGGAGCAACAAAACCAACTAATTAACATTGGACAGGACATTTCAGATCCAGCTTGTAGCTCAGCTGGGAAAAGAAACTTTCTGAATTAAAAGCACTACACCCAGCCCATGGAGGTGCTCAGTGTTGACCTCTACACCACGTGTCACACAACAGCTTGAGCTCCAAACTCCAATGAGGAGTGTCTGGAATGCTGCCAGAAGCACAGCTCTGATTCCTTTGATTTACTGAAACTATATGATGTGACTCTATCCACATGGCTTAGCAGAGTGAGATCAAACCTGACTTGAGGTTTTATCTTTGAGTCCTCCACAAACTCAAGTCACTGTAACAACTGTTTTGCCCTATGAATGCACTTACCTGCAATATTAAACTGATATGATTAACAGATACAATAAAGCATGGTCTTCATAGAGAAAAACATCAGCTTACAGTAGAGAGTTGCTTAAGCTAGAAGTATTGACTGTTTGGGGGGATATACCCAACTCTTGGGGTAAAGAACAGTGGAAGGTTTGGGAGGTGTCAGGATGAAAGTGATTGTACAGTATCATGAAACCATTACTGTGTTGGGCACTTGTTCCTTAACATCCAGTGGAACCCCTCTTTTCCCGCTTGTGTTTAGGAGGAGGCTGGTAGATATTTGGAGGAGTTAGGAGGAATGAGCAGGGGGGGACAGAAAGAAGAGTGGGGGAAAGAAGAAGAGAAACTGAAATGCTGGTTTGGCTTTCTGTGACATTAGGAACTCAAGTGGAGGCTTTAATTAACTGATTTGCTCATTGTTTTTCATATTGAAGACTAAGAGATTGTCACTCTTTATGGTATCATTATGTATTTCAAAGGGGGATCTTTACACTGGATTAATGAAATGTGTTCCTAAAGAAACTTACTTGACAGAAGGAAAGTGAATTCCAACTTTTTAGATGTAGATGAAAAATAAGTTAAACAAAATAAATGAATTTACACCATTGTAAAAGCTATGCAGACAAGGCCAGTGATTTTGAGCTGAAGGAAAAAAAAAACCTTCCAAGGACTGGGTACACATAAATGACTGCTGTTTCCATTCTCAGTTCATGAGAGGCTTCTCTAGCTTGAAATATGTCCCTGCTCACAGCAGAGACTGGCACTAGGTGCTCTTTAAAGGTCCCTTGAAACCCAAACCATTCTGTGATTCTGTTTCCCAAGTACCTTTCATTAACCTGTATTTATATTTGAAAATTCTACACGATACACTTATCCTTCTGATTACAATAGAACTTGTTTGTTCCCCTAAAAATGTTGTTATTCATTAAATTCTACCTTTTTTCCTTGGAGGATTTCCACAATCTGCTGCTGAAGATGGTGAAACACTTGGATGGGAAATCCAAGGCTGATAGTAACAGAAATGAGCCTTCTCATTTTATTTCAGAGGTCTGCCAGCAGTCTGACAATGCTGTTTCCATAATGAAAATGGCTCCAAACAAAAGTAAACAAATCTAAGTAAAAATTGGGAATTGTTTCTACAACATAATTACTGCTTTTGAAGTAATTGTGAAGCAATTTAACTTATTATCATAAAAGGGGCACATTAATGTCAGTAAAGGATAGACCTTTTGAATGGAGATGCCTAGCAGAACAGAAGAATTTGAAGATGGGCTTTCTTATATCTGCAGTCTATTTTCATTATCTACTGAGTTCAATTGAGACAACTATTGTTCAGTGGTGCAATTAGTATTTATGTAATCAACAGCTGTTACAAAGTAAAAGATTTAGAAAACCTATTTAGAAAAACAGATGTGGCCTGCAGCTAAAATTCCAAAACTGCAGTAGTTTAGAGGAATTCTCAATCAGTAGTACATTTATGAGTTCCTTTCTCTAGCATGGCTTAAACAGAGATTATTTGGTAACTATATGCTGGGTCATGCAAGTCTTTCTAGAAAGCTTCTAACACTCTAGTTGTTTACAGATTCCAATGATCAAAACTCCAATTATTTTTTTCTGGCTTATTTTCATTTATAAAGATGTGCAGCAGGTTCTTGTCTGGACAAAATAGTGTCAGAGCTGGGGAGATACTTTTTTCAAGCGAAGAGAGGCCATTTTACAGTTTGTTACCAAAAAACATGTCCACTGTTCAAAGGATCACTGAACTCAGGATGCACCCAGTGTGTGTGGCTTGGACCATTGAGAGCCAGCAGATTCAAAGGGAGAGTTGTGCAAATGGGGGGCAATTGGACTGGAAAGGCTAGAGGAGTGCACTGTAGGAAATATAATTCCAGTATTTTCCCAAGATATATCCAAGATGAAGCAACTGGAAGGACAGATTGATTGATCTCAAGAGTGTCAGTGTAAATGTTTATTTAATCTTAATTGAAAGTTGCCTCTGTGACATACAGCTGGGAGTTCCTGTCTGGCACCTTCACAGATACAGTCTTTTAAGATCTTTATTGGCCTGAATCATCCTAAGTGCATGATGATCCATACCTTACATTTTTAAATAGGAAAAACTTCTGAGCCACTTTCTGGTGCTGTCAGAAGTACTTCATCACTGCAGCATGGTGAATGCACATAATTGCCCCAGAAATTGTCCCAGTAGCTCCAAAAGGCATGTGAATTGTGCACTTGCCATCTCTCAAGAGGCAAGTATTGAAGGAAAGTTACTTAGTGAAATTAAGCTGAAAATTAAGTGCATCAAGCTATCCTTAAATGCAGTCGTGGAAGAAGAGGTATTTATATATGAAAAATATATTCTTCATTAAAACCTTTACAGAAGGATTGGGTAAGAGCAATACAAAAGAATTCAAGTAGAAAAAGACTTCCTGCACTGCCAAATGTGTTTCATGGTGTACTACCTATTGGAAAAGGTTTCCTCATTCAGATGTTATCTCTGTTCCCATATTCTTTTGCAATTTTGAATTATTCTCCAGTCCTTTCATTCCTATCAGGAAGAAAAGCCAGGCCTATTGCCTGCATCCAAAGTAATGTCTTGGCCTGTCCCAGGTGGCAAACCTATTCTGGGCTCTTGTTTCAGGGTGATTTCCACAGGCATTTACTGGCTGCCTGCCAGCTCCTGCTCCTGGTCCCTTTCCACAGGAGGTGCTGAGAGCCTTCCAAGGGATGCTGAGCTCCCTGAGCTCCCCTGGGAGCACATTCCTGACACCTGGCAGTGCTGTGGCAGCAGCTCGAGGGTTTGTTCCCACTGTGGCCTGTGGCAAGAGGGGCTGCCTTCAAAGGCAGGAGCTGTATGTGAGGAGCCAGAGGGAAAGCATGAAATCCCTTCTGTGCCTTAAATGGAATCCCTTCAAGCACTGCAGTTCAGGCACCCGCATGGGGAAGCCTTGCCAAAGCCTCTGCTGGGTTTGCCCTGAGCAAGCAGCTCTGAGACAAGGAATTGATCTGGAGTGTAAAAACTTGTTTACTCGATGTGAAGAAATAGTCCTGCTCCCACAAATGCCAGAGCTCTGGCTGGGGCATTTTCAGCTTCTTTCTTTGTAGCAGTGAAGTCTGTGTTTTTTTAAAAAATAGCATAAGATGTCTGCAGGGGCTTCCAGAATGTGTCAGAGCAGGTCTGCCAGGACACTGTGCAGCAGAAAGGCGCTTGAAATGTGTGGCAACAGTGTGGGGAAAGAACTACAGCCTGCACTTGGATTATGTGTATCAGGTTTTACAACAGAGTTAGCCCCATTCCAGACTTAACTCTGCTGACCTTGAGGGCAAACTGGGACATCAGCAAGTGCTGTGAAGCTTGGGACGTTTTTAAGGACAGACAGAAGAGGGCCACAGTGCAGGGCTAATGACCCACCGTGGTTTGGCCAGCAGTAGCTAATATCCCCCAGGCTTTCCTCATGGCCCTTTAAGTCAAAGGTGCTCTGGGGCAGATCATCTTGGGAGCCAGGGATGGCTTCAAGTCCCAGGCTGCCCTGTGCTGAGAGCAAGGGAACACACTGGGCTGGGAATATCCACGCTGAAATCTCCACATGCCTTGAGCAGCTGACAGGCACCCAGCCCTGTGAGCCTGGAGCTGCTGGAGCTGCACTCCAGCTCCAGCACCAGCACCAGCACCAGGGCTTGGCTGCTGGTGTGAACCCAGGGCAGAAATGGACACACAGAGTCCACTTGGGGTGTGAGGTGTGGGATTCTTCTTGATTTCATTTTTATTTCAAGTTCTGTTTAAGAAAT
>WBNO01028406.1:22500-61093 GCA_013400575.1 Peucedramus taeniatus
AACATCAGCTGAGCACTTGGCTGTAACAGCACACCATGTGCTTGGTACATGTTCATTACTGCATCCTGTATCAGGTACTCTCCTCACAGCACTGCATTTCCAGAGCTGATCTTGCTCATTGCCCTGCTTAACTGCTCATCAAAAAATGAGCACTGAAGGGGGAAGATGGGGATATTTGTTCCGTCTCTCTTGTAAACGGGAATCCAGGAGTGTAGTTCAGTGGGAGGTTCCTTGAATAGGGGTTTCTTCATGCGCTTCTCATTCAGTTCCTGGGACTCAACCAGCCCAAGTGAATTCTGTTCCCAGAGCTCCAGCTTCTCTGCCTGCAGTTCTGGAGTCACATTCAGGGCTAAAGCCTGTGTCACCTCTTACCCACTTGTCCCTTGTGTTTTGACTTCTGGCCTGGGTTATGCAGTGCACTGTGGTTGCCATTTGGGTATAGACCCTGTTCACCAGTGAGAATGAGGCAAGAAAGGGGTTGATGCAGATGGAACTGAAACTCAGGAGGTCCAAAGTACATTTCCACCTTAGCCCAGGATCCTCTGTGTGATCTCAGGCATGAGTCTTAAGCTAAACTGTCTGCAAAAAGGAAATAACATAACTCTGCCTTCCGAGAGCACTGATGATATAGAAATAGCACAATAATAAGAGTCATATTTACACTTCTTAGAGCAGTGTAGGACAGCCTGGTCTCTTCCATACATATCATGAATTTCACCCTTTGTGTACAACACTGTTGGCAATTGCCTGAGTCAGCTTTGCTTGTTTGAATGAGTTCCTCTGGGTGGTGGGTTTAATGCAGTTCATTTTTGTCCCCACTCCTCTGTGTCCTTCTATGTGCCACTCAGGGCACCCCGGCCAGCCCCAACACGGTGGACAGCGGGGGGGACAGCGGGGGGACACTTTCCTGTGCCCCAGGGGTCCAGAAGGCAGCTGGGCTGATCACCTGCTGCAGAGGGGATGCTGGTGACAATGGGGAGAGATGAAAGGAGCTGACTCTCACAGGGGGTTAATCCAAGGTTAATTCAGGAGCTCTGGGGGAGCCACATACCTCAGGGGATCCTCCTGCCCAGAGCCTTGGGGTTTGTGCCAAGGTTACATTTAAAGGGAGGTGGAAACAAATGTAGGTAACATTCATTTGACCAATAGGGAAAGTAAGGGGATGGAAACTGGGGGAGTGGACATTTGGGATAGCATATAGGGTGACCCCTGGCGAGGGACCCCTGGCCTCTGAGCAATTACCCAGCACCCCGGACCGAAAGTTCTAGATGGAAGGGATGGCACCCTGAGGGACTGGCAGAGGCCTGGGTGGAGGTTTGGGGGATGACTTCATCCAAGGAGAAGGATTACACAGGTAGAGGAAGGGGGCACATTCAGGGGTAAACCATTTGGGGAAAACAGAAAAATATAAAGACAAGTTATTATAAAACATAAAAGCACACTAAACACATTTTATCAAAGCCTTCCTAGGCTTTCTGACAGGGTAATTAATAGTAACACACACACAGCATTGGTAGGTTTTGCGTGGCTCTTATTGTGAAACACTTGTAATGATGAAACATTTTCACCTGAAGTCTTGAGGACTGAGTCTACAGGGTGTTAATAATATTAATTGAACAGAGTGAAAAGAATCCCAGGAGGGCAAGACCTTTCCTTGTGGCAAGCACAGGTATTTTGCAAGTGGGTGTGCTTTTCTGACAGAGGAACAGAAGCAATGGAGTAAAAAACCTGCTGGTTTCCAGACAAAGAACAGCCTGGTCCTCATTCTCCATTCACTTTTTTATGTCTGCAGCACACAGAAGTGTCTTGAACCCCTCCAATTCTGCCTTCTCAGTATCCTCCTGGCATGTAGGACAAGGAATTGAGCAATGTGGAACAGAAAGCTTGCTCCTGCTCCGCTACACTTGGTGTTTTCTTCCACAGGTCAAGTAACATAAATTCCACTGATATTTTCTTTGTGATTTCTTTGTTGCATTAATGGATATGAATTAACACTGAGGAAGAAATGCTTATGGGTTGTAGGTTCAGGATGTACTTCTTATTGCAGTAATCAATGTCTGAGAGTGCTGGCAGGATAAACTCTACAGTTCAGTCCAGGAATGGGTTTATTATTCAACCATTCAGGAGCCTGGATAAATTGTGGCCACAGGTTTTACCTCAGGAAAAGATCAGCCTTCCTTAAGAGACTGGCATCTTCATGCCTGATGTGAGACATAACACATGGAGTTGGGAGAAGCCAAAAATATGACAGGTTGAGTGTTTATGGGAATTGAGTGTGTGTCAGCCCAGAGCCATTCTTCGATTTCTACTAGGGTCCAGAAAACTACAGCAAAATTAATTCTCTGAAAACACCAGGAATGGGAAGAAGGCATCATAAACAAATGAAGAAGGACAAGGCAACACATAGGAACTATTTTGCCTGTAATTATGCTTTCATTATCTCTCTCTGTTTTTACGTACCCCCATTGATTTTACCCTTCCCTCTCATCAGTAAGTTTTGACTCTTGGTGTTTTCTAGAGGAACCAAAATCTCAGGAGTGCTGGTTAAGAGGCCTCAGGTTAAAGGAGAGGTTCTGTTCCCCTTACTATGGCAAAAGGCAAGCTCAGTGCTTATCCAACAGAGAGGGTTCCATGTGGGACCGAGAGAAAAAAGGGAGAAACTGGGTGAGTGTCCACATTGTGGAAGTGCATCATCTCAAGATTATGTGGAGTCACAGCTAATTATCAACATGCTCAACACTTTCTGCACCCCGTGTTATATTCTTGTTATCAAACATGGAATTTGCTCTTTAGCAGCAATGAATAAGGTCTGAAAAAAATGTACACAACTATTCTACAGCTGCTGGACTGAAAAGATGAAGATATGAGCTTCTGAGGGGGAAGAGAATGAGAATAGAAGTGGGAGCTTAACAAGCTATTTTAATACTTTAGGCCACATACTACATTTTTAATATATGTTCTTTCTTGATAAGGATAATGAGGGTTGTTTATTTTACTCAGGGGCACCACACAGGAGGGCTGCCAGGAAGGCTTAGAAAAAAGATGGCTTTATGGATGAACTACAGCTCCAAAGGTTCAAACTATGAGCTGAGGGTATGCCAAGGGGCATGTGATCTTGTGCAGCTATATAGTGGTTTTCAGGGATGTGTGGCATGCAAATGGTAGTCCAAAGAGGCCTTTGGAGTCTGAGGAGGGATTTGGATGCTTTTGAACCATGTCTTAATATTATTCCTGCTCAATTCTGTTGTTTCAGAAAGTTCAGAGAAACAGATTACCTTTGAAGAGGCTTAAAATCAAACTGTCAGGTGTATTTTCTTTTTTCCATAACTTACCCCAGCCCTCAAAGTATTCTGCAGATAAGGAAGGAGGCTGAGGGATAACTCAGCAATCTTCATGCACAATAGCAGCCTCAGCAGTAAGGCTTACTCTTCTCTGAGGGATTTGTGATTTCCTAGAGAAGGGTCAACTAAACAAAGAAATACAAGAAATGATGGTGTGGGAAAACTTAGCTGTGTCCCCCTCAACCAGAGTCTTCTAGTTTGATCTCACTTTGCTGTTAATTTTAATATTTATATTTGGTATCTTTCTGAAGTGCTTCTCATCACAATGGAAGCACAAATCATGTTAATTAACGAGAGTAGCAGCCAAAAAAAAAAATCTAGCACTTCTTTGCCATAGTCAAGAGCTCTTGAAAAACTTGTCCTTGATGTTGTTTTGGCTGAACAAAAATTGGATGCATAATCACTATTAGGCTTGATTGACTACATAATTCTTTCTATTACACTGATGAAAAGCATATGGCAGGAATTCTTAGCCTTGTACAACTTTATTGCCACATACGCATATTGCTAAATAGCTGAGCATCTCCTTGACTTGGGCATTTATCACTGAGGGCGTTGAAATGTCTGAGGTAGCCCACAATAGTTTTGGCATGATGGAGAAAAAAATCCTTCCTGTTGATGTAAAATCTCTGTCAGGCACAGGGCTGGGGTGTGATATTGTGAATCAGCACAGTGCAGATGGAGAACCTGCAAGCTCCAAACCCTTGGTGGCTTTCTTATACTCATCTACAGTCATTCAATGAGGCTGAAATTAAGTAACCCCCTTTTTTGCCTTAGATAACAGCTCACACTGCTCACTGTGGGATGCTCTCCCCCTGGCCACACAGCAGCAGCCAGGTTCCAAGAGACCACAGAGGCTTCTTCAGCCACAAGGACACAGCAGTGCAGCCTGTAGATCCCATGCCAGAAGGGAAGGGTGCAACTAGAAAAGTTCTCAGCAAAGGCTGCCTTGCATGTCATGAAATTCATAACCTATCTGTCGTTGGGTGGTTGCTCCCCAACTCTCCCACAGCAGCCATGTGTTTTTCTTGTGGGCTCAGATATGACAGTGAAAGAGAAATAGAAATTTACAGCCAGTATTTTTTATTCAGCTCCTTCCCCATCTTTAGATGAGAGATGATGAAAATGTCATTGTCATGGGTCACTCACCATCAGCAGCAAAGTGATGCAAGTGGCTTAGCAGGGACACACAGAGTGTCAGAAGGACAGACTTTACTCTGCACTTACTGTTCATCTCAAAGCTGAATCAGGGTTATATGTAAACAAGGAAGAAAATGAACTGGGTTTCCCCACAGCTAAAGATCAATGTAGTCTGAAGATTTTAAATGCAAGACTGGTCCTGAAAATGCACTTACAACCTTTCTCTAAGAGCCTGCCATCATTCAGAGCTGCTGTCTTGGCAGGAGTTAAATGGAGCAGAGCTGGGTTCTTGCCCTCCCACCTGAACAGATAATCTTTGAGATCTCTGGTGCAGTAGCCTGGTGTTGAGTCAATAGGCAGAGAAACCAAAATAGCTCAAATGGCTGACAGCTTGAACAGCTTGAAAGCTGTGGCTGACACAGCTGCACCTATGGCATTACTGAGCTGTCAGTCATATGCTGCTCAGGGCTTGGTAACCATTCTTCTGGTCTTATGGCACATCACCCAGTGATGCTTTTTCCCCTCCTTGATCACTCTGTCTTTAATAAAATGCTGTTGGTTGCTACTGGGCTTCCCAGGCACAAATCAGGCTCTCAGTGCAAATTCAAGCTGTCTTTGTGGCCAGTTCTTGATGGTGTCATGGGGTGGTGGGATGGGAGAGGCTGCAAGGGAACACTTTCATTAGGGAGGGGAAGGAGATGAGGATCAACCACAAGCAGGGAAGTGTCAGTGGGAATGAGGAAGCTCCAAGAGCCCTAAGTCAGGTAACCTGAGCTGAAGAAGGCAGCCAGAAAAGGCAGGCAGGACACAGCAGGGTGTGGGAGAGAGTCTGAAGCTGTCTGCACACCTGCCAGAGGTGAGGAGGGGTCTCAGGAAAGAAAGAATATGTATGGTTGGAGGTGCTAGAGGGTCAGAGCAGGGGTCTCTGCTCTTTGACCAGCAAGTGGGCAGAGCAGGAGCAAAGTGAGCTGTAGAAGACAAGATGCAAACCTTGATGTTACCTCATCTGGCAAGGGCAGGAGATGCTGCTGGAGATGTGACTTGAGAAGAGGCATAGCAGAGCTGGATTCCTTTCTCTCAAATGAACTGCAACCACAGCAGACTCCATCAGAATCCTCTGGAGTTGGGGCCTGGCATATAAACACATTAAGAGCTGCTATTCATAGGAGCAGTGCAAACAACCCAGGGGGCTGGCTCACAGCTCCCCTCAGTCACACATGGAACTCTATTTATGCCTTCCTACACAACCAAATGAGCTGTGATTAGCAAACACGGGCCATTTCAAGCATCACAGACTAGGCTTGATGGTAATTTAAAAAGGGGATGGAGAGGGGAAAAAAAATGTTTTCCAGCTCCCCCTTGTGCCTCTTCTCTGTCTTTGTTCTGTTCTCAGTTTTGCTGGCAGTCTCCATGTCCTGCCTCCCAGAAATTATTTAAAGGTTATTTGATTATATGAGGACTGTTTTTTCTTACAGGACAAAACATCATCCCCTGGGAAACTTGGGAGATGCTCATGCTGCAAGTCCATGCCTGCATGCCTGCAGCTGATGGTCCCCACCATGCCCTGGTGCTGTGTTTGTGTGTGCATTGCACACATGAGTGAGTGTGTGTGTGTGTGTGTGTGTGTGCACANAGCACTCGTGGCTGGCCCGGTGGAATTTCTGTATTTAAACCGGAAAAAGCTAATTTGTGAGCCCTCCTGGGTTTGGGAAGAAAAAAAAAAATCAGGAAAACATGAATCCTAATACAGAGATTGAAAACAAAACAAAACAAAACCAAAAACCTAAACCATATCAACAACAATAACAACAACAAAAAAAAAAAAAAAAAAAANCAAAAAACAAAACAAAAAAACCCTAACAACAAAAAAACCTCAACCAATAACTAAAAAGGAGGAAAGTTAAAGGTATCTGGTATTTCCAGGCCCCAGAGGAAACACAGAGGCTGGTGTTGAGCCCCATTCTGTAAAGAGCTGCTTGCTCTTAGGGCTCATTCCCTCATCTTTCTTTCACCAGAAGAAACAGCAGCTGAGAGAGGAGAAGAGTGGCAGGAACCATGGGCAAAGGCAGAGACCCCACAGAGACATCACTTTGATGCTCCAGCTCTAATGCTGCAGCACTTCCCTCCTCCCCTCACCAAATGCCCACCACCAAGAGGGTTCAGTAGACCACGTTGCATCCCAGTTATGCTCAGCAGTGATTTGGGGCTCTTCCCATCCCCTAATTCCCTCCTGCTGCCTTGCTGTGTTCCAGGGCCTGTGCCTGTTTGTGGGGCTGGTGCTCTGCCCAGCCCCGGTGCAGAGGCTGCAGTGAGGAATGACTGTGCATTGCTGAGCAGCTGGAAGCAGTTATTAACTGGATTTGGCATCCGAGCTGAACTACGAATGCATCTGGGTGGCTTGAATTGTTCTTAATTATATTTTTGCTTTATTGTTTTCATTTCGCGCTGTGCTTCACCACTACTCTCTCTATAGCTCTGTGCTGTACATTTTCTTTGCTTCCAGCCCAGGGTAATTGCTCCTTGTCGTGCTGTGTTTGCCATTTTAATTTTTTATCATCTCAGATACTTTCTTTTCTTTCCCCCTTTTGATTATTTGGTTATGTCATTCCCATTTGCCCTGACATTTCAATAAATCCACTTCTACATTATCTTTGTCCCTAGAGCAGCAGTTTATCCCTCTCTTTCTAATGTCTCTGTCTCAAAGCTGGATATGAACTGTTTATTTTTTCCCCGAGTTTCCCTTTTGGGCTGAGCAGCAACCAGCAGCAGAGAGCAGCGTGCTGGGCTGCAATCCTGGAGCCAGAGTGCCCCCTTCCAGAAACACTGAGGAATAACACAGTTCCCTTTAGGGGAAGAAGCACAGCCAGGCAGGGCTCTAGGGTCTAGCCACAGGTTGATATCCAGGTACTTAGATGAGGCTAACTCATCTAAGGATGAGGATAAGGATCTTATCCTCATCTAAGGATGAAGCTAACTCATCTAAGGATAAGGATGCTGCTGCAAATGATGTGTAAGGAAGTGAAGTTTTTTTTAGTACATTCCTAGATTGAGGGAATGCCCTTTATCCACTGGATTTTTCACTTCCCTCTCTCCCTCAAGGTGCTTCTTTTTGTCTCCTTCAAACTTGCATTTTGATCCTTCCAGCTAAGAGCTGAGAGGAAGGGTCGACAATGGTGGTGGGCTGGTGTCTTGGTTTGAAAGACAGGTCCCTGCCAGCAAAAAGCTGGAATCTCCTTTTGAATAGAGAATGTAAACCCCCTCCCTCAGATTATTATAATTTTGCAATTGGAGGCTCTCAGGCAAAGATTTGGGAGGGGGAATAACAGTCTTTTACTAGGAATATTAGACAAAGCAAAGAAAAATACAAATGTAATAGCACTAAGAGACAGGCAAAACAAAAAAAAAAAACCAACAAAACCTCAGAAAATGCCCTGACAGAGTCAGGGATGTGACCTGACACCCTGGGTGTCAGGGTGTTAAAGCAGTCCAGATGAAATCCTCCTTGAGTAGTAGATGCAGTTCAGATGAGTCCCGTCCTCCTCTGGAGAAAAATCCAGTGAAAAGAAAAACAAGCAGGGCTTCTAATGCTCCCAGTCCTTTTGGAGCGGTGTCCTCAGCCCGAACTGTCCTGTTCCCTGCTGTTCCCCAGGAGAAACCTGCTGCCCCCTTTTGTTTCAGTCAAGCACCCATAAAGTACCCAGCAATTAGTTACCTATCAAAACCACCAGAAAAAAAAATCCACAAACACAAAAGAAACAGATCCAACCCCCAACAGCTGGGGGCAGAGTTCTTCTCCTGCATGCTCAGGCTTTGCATGAGGAGGTGTCCCTCCTGCAGCACTTCTTCCCTTTGCAGTAGCTGATTCCAACCCAAGCAGGCTGTTTCTGTTTGGTCAAGGCTGTGGGCTTTGAGCTTTGGCAGACACTGACAAATTTCACTCTGTGGTTAAAGACTGCTCTCATTTGACCAGTCCAGTAACTTATGGAGGGAACAGCCCCTCTTGCAGCCTTACTGGAGAAAAAAGGCCCAGGGGGGAAGAAAGGCCCTTGTCACCTGAAAGGAAATTGTTGACAGGTGGGAATTAGTCTCTTCTCCCAAGAACAAGAGGGAGTGGCATCAAGTTGCACCAGAGGAGGTTTAGATTGGATATTAGGAAAAATTCCTTTACTGAAAGTGTGATCTGGTATTGGAACAGGAAGCCCAGGGAAGTGGTGGAATCAGCATCCCAGACGTGTTCACAGAACTGTAGATGTGGCACCAGGGGACATGGTTTAATGGTGGATCTGGCAGAGTTAGGTCAATGGTTGAACCTGATAACCTTAAAGGTCTTTTCCAGCCTTAACGATTCTATGATTCTGTGATTCTTACATTTTTTTTATTAGCAGGGTGGCATGAATGGAAGGGTTCAGGAGCCTTGTCTCTGGTCTCTGGCTGCTGTGGAGCAAAATCTGGCAGCTCAGTTTAAAGAGATTGATGAGGATGGGTTTTGAGGGAGCTGTTGGCCTTTGTGCAGAAGTGGGGGGACAGAGCCAGCCATTGCATCCCAGTGTATCTGTGGGAGACACAGAATACTGCTGGGGTGGATACTGCTGTGTGGAGAGGTGAGTGGAAGAGAGGAATAGGACACTTTTTTAACCTGCCTTTTTTGGGGGCTGAGTAGTGTTTACCTTCTCACCACTTTCTAAAGAGAGGTCCTCCCAAAAGGTTTGTTTTCTGTAGCAACAAAATGACTAAGATCTTGAACAATGGTTTGAACTGTGAGTTCACCCCAGCAGCTCTGTATATACAGGTCTTTCTGAAGTGCTTGTGCTGAAAACATTTGTCCATTTGAAGCTAGAACACAGAGACTGAGACAGACCTTCACATAAAACTATTCTCAGCACACAGGAGGCTGCGGTCATACCTGCATAGGGAGGAAATGTGAAGGAAACAGTGTCCACACCTCATTCCAGGGAGGTATGAACATATATGGTTCATTTGCAACTGTAACACCAAGTTTAAGGTAAATATAATTACATTATGCAATCCTTTTCAAATACTCTTCTTATTGCTATTAAAGTTTATTAATAGAAGAAACACCATTTTCCTTCAAGGCACTTCTTTTAGACTTCAATAAAGTCCTCTTGTATTAACAAGCCGCTGGAGTCTTGCTCTTTCTTGTATCTTTTAAGACACCCCAAAGAAGACAAAACCTACCCTGGTAGCTGCATGCTTAAGTTCCAGGGCAGGAAGGTCCCTTGCTAATACATGGCAGCTCCTCAGCACTTTGGGAAAGACACAGGCTCCTGTCAGGACTGTCCCAGCAGTGGAACGGGAGGCTGTGCTATTCTCACACGGTAAGCTCAGTGCTAGGCAGCCAGGGGAGCTCGGGCAGAGCGAGGGAACACGACGTGTCCAAGAGCACATAGTGAGTAAGGACAGACCAGGGACTGAGCCCCAGCTGCTCCTCTCTAGGCCTTGCCTTCACTACACCACTTTATCATTCTAAGCCACAGCTGCAGCAGCACCAGGAATGTGACCCACTGCCCTGCAGTCACACTCATTCAGGTCCTTCCACAGCCAGGCTGGCCAGACAGAGCAGCACCACAGGCTCTGAGGCTGCTCCCCCAGGTGGGGATGCACAGTCCTGGGGGATGCACACTCCTGGCTGAGGGCACCTTCCCCTCCCTGAGGCAGCCTCAGGAGTGCCCAGCTGAGCACACAGGAATGCACACGTGCTGTGCTGGGGGAGCACTGGCACAGAAATATGGCTGCACCCCAGCAGGACGAGGCAGAAGCTGCTCTCTCCTCTGTGGAAACCTCAGCAGCTGCTGGACATCAGGGGATTTGTACAGCACTAAGTACTGTGGTTGGGTCACTGGGCTGAACTAGCTGGTGAGCCTGAGCTGTGCCAGTCTGTAAGCCAAGAGGCAGCCACTGCATCAGAGCTGCATCAAAAGCAGCATGGCCAACAGGTCAAGGGGGAAGGTTCTCTCCCTCTACTCTGCACTCGTTAGACCCCATATGGAGCACTGTATCCAGGTCTGGATCCCCCAAAATAGGAAGGACATGGACCTCTTGAAGTGAGTCCAGAGGAGAGCCACAAACATGCTAAAACTGCTGGAGCACCTCTCCTGTGAAGACAGGCTGAGATGGCTGAGGATAGAGAAGAGAAGGCTCTGGGGAGACTTTATAGCAGCCTTCCACAGCCTAGAGGGGGCCTACAAGAGAGCTGGAGAGGGATTTTTTACAAGGGTATGTTGTGATAGGACAAGGGTTAATGGCTTTGAACTGAAAGAAGGCTGGTTTGGATTGGGTGCTAGGAAAAAATTCTCTACTGTGAGGGTGGTGAGGCACTGGAACAGGATGCTTCACCCCTGGAAGTGGTGGATGCTCCATCTCTAGAAGTGTTCAAGGCCATGTTGGATGGGGTTCTGAGTAGCCTGTTCTAGTGGAAGGTGTCTCTGCCCATGCACTGAGCTGACCTTTAAGGTCCCTTCCAACCCAACCCATTCTATGATTCTGTGACCAGTGACTACACGGCAGCAAGGGTACACATGCACGTCTGCAGACACATGTGAATAGGCACACAAAGCTGTGCCCTGGTTCTCAGGGTCTTACAGTTTTATTTCTCTTAGTTCTAATGAAATGATAGGACTAAACAAGAAGACTTGTCTCACTAAGGCAGCTCTGTCATAACTGCTTCTGGCCATTTTAGGGGCTAAGATGGGTGACGAGGCAAAGCAGCCATCCAGGGTTTGTGCTGAGCGTGTCTGAAGGCCAAGCCACAACTGGAAATCCTCACCACAGACAAGCACAGTGTGGACATCAGAGCCTGCAAGCACTTTTCCCTTCAGGCCCAGAACTATTTTTAAAGATCCTGACCTGGTTACAGACCTGCAGACACCTGGCGGGTGGGAAGCAGCAAACACAGGGACCTTCTCCATGATTTGAAAGTAATTATTACCTGTGAATGTAGTCACCAAGACTTATTATCCTGGCCCATCCCATGTTTGTCATCTCCTCATCTCCTCCAACCCCCCAAACGTGACACACTCCTGTCTTGGCTGCAGTGCATTAGGAGGTTTTTCAGAGCCAGATTTTCAGTCTGAGCGTGGATCAGAAGCCATGGAGCCTGGGGCAGCTAGGGCAGCCTGACACCTACAAAGCAGCAAAGGCTGAGCCCACAGCCTGCTCGTTCATGCCAAGGAATTTTGGCTGCAGGTGTAAGTTAATTCCTGGTATTGCTGGCAGGAGATCCCCCTAGTTATTCACAGCAGGGCTTTAATTCAGCCCACCTATGCTCAAGCAAGGATCCTGTGCAAGAACAACCCTGTGCAGAGCTTACGTAAATTTAGCTACCAAGAAAGGCTTTTTTATGGTGAAGTTAAAAAGTGATGTGTGAAGTTAAAAAGTGACACCCCACTTTTCCCCAGAAATCAATGGAAAGACCTCTCCTTTGGTGAAGCACCTATATGAAAAATGGCACTTTTGTGCCCAGGATTATCACAGCATTTGCTGCATGCAGATGTATTAAAAGCAAGCAGACATTGAGTGATAGTACTGGGCTTCCTGATATGTTGGTATTGTAGCACAGAGCTTCTGTGAGGCACAGGGTAGATGACTGTAAATGATTATAGAATCAAAGAATAAAAGAATAATTTGTGCTGGAAAAGATTTCTGAGATCATCAAGTCCAGCACTGCCAAGCCCACCACTCTACCATGTCCCCAGGTGCCATATCTACATGGCTTTTGAACACTTTCAGGAATGGTGATTCCACCACTTCCCTGGGCAGCCTGAACACCCTTTCAGTGAAGACATTTTTCCTAATATCCAATCTAAATCTCCCCTGCCACAACTTAAGGCCATTTCCTCTTGTCCTGTTCCTTGTTACTTGGGAGAAGAGACTGACCCCCATCTGGCTACACCCTCCTGTCAGGTAGTTACAGAGAGCAACAAGGTCCCCCTTTGGAGCCTCCTTTTCTCCAGGCTGAACACCCCCAGCTCCCTCAGCTGCTCCTCATCAGATTTGTGCTCCACACCCTTCACNTTTTCTAACTGGCAGCTTTCCATGTATTCCACAAATTATGGAAAACATGACTGAATTCTCCTTGTGAAGTGTAAGAACCAGCCTTCATTTTGTGATGCATTAACCCGGCAGTTTTGCTCACACTCTCATAAAGGCACTTACAGGACAGATGTTCCCCTGCAGGTGTGTGTGCAGGGGGTCAGTCTGGCCCCATGTCAAACTCCCAACAAGGGGGAGCCTGTGCATGGGCACACAGAGGGCAAAGGCACCCTGCACAGTAGGAAACAGGGCTGCCAAGCCACACACACATTAAGCAGCAGGAGACAAGGCTGGAGAGGTTCCTATTGGGCAAGATAAAACGGTGAAAAGAAAAAATCCTCCATGCAGTGTTGGCTGAGCTCTGCATCACAAGCCAGCCTGAGAGGTGCTAGTTTAGAACTGTGGAAATGCAACACTGTTAAATTGTTCAATAATTTTTGCCATCTGCCTCTGGGAAACCAGGTGCATGTTAGGTTGGCCATTTACCCGTGTGTTTTCTCTATCCCAAGGTGTTGTGCAGAAGAGAAATCAGCTATCAGGATGTGCACAGGTCTGGATTGCCTCCTTGGACTTCTGCATGAGCAGAGGGAAGGGGACCAAAGGATACTTGAGGTTCTTCTCGAGATCCTCCCATATTCTGGCACTATGCAAGAACCAAGTGAGTCATCAGCCTAGGTCAGAGATAATCTTCAGCTGTGTGCTGATGACTGAACCTGCCAAAGTGGCATACAAGGGGGCATTAGTGTCAGCCTCATTTTACACAGCATTACCACTGCAGCTAATCCAGGGCTGCCTGCATGAGGCCTGTGGAGCATCACCCACGATGGAGAAGAGCTGTTGTACACCAGCAGTCCAGCAGCAGGCCTCTCTAGCTGTGCTTCATTTTGAGGTGCAGTTTCTGAGCCAGATTTTTGACACGTGGCTGTTTTCCTCTGCCTTGTACCATCTTACAAGTAGCGCTCAATGCTGTTGCATGGAACAATTTGAGTTACACTCTTCTTAAACTGAGTGCATGGGGGGAGCAGATAGAAGGGCCCTTTGAGAAAATAACCTCCCCATTAAGTTTAAAGCATGTAACTTTACAAGTAATCCCCTGAGGATCCCCCTCGAGCCAGAGGCAAAGGCAGTCCTGGGGCACAAAGCAGGGGAGCAAACCCTGCCATGGGAATTCAGGCCAGGCAGGAGACAGAACAGCTCAGCCCCAAGTCAGTGCAAGCTGTGCATTCACAAACAATTCAGGAGTGCATTTACAGCAGGTATAAACTGCTCTGTGAAGGAACCTGGTGTGGCAGAGCAGTATCTGCACGGAGGAAGTTTTTAGTGTGAATGGGCATTTTTTTTCCAAATAACCAGGAATGTGCATCCTGTCAGCTTCCACACACACCTGCTCAGCTCCTCTCTTGCTGGTGATGCATCTGTGTCCTTGACCAACTTTCCTGCCCAGCAAGCACAGCCTCTACAGTGCTTTCAACAAGCTGCCCATTGCAGCTCAGTCAGCTGCCAGGGGCGGCTGCCTCCAGGCTCTCCTCATACCTGGATGTTCCTCCCTCCCCACTCCAAGCTTCAACTTTAAATAAAAAAAAGTAAATTAAAAGGGAAAAAAAGGCAGCATTCACTGATGAAGGCTCTTGCAGCTGCTCGCTGTACTCATCAAAGGAGAGGAAGTGCCAATTACTTCCTTGTAGGAACTGTTTCTGTAATCAAAGCGCTCTGCGGTTGAGCTGCAAACGCCAATTCCCTCCCGCCCAGCACAGCCCCTGGGTCGTGAGCCAGAAGAGGAGGCAGCTGGCTGCCCACACCCTCATCAGTTTACACTTTCACACAGGAACACTCATACCTCTGTTTTCCTTGTGACATTCACCATTTCCTGGTGCAGTGAGGACAAGCCAGGCTGCTCCAGGCCAGCACTGGAGACTCAGAGCCCAACAAACTTCCCATGAACAAGCACAGATGCTTCACGCTCCCATCCCCAGGGCATCTTGCCAGGCTGGGAGGTTGGGAGAGCGAGGGGAACAGAATCATGGTTTTGATGGGAAACGTCTTTCCTGCCCCTGCCATTTGCTGTGGTAAGGCCCTTGCAGCCAAACAGGGAAGCATTACTTGTGGCCCATCCACAGCAAGAGTCAAAAAGAGCTCTTCCCAAGGACCTCCCAGGCTCTGGAACCTCCGTGTCTTGTTGCACTATTCACAGGGGCTCAGACTTTGTGGCAACAAGAAAAGCCATGTGCAAACATGGCACCAGAGAAAACATGTCACAAAAAAAAGAAGCGTTTTTGTGCTGTTATTTTTTCCAATGCTGGCAGTAATAATTTTGTTCAACTTTTTTTTGGTGTGTGCCTTTTTTAAAAAATATCAGTAGGTACAACATTTTCTGGAGAAGCTTCTCTTATCTCCTAGAAGAGTGCACACTCTAAAGTAGGAAATGAAGCTGGGAAAATAACAGATCTTTGCCCCTCCTGTTTTTTCTGTACCTTTCTTGTAACCCAAAGACTTATCTTAACCAAACAGGTTTTTTTTTTCAGCTTTATTCTTCAGTGTTTTATCCTTTTGTCAGTTACAAAGTTATATCCTCCACATTAATGCCGTGTTTAAACTATTTTAATGATGCACCCAAAAAAAGCCCTGTAACTGTAGCAAATGAAGTGCACCAGAAAACCCCATCCAAACACCTGGGAAGACAGAGCAGTAGCACAGACAGAGGCAGACGCTGGCTCTCCCTGCTGCTGTGCCCCAGCACAGCCCCGTGACCTTACAGCAGCTGATGTTCTCATCCAGAAGAGAATCTCTCCTGCTTTGTTCATCCCAGCGTGCTGTCCTCCCCGCCAGATTTTGTAGAGATATACAAAGAACACAGACACACAAGTTTAGCTTGCTGACATAATGCCCATATTTAATCTTTTAAAACAAGAACAAAATCAAGAATAAAATCAAGAATAAAAATTTCATTAAAGTCATACAGTACATTAATCTTTCAGCAATGACCCAATCTACAGTACTCAAATGCCTGGCATGAAGTCTATTATCTCAGCATTTAACAAGTGTATAACCAGTGACACAGTAAAAGAAGAGCTCACAATACACAGCTAACACAATGAGTTTAGATTTTCTTCTAAGAGTCCAGCTAGGGTTTGTAAAACATGGGTCATTTTTGAACCATACTTTAATCAGCTTTTTGTTCAGTCAATCTGTCTGGGGCTTTTTTTTTCTGTTATGTGAGTTTTTCCATTATGTACAGGAAGATTATTTCAAATGAAATTGCACAAGTTAGAATATCTATCTATAGGCATACATGGTCAATCTAACTAAAAAAATTTAATAAGCAGTAATTACTCAGTCCTGGTTATACATTCCTAAAGGCTTAATAATACAGTTTTAAGAAGAAAAAAAAATAGAACAAAACACAACAAAACACAGCTGTAGGGTGGCAATCTCTGTAAGAAGCCTTCTTCCCTCCCAAAACAACCAAGGGCTAGCTGTACTTTCCATGTTTGAAATGGGGTCTACAAAGAAGTCATTTCAGCAACTAAACAATAAAAACCGTGTGACTGTGTCCTCTCTGAAGTCTGAATGGTTCGATGCATAATTCAGTGAAGCTCTCAAACAAATAATACTGGCAGGATGCAGACTGTTAACAGAAATTAGGACAATATGCCCTGATAGAACATTTGGGTAGCAAAACTGTACGTATGGAAGGGCCATTACGCAGTGGTTAAAGCAGCTTGAAACAGGACAGCCCTGCCTGGGAAAAGGGTGGGCTCTTCTGCTCCTTAGCCAAGGCTATGGCTGCATTTTCCCCACCTCTTATCAAGCACTTTGCCCTGCCTGCTCTCAGCCCAGTCCTCCTGAGGGGGAATCCCCAGCCCAAAGGCCAGGGGAGCAGGGCAGGGTGCAATCCATCCCTCTTCCATCCCAGGTCCTGATGCTGAGCAGCAGGCACAGGTCTGCTTCTTCTGCAGCTCCACCACGGCAGGAGAGCTCCTCTCAACCCACCGTGGTGCAGGCAGGAGCTCTGCAGGCTGGAGGCCTCCTGGGCCCTTCCCTGACTACCAGGAGCAGATTCCCTTGGAAGAGGAGCTTCACCAAACACTAGAGACCCTGAGGGCTACCTCTAAGGCAAGTTAACTGAACAAAGGTGATGGAGCATCTTCTTCCTACATTGCAAAACATAAACGTAACTAATTAACACAACTGCTTTGACTTCTTTTAATCTCTCTTTTCTGGTGCCAGGTCCTGCTACAAATGGAAAAAAATCCATAGAAAGCTGCTTTCCTAGATGGAAAAGCAGCAGAATCTTACACCTTGTGGATCTGCTTTATAATTTGCTACTGGCATAAACAACAAAAAAAAAGTCCCATTTGTTTGGTTGGTTTTTGTGGTGTTTTTCTTAAAAAAAAAAAAAAAGAAAAAATCCAGACTGTCTAATGCACCTTCTCTACACATTGCACACGCTCACATGCACACACACCAATGGAGAGCTCCAGAAGAACAGGCATGGGAACCACAAAGCCCAAATGGAGAAAAGACGTGGAGAATCTCACATTTCTGTTTTCAATCCTCATTTAGCAATGAAGCAGCGAAATGATGTATTGCAAGAAATAAACAGTCACAGAACATACATACACCCAAATGCAACCATGGATACATTTTTCCCATTTTTTCTTTTTCTGACAGACGTTGCTATTCATCTGATAGTTTCTTTCTGGCTGTGCTGAAGTTTTTAAAGAGCATCTGGTGCTTATTTAACCTTTATCAGAACACAAGAACCTCAGTGGCAATGGACAATCCATCACACTAGTATCAACCAACCATCTCTGCTTGAGATTCTCTACAAAACCCTTTTGGAAGTTGAATCTGACTCTGCCTCTTTAGTGCCACTCTTGGTTGTTGGTTTGTTTTTTGTTTTAAATTAACAAACACAGCATATTAATGCAAATTTGATGTTTTCTAAAAAATGCTCAGATAATTAGTTCAGCAATATGCAAAGTGCATCTATTTGGTTCTTTCCATAGATCACCTTCTGTTTTAAGTTTAAATTCCTTCACAGTTTAAAATATTGTGAAGAAATTATATGTATACTTTATGTATAGAACTATTTATATACATACACATATATACACACGACTCTGTACTTTATATAGCCATAAACACTCACTACTTAACTATTTATATTATATACACATGGCATGAACACACGCTCAGTGAAGAGTTGGTGCAGGCTGAAACCATTCCATCAGGTTTAATGGAACAACAACAGTGAAACCATGAGTGAGTAATCAAGAGACACAGACATACATCTACTAGATAAGTGAAAGACCAATTAAATCAGCTCTTCCATTTTCCTATTAGCACAGGATTGTTCCCACCCCATTCCATGCTCCATAAGCACATACACAGCTACTTCGCATTCAGTTTATGGGAGAGGGCAGTGGTGGTTCTTTTTCCTAAATGAAAGAACAGTCCATATTTACTCGGGCTCATCGCAGCCTCTTCTGCAGGAGTGGGCACAACTGGGCCTGGATGCCTTGGAGGATTCCGAAGGCTGCGCTGCCATCAGCTGAAAGCACCTGCCAAAGCTTTATTGCATGGTTATGGGACAGCTATCAACTGTTCACAGTCTGTGAACTCTCTCCAACAAGTGGTACAACTGTATAAATACATATTTTAGCACAAAACAGTTTAACACGAGGCAAGTCCAAGTACAAATGAGACCTAAAGGCCTATGGGTGAACTTTAAAGGCCAGCAGTTCTTCAGAGTGCATGTTGTTTAAGGAACGCAAGTCAGGTAATTTCAAAAGAAGTTTTGTGAAAATAGAGGCTTCGTTTGGGTGATTTTTCATAATTAAGGTCCTTAATGCACGGATTAGTGTTTCCTGAAGTGCCTCCACAGAATTGACATTTTCTATTCCGGAGCGATCTAAACAAAAGGGCAGGGTGAGAGGGAGAGAGAGAAATTAAAAAACAGGAGGGTAGGGGTGAAAAAAAAATTGACTGAACAGATGTAGCCTGTAACATAAAACCAGGGCAAGAATCCCTTACTAAATTAACAAGCACAAGAAAAATCAGATACTTATGCCAGAAGTTTTAAATCGCACACCAAAAGTCTTTCAAAGGTTATTTAGCATTAACTTTTCAAAGTACTAAGTTCATGCCAAACTGGCAGTATTCAATCACTATTTCTGTGATCCCTAACCCATGTTTCCAGAGAAGGACAGATTGAAGCAAATGTTTAAATATGTTGCCGAATCACAACTTTCAACCCAAGGAGAAAGACAGGGTGCATGAAAGTAAAAATTTCCAACATTTCTTAAGGCTAGATATAGAACCCTAAACTTAAACTGAAGGTTTGAGGAGGAAATCCCACTCTGGGCAAGCCACAGTTGTTATCTGCACAATGGGAGGGGGCAAAGGGAGTACAAGCATTCATATGACTGGGCACTATTTCTGAAGCACTTAAAAAATGAAACATGATACACCCAAAAATTCCCAGCTGAGGAAAAGAAGAATGTCAACATCAAGACAAATATTATGTTCTCACATACTGCACTCCCACCACACCTGAAGCATTTCTTTCAAGAGAGCTGTATTTAAGTTGAACACACCTGGTATCACTAGGTGGAACCTAAGTAAGCGGCTTGAAAGGATGAATTTTTAAGTAAAACATCTCACCTCATAACCACACACAGTAGCTGATTCTTTCCAAGCTATAGCTTCTTTTCTTAAACACTATGTAAATTCAGCAGGGCACATACACAGCCGAGTGACTGGCACAAACAGAAATGTGCTTTGATGTGTACATGTACTTAAGCACTTTGCAGAACTGGGACGTGGAATGACAACAGCTTTCTGGAGTAACACTGAGTCAGATCGTGCAGAGTGGGAATCCCTGCCTTATGCTGTCAGTGTCAATCCCATCAGATTGCTCAGGTGAACAATCTAGGAAGTCCTCCTGGACTACTCAGAGCAGTTCCCTACTGCTATAGGAAAAATCATTACATAATCCACTTAAGGATGCATCTTGAAGCAGTTACATGTGTTTTGTTCCTTTAGGAAGATTATTCCAGAATCTTCTACAATTAGGACCTCTGAGTACTACTAAACAATTTTTATTAGCACACATTCCACTTTTCTGTGAAGACTGTCCAATAGGTTTGACAGCTGCTGTCCAGGAGAACGTGAATGGGGAGACATCTCTGCCTTTATTTAGTAAATGATCTCTCCTACTTGCCCTCTGCTCTGCAAAAGCTTTGCTCTATTCAGAGCAGGTACAATGACATTTGCACAGAACATGCCCAACAGAGTTTCACAAGAGCTCTGTACAGTGAGAATAGTACTGCCTTGCCTCTGAAGGTGGGAATGCAGCCCAGCCTTTCCTGGCTGCCTCGGGTGAGTTACTGGAGCCTCCTCACTTCAATTACTCCAAGTCTTTCTACCCTCTCTCAGTCTACTTCCAGCTGCTCCCAGTGGCCAAGAATACTAATTTTGTTAGTATTATGCCAGTAAGAGAGAATAATAGAGGGTGTGTACTTCATATTCTTCTACCACAAAGCAAGACCCTTAGTTAAGGGATTATCTGGTCTCTAGACCTGCACAAACCACATTCTTTCAGCTTTGCTTCCACCTTGCTTTTTCCTCCTCCAGTGGCCATGATCCACCTTGCTACCTCTCCTCCATCTTCAACACATCCAGCTAACTGAAGCCAGAGGTGAAGCATTCTTTTAATTCTGGAACAGTACCAAGATAATTCCTCAGCACCACCCAAGTGTGATCCTGCTTTTTCTTTCTTTGCCATATGACATGGGAAGAAGAGGATGTACAGAGTTACACACAGTCCTTGCTACTACCCCTGCTTCTTCTGCACATTCTAAATACTACTCCTAAGAGTGGTTACTTATCCAGTGTTAAACAGAGATGTTTCTGACAAGCATTCTCCCAACCAGCAGTATTTAGAGACCTAATTTCTTTTTCCATTGGTGGGTTTTGGTTTTTTCTTAGTTTTAATCAACTAAAAGTCTTTAAAAAGATCTTCAATTAGTGCAGCATGGTACTTTATATTGTGGATCACCTAATCAGCATTCAATAGTCACACACCTTTCTGCTTTTGGAACTGATGTAAATCCTGACTACTATCTCTCTTTCTTGAATAACCTTCATTCTGAGATGAAGAAGTCATAATGGCCTTTTTATTCTACCTTCAGTTCTTCTTATATTTATGGCATTTTTTCCTTTGCCTGCATTTCCATGTCATTCTCTCTGATCCTGTTCTTCAACTCTTCATCTCAAACGAAGCGCCACCTCCCCTTACAGGAAATTACTTTTTCGGTTACACTACTGCTCGAAGAGTGGGATGCAGGGATCTGTCTTTCAAGATCTGTTTAATCAACACATGCCCACAGTCCTTCAATTCTACAGGCACCTTCTCCTCCTGGCAATCCCTCTCACTGTAATCATCTTCCCCAGGAACTCTGCTGAGGCCACTTCTGTTCATCAGTACCTGCCTGAGCATGAAGCCTGCTCATTTACTCACTTGTGCAAAGTAACAACTGCAGCATTTCAATCCAGTCTCATATAACAGAGTAAAGTTGCTTTGAAAATTTTTGAACTCACAGTGATCATCAGGGTTAGCCTTGTGTCTGGATACAGCCCCAACAGTGATTAATAAAGCTGTACTTTACAAAGACCTATAAAATTTTGTGAAGATATCCAGGAAGGCTGTGATCAGACTGCAGATCAGATCATGAGGTAGCTAAGACAGGCAGCAATAATATCCAAAATATGATCTGAAAAATCCTCAGCAACTGCAAAAAGCCTGAATACCAAACACCTTTTCTCTTTTTGTCCTGTTGCACGGCCGACACTACATGCTGTACATGTTACATGCCATCCCTAAGCTAATCCCTGCTGGGAGCTGGCAATCAGCACAGTGCATTAAATGCTGGGGAGATGGCACTGTGCTAGAAGCACATTTAACACAACAGATACAGCCACCTGGACTGAAAACAGGTGGCGCAGATATTGAGATATTCTAGGACCCAGGAGCTGAGCAAGCAAGAAGGAATGGCTGTAAGCCTAGTTAGAGTGCACAAGAAGAAAAGAGACCTGGTTATCAATCCTTATTTTAAAGGCTGCCGGCAGCTCTTTTGAAGAATTTCCAGAGTCTGGAAAGGCAACTAAGACCTCAGGTTTCTCTCTCCTACTGAACATTTTCATTAACAGATTCCATGCTTCCTTCAGATCATAGCGGCATGCTTCCTTCTCACTGCCATTTGTTCTGGCTCTTGAAGCTTGCTAACTCTGTGCCACCCTCTGCTCATGATCATGGTTTACAACCTGAAGAAGTGACAGCTGCCCCATCCTGTGCTGTGGCATTTCAGCTCAGCCATGCACAAAGCTATTAGACTGAACTGTCCTACCTTGTTACAGAGGCCTCATGTGCCTCACCATGCCTGGGTGTCCCTCCTTGATAACACACGGGTCTAAATGGCTCATGTGAAAGGGGTGCACTTGTTCAAGGAGTTCAGTGCTCGTTGTTTAAGTGGGCGCTGCAAGCATTCCTGCTACCTACCTCTAGAGAGCTTCTAACCCAGCAAACCAGGGGATTCTGCATCTTGCATTCCAGGCATTATATGCAGAGCTAATGTGCCTAATTTGAGGCTTGAGATAATACTACAGAAGTAGGTGCTTAATCCTTCTTTGAATCTGGGCCAGGGTATTCTGTCTATCCAGGGACTGAAACAAGATAGGAGGCCGGTGAAGATGCCAGTGGATTGGCAGGCCTTTAGTGGTAAGAAGTCACGATGCAGATGATAGGGCTTTCTTGCTGACATAGGCAGAGATCAAACTGTTGGATTTAGACTTAAGCAAAATACGCAATAGACTTAGATGACAATACTTGGAAGCAAAAATACCACCTTATCCAAAGACTTATGCTGTGCAAGTCAGGAGTAATTTCAGTGATGCTGTTCTGTGGAACTTAGAGGAGCCAGACAAATAGCATTTAAATGGCCATGGAGCAGCTATTTGTTTTTGCATTACATAGAAAGCAGTAGGAAAACAGAAGCTCACTGTCACCTTTTTTTCAAAACGCAATATTAGAAAGACTAGGTATGTTAAAAAGTACAAGCTGCTAGTACCTTAAAACCTATTCAACTGCACTTAGACATGAAATAAGAGGGTATACATTCCACAGAAAACTTTTAATATAGAGACACATTCAATTTTTGGCAAAGGTGCAAGTTAACTTTCTCTCCTTACCAGCAGATACCAGGACAACCGCTGTAAACAAACTCATTTCCTCATCGCTAAGTTGCAGGGCATTTAGTTTCTCACTAAATTCAAACATTGAGTTGAGCAGATCACCAGCTCCCATTGAATGCAAGTCATCCACACTGTACTTCTTGCCACTCAGGAAGGTGACAGTACGTTCCTTTGCATCAAACAAAGATGCAAATCGTACCATTAAAACCTGGAGAAAGAAAAAGGAAGAAAAAAAGAACAACAAAACCAGATAAATGGAGGTGCATTTCTAGAAAAGCCAAAGAAAAAATTAAACTTTTTAACATCATTCAAAGTGTCTCATTAACCATTCTAGAAGCATTCTATACAGAAACTGTCAGCATGCTATTGAGCTGCAAAACACAGTACAAGCTCTGGCCCCATAACCTGAGAGAAACAAACAAGTGACAAAATTAGGGAGTGGATGCAGGGGAGGGGCTACAGCATATGAAAGGCAGGAAAATTAAAATTTAAGCCTCAGACAGCCTGAGCCACACAGACCATGTCATTCATAAGTATGCCAGTAGGACAATTTGCTTAAGCCACACAACAGCCAAAGGCATACAGAGCATTAAAAGAAATGTTTTCTTGGCCACACTCATGAGGAGCAAAATGAAGGTACTGAACCAGATTCTCACTTGGCATAAAGTGGAGTAGCTCTATGGAAACAATGCTGATTTACACCACCTGATGATCGGGCCTCCTAGGCATTCTTTGGAAAAGTACCATGCCACATCACTGTACCCACAGGAATGTTAATGAGCTCTGCTAGAAAGGAGCCACATGTAGAGCTTTTAAGAGGCTGGGGAAGCACAGCTTGAGATGGCACCTGGTCTGCAGCAACTGGGAATACCCCTTTGGTACAAGCACCTGGGCTGGAGCAGTTGAGGTGTGCTAAACTTACCCCTTTGGGCTGAAATTTCTCTTGTGGTTTCTCAGTTGTACTGTGAAATGTTTCCCTCTGGAATGGCTTGTAAAGTTTCATTTGCTCATGTTCAACAACCTTATTTACATTTTCAAGGTTTAAGTTGCAAAAACAGCCTTCTTATTTAAAGAAAATGAACTACCTGGCATTGGTTAAAACTTCAGACTCGCTGTAATCTCTTGGTGTGACAGTTGTCTCTCCTCATTTACCCTATTAACTGCATTAATTCAAATGTTCACTACAGGTGTGAGGAGAAGCAGGTTTTCAAAGACTAGTACCCTTTGACAAGCTTAAAGAAAGGAGTGTTCAAAACAAATGAACATGTTTGAGAATTCAAACACTATTCATGCACATTACATGACCTGCTCCTAAATTTAACAAGCCAAACAACATGCAGCAACCCTCATGGACACAAGAGCACTACGTACTATTCACTTTTGTCAGCTAAGCTATCTGTCCTTTGATGGCATTAACTACAGAGTGCAGAAACCCAGATGCAGAAGCCATCAGAATACAACAAAAACAGGCAAAGGGCAGGCAGACAAAGCTGAACTTGCGCATTAGCACAGACCCACCAGATATCCAGCAACCTTTCAGTTCAAAACGGTATTCTCCCTATAGAACTGGGCTTTAGAAACATTTTTAAATAACGAGCAACCAGGATTAGTGCTGATATTCAAAACTGAAGCCCATAAAGTTGTGCTGACTTATTCGAAGGCAAAGACCTCACCTGTGTCAATGCCACCATTCTAGACAAGGAAGAACAGTTTGGACTATGGCATAGTACAGGACTGATTCATTCAATTTCACCTCAAACCAGGCTCATACTTGTGCACGCTGAGGATACACACGATCAATCCTATCACCTGACCACAGCAACACAGGCACATAAAAACCTTCCCTCTTGGGGGTTGCATGATCACTTCCCTACCAGCTGTAGTCAAATCTGAGTCACTACTCAAAGGGATCCAAGGGCCTTGTTAGCTCTACCATCAACTACATTTGGAGGGGAGGGGGAGGAGGGCCCACTCAAAACCAGTCGAGTTCCTTATTTTAGGCTCACTGCTGTTTCTGAGCTGGCTCTCTAAGAAGCCACGCAAATGCCACCACGATACACTGAGCTCCCCAGTACTCCCAGTCCTAAGAGATCTTTTTAGCTTGCGTGTGTGTGAATATATATATAGCTGTGCAGCTTCTGCACCAACACTGTCTCCATGTGTCCTCTTACCCTGAAAGGAACAGGCACTCCTCGAATACGAGCTGCTAAGAAGCACAGTGCCAAGGCAGCCACACCAGACTTAGAGGCAGCACTTTCACTCAGGTGAAAGTGTCTGCTATTAACATGCAGACACTGGAATATCCTGGTTCAGTTATCCAGAAGACAGAAATTACCGTGGATGCACCAGGCCTTCAAGATGTTTTTGCCTCTATCGCAATGGTTTCATTAATCCGTTGTGGATTTTTTTCCACTGTTCTGCAGCCCTGCCTTTTTTTTTTTTCCTGTTGCTGAGATGCCACATAGGCCTTTAACTACAATTTGTAGCTCACTAACAGGAATCATTAATGTTTCTTATAAATAAGTGAATAGTGACAAGCATGCAGCCATATATTATTATTAACTCCCCTGGAAATAGAAACCTCCGTATCAGCAGTGCATGTAACCAGCAAAAAAGCATATGAGTGAGACCTGAGAACAGCTTCAGGTGAAGCAAGGCCAAGGCAAAATGTTTTACTTGCAAAACATGAAGGTTTGGCTTTACATTATAGGGACAGTTCAAGCCAAATTTTTCACTCTCCTCCTGCTTTGCAGAGGAAGGAACCAACATTTTTGTGAAAGGTGAAAGTAGTGAAGAAGTAAAAATACAGCCCTTTCACTACAGGAGTTGTAGATGAATATTAAAAGGTCAAGAACAAGTATAACAGAAAAAAAAAAATACATGACAGCAAAATGAAGGAAACAAGAAAACTAACAGACTCCAGGAACAAGTGCTCCTGTATAACTTGTACCTTCCAACCCAACAATTATCCATTTTAGAACTGGGCTGTATAAAAGCAGACAGAAGACTCAACACATCACATAAGAAATGTCTTCATTTCAGGTAAATATAAAATCCAGCAACTCTCTTTGAAAGAATAAATCATGTAAACAAGAGCAAAGGCATCACCAATGCTACACTTCCCAGAAAAGCACAGTAACATCAAATACTTGGGACTTCAGCTCTTCTGACCCTCTCTATTCAAATTTTACATTTGAATATTTATGAAATGCGTCCTCTCTACTCAAATTTCACATTTGAATATTTATGAAATGTGTATGGTCTCCAATAGACACAAGGGTCTGGAAGGGCAACTACAACATGATGTAAAGGTCATCTAGTGAAGGTCACTAATTATAAAAGAGCACCAAGCTCTGTGGTATCATTTCCAAATTAATACCACTAATTCACATATACGTCATGACCACAAGTGTATGCAATTAACCACGAGGACCTAGTGGGATTAGTCTAGAGTAAGTCAGGCTGCAGCTGGCACACAGTATCTACAGAGCTGCAGCAGTGTAAGTATTTCCCATTACTGCATTGGACATGGAAGCTTCAGACACTCCCAAGCTGCCACCAAAGTGGTGACTGGTCAGGATTGGATACTCTGGCTTTTGCAGGAAGCAGAGTGGCACAAGGAAGGACATGCAGAGCAGTAAACACATTCCTTGAGAAAACTTTTAAGTCAGTAGACAGCTTTCTAAACGAGCCACCTTTCCAGACACAGTACAGTTCCCCAGAGTACAAAGCAAAGGTAGCTAGAAACCCCTTGTCATTTATTAATGCCCAGGGAAGAGGGAAAAATAGAAGGGCTGGGCAGTTTTGCATTCACTGGAAGAGGGACAGGTCACCAAGGTCTGACCAAACAGATCCCCTGGACACCACCAGCTCAGAGAACGCTCAGAGCATCCATGAACAAGCTGGTTTAGCCCAACGCACCCCAGTTCTACTTGGCTCTGTTTCTACAGGGTCAGACTGATGCACAGCTTGTCAGGTTTGCAATGTACACACACTGGTCTCACCTCAAAGGTCCCAGCCTTCAGAAGATTGACCTGGTCATGCTGGGAGAGATCTCGGAAACCTGGGATGCGCTTGGCAAACTCCACCACTTCCTTCACTGCAGGAGTAAAACTCATGGAAAACTCTTCCCAGATTTCATGGCCAGACTTGTTTGGGTCCACATGGGGAGTCTTACTCATTGGGCAGACCTGATGTTTGCGAAACACAAACAGAAAACAACTTCTAAAGATATCATTCCAAATACTGACGAATACTTATGAGAAACACGTTTATTATTCAACAAAACTTTGCCATAATGACACAGAGAAAAAAGAGATCAGTATTCCTCAATTAATTCCCAAAGAAACTGGATTTCTTCCCCTTGCTTTAAAACAAACTAGGAAAAAAACCCATGGGATTGTTAGCAATCAGTTTATAAATTCGTTAATTTTGGAACCTACAGCACTGTGTATTGCAAAAGACCTGACAGAACCAAGGTTATGCTATTCTTCCCTGATCTCAACTGATCTGGTCTGACATCTGAATTTCTCTTTACTTGTATTATCCCTGTAATTTCACAGTAAATTGCAATTTCACAATCAATCAGTTGCAATCTCACAGTCACTATGACATTCATTCTCCTATCTTTCTCGTTCTGCAGGCAACTGAAGTGCTTCAGTCAAGGCAACAAAGATGTCAACACCAGAGCAAGAAAGCAAGCCTTGGTTTCCTGAGTCACAGGTTTACACCCTCGTTACAAGGATAACCCTCTTCTGCAAGCTGGCTTTTACTTGTATCACTGAAGGGGAACACCAAGGAACTGGTATTCCGGTATTTCTCAGTCAGAAGATGACAAAATGCTCCTTCTTCTATACAAACATACAGCAATTTTTTTTTAGGAAAGTCTGAATCCATTACATTGAGATCAGATGTATCAGTCAGGGCTGACTGCCAATGAATTCCCTCCGCAAGAGCCAACCAGAAGCTCTGCAATATTTTCAGTTCTAGCTTCTAAAATTTACATCTTTTAATGAAGCTTAAACCTTTTAATATTCATTTCACCTGTCATCATCAAGGACAAAAATTCCTTCCTCACAAGTATACTAAATGGTGTATGTAATCCTACATAATGTCAGCAAAACAAAGAGAAAACAGTGAAATACATTAGCAATTCCTCAGAGCTGTGCTGTTTTTGCAGGGCATCTTGAATATGGCAATTGCCTAGAAATTCTTTGCGTGGGAGGTCCTAAGACTACAAGACTATAGTATTTTGGCAAAAGAAAAGGTCTAGACACACAACCAGAAGGACAGCAGATGCCAACCACTGCTCTGCCTGTGATATTGCAATGGTTCACATAGGTATTGTTATAAATACAGCACCCTCTGAAATAAGGAATCTCCGGTTCAGTACCCTGCTCTGCAATGGATACAAAAATCACCTTAACTTCCCATTATACAACAGCATACCCTTACCCACAGGCACTCAGTCTCAAGGGGAAACTGCCACTTCCACACCCAGTGCCTTGTGTCTGTGGTCTCTTGATAGACCTCAGCCCAAGAATCAGAGTATCTCTAATTAGAAGAGAACTGTAAGGATTGAGTCCAACTCTGTGCTCCTTGCAGAACCACCTAAAACTGAATCGTATGCCTGAGAGTGCCATCCAGGCACTCCCTGAATTCTGACAAGCTTCCTATGGAAGCAGTTGTCAGCTTGTACAGTCACCAATTCTCTTCAGAGGAACCTCTTCAGGAATGACCTGTTCTGCTTTTCTTGTTACAGGGGTATTGAGTAAAAACAACCAAACCCCTGAACATCTGTCTCCACACAGGTTCAGAGCCTAATTACTTGCCCTTATTGCTGCTGACTCATTTTGGTCAGATCTTGAACTCATTGAGTTCTTGGGCAAAACCCTCATCCATATCAGGGATGTGGGGTGGGGAGGGAGAGCTGCAGTGCTCTGCTGGATTTGGTTTTGTCTCCTCATCACTGATTAACTCCTGCCTGCAGCTGCCATGCACAGGTCAAACTGACTGGTTAAGTCTCCGCAAGGCAGCACCACTCCCTGCCTGCCCATACTGACAGGTTTAACCTCTGCTTCTCAGGAGTGCCAAGAATGCTGTTGTAGTGACACCACATACTTTCCCTGCAAGGAAGAAAAAGCTGGGAATTATTATTTGCCATGTTGTAGTGTCTGGAGTCTGCAATTAAGGTCAGACCCTGCTAGGGATGGCATGGTCTATATATGCAGTACACAAAAAGATTTTTTATTTTTTTTTAAAGAAAAAACCCAAAAAACCAAAAAAGCCCCCATGGAAATGCAGCATCAAAATAAACACCTTCACTGTGGAGACCTTTGGGGGTCTTCAAGAACATGTGAAGGACCTTCACAAAGTAGGAGGCAGAAAAACACTGGCAGCTCAAGTACTTCAGAAAGGTCAGGGGCTCGCGCTTCACACCAGGAGCGCAGGATGAGAATGAGGATGTTATGTTCTCTCATCCCAGGCTCCAGTGATAAAGAGAAGGACAATCTATTTTAAGGGGCTTACAGAACTGGTTGCCTGAATGGCAGAGAAACAGCAGGTGCAAGGCAAATGAGAGGAACCTGTTAAGCAAAGGAAAAATAAAAAACCCAACCAAACCAAACCAATAACCATATGCAAAAAACGAGGAAGCATCCTTGTTAGGAATTCAGTGAGAAAATGCTCTAGCAAAGTCATCTAAGGTACCCAGCAGTGTGTCCAGAGCCTCACTTGCGTAAGTACTACAGAGAAGACCCCGAACCTCTCTCTAATGGTTTAGCTGTGCATCTTCCTCCTGCCTCTGTTCAGATCTGAAGATGTTCTACAGCAAAAAGGATGCACAGCCTGTGGGCCTTTTTTAAACAAAACAAATAAAAAAACCCTCATCACCAAAAAAGAAGCCTACCCTGCAAAAGAGATTTTAGAGCCCATAGTAAAGCAAGTAGACTGGCTTAAAATCCTAGTCCTGGGGTTTGACCCCAGAAATTTGCTCTAAATACCCTTAAAGAAAATACAGTACAGATTATTTGAAAGTAAAGTCTTCAAAAGGACTGAGTGAAAAGGGGAATTTATAAACTCCTATTTTCATTTTAAAGTTAAGTCACATAAAAAACTCATGACTTTTTTTCAACCAATACTCTTTGATGTTATTTTACTTTCAGTTAGCTAAAAACCAAGTCAACAAACCCCATTACTTGTATGACTTCAAACCTTCACATCTTGAGCCATTTTTGTCCTTCATCACAATTTGCACTATGAAACTCGTGTCACCCTTTAAAGTTTCAACAGTTGTGCCAACCGCGTGCAGCTTCACTGACTGTTGAGGCACAGCTGGATCACACCCACCAATAACTAAGTCAAATCAAACAATCAATATCAATATACCAGATGCATTCTTCCTCCAGTGCTGCAGGAGTAAGTGGTACTCTTGTTTGGAGAAAAGCCGTCTTCTGGGATCCTCTCACACATTCGCTGAGTGTAACCACTGGTGAAGTTCATGCAGTGGCTGTTAGTGAAGCACACAGGGTGCCCGCTTGGATAATGCATCGTGCTTCTCCCTTTGTACTGTCCGCCAAGGTGCTGCTCCCTGTCAGGGTACTGAGGGCCACCGAGGCCACCCACACAGTGCTCGCCGCTCAAGATGTACTGCTCGGTGTTCTTTGACACTCTCTCCCCGCTCTGGGGCTGCATCATCTCTGCTGGGTTTTGGGACTGTTCTTGGTTGTACATGAAAGTGTCTTTGTGGGCCCTAGTGACCATACCGATCACCTCCTCCTTAGCCATGTCAGCACTAGGAGGGGGAGAAGGGCTTTTGATGGTTTCTCGCTCTTGTTTGGGTTTGGAGGAAAGATCTTCTTGAGGTGCTTGGTCTTGATGTTCTGTCAATGCTTCGTTGGGCAAGTGACCGCTGAACTGACTGTTCATCATGGTTTTCATGGCACTCTGCATTTCAATCAACATCCTCTGTTTTTCACGTTTGGGAATACGGCCAAATCGAACAGCTATCAAGGTGGAGAAATGGATAGTGATGGAAAGGAGGGGGAAAAAAATAAAAATAAAAAAGTCAATCCTGAAAGTGTTAGCATGCACACAGAAAATACACATCCCAACAAAAAACCCTGCCTTTTAAGGCAGTATTTTAACTGCTCTCATCAATACTACACCAGGGGTATTACCAGTGAAGTCAAAGAGCTTCTGGGGCATTGGACTGGCATGAATACAAATGTATGCTGTTGTCTAGGGAGAAGGCAACTCTAAAGCACAGAGTCTGTAATGTCTTTTCCCCTTTTGCCTCAAACCTGGCTATGCATTATACACACAGTTGTGCTAACTGAAGAAGTGTCAGGCTTTAAGACTGGCTCTATTAAATCAGCACAACTTCATGAGCTGACAATTAGATGAATGTAAACACAGCTCATATCATCTTTGCATAAAAGTCCTACAAGACAGGTCCTCACGGACCAATTACGTAACTTACCAAAACAAGAGAATCAATGCTGAATGAAGCTTACCTTGGCAAATTTTCTTGGTAACTTTGCCTTGACAAGGACATTTTCTGCTGGCAAGGGGATGGGCATCATTGTGGCTGCAGCACTTTTGACCCTGTCCTAGGGAATCTACAACTGCCTCTACCACCCTGTCCAACCGCAGCCGCACAAGGGCTTATAACCAGTTTCGACTGATGTAATTATGCAGTAGTCCATCATTAATGCAACTAAGTCTCTTTCATTAAAGCAGGTGCAACCTTGTGCGCAAACAAGCGCCTAGGGGATGAAATAACTCCTGTGCATGACAAGAACTCTGAACAATTATTCAAAATAAGTTCTAACACTCCACCCACTAAATTATTAACAGCCCGAGATTCCTAGTTCTTGTGAAATAAACACCTAGAGAAAATTAAAAAGTGAAACAGAAGGAAGAGTTCTGGTTGTGGCAGTAAGTTGTAGCAGACAAATGAACTACACTTTCAGCATTATTTATTAAAATGGCTCAAGGAGTGGACAGCAAGCAAAGCGGTCAGAGACAGACCAATATCAACATTTCTTCCTTGCCTTTCCTCTCCCTCTAAGAAAAGAAAGAAAGAAAGAAAAAAAGGAGTAGATACATGCTTATCCTATGCACCCAAAGCTAACTCTTTAGGCTCTGTGGCGACTAATCTAAAGCTATCAGGTTGGGCAGAATTCCCTTTCATTAAAAAAGCAATAGTAACAAAAGAAAATAGAAAAAACAAAGACAAAAAAAAAGAAAAAAAAAGAAAAATATGAGTCTTGTTCAGCTTCAGGTAGGATACAGCTGTAAGTCTTAACATTAAACCAAAATCGAGACACTTGTTACAACCATCCCCCTGGCAGGCCACTGCAGCACATCCCACTGCATCAGCTCCACAGGCAGGAGGACAGCTCTGCGGCTGCCCGCAGTACCACCTCACCAGCTCAGGACACTTATGGAGCAAGAAGGCAACCTGAACTAAATGCTCTCACACAGGGAACCTCTCCTTGACAATAGGGCTGCATTATCTGCCATTAAGACCCTCAGCAATTGGTTTTGAGGTGGGCAGCAGATTCCCTCTCAAAGGATCCCTGCTCAGTACAGGAACGTACCATCTCTTGACATCCCAACAGACAGGCATTTTTTGAAACGACACTGCTGGCATCTGTTCCTATTCATTCTCATTATAGAACAGTTGTTATTCTTCAAGCACTTCTTATACTGGATGTTTTGCTGAATGCTTCTTCTGAAAAAACCCTGTAAACGAACAAAAAAAACCCACAACTATCATTACAGCACATGTCAAATCTTTCCACCAAGGCTCATCTCTCTGCAAGCATGGTAAATCTCACTGCATCGCATCAGCAGCTTCAGAGCCATCAGCCCCAAGAGATTTTAAAGAACTTGGTACTCCTCATGACTTAGTTCCCCTTTGTGTGTGATCTGTATGTAATGTGAACTAGTTATGATTTCTAATTACAGAAGATGCTAAGTTGTTCCCTGCATAGTCAGCACCTAAGAGCAGAGTATCTCCAATATTTCCTCTGTCACTGTACCAACAGTTCTTAAGACATGCTCTCAAACACCTATGCAATCAAGTGCAAAGATGGGAGTCAAAATAACATATTTTGACTTCCATCTCTGCAGTTTGGCAACAAAACCATCCTGCTGCACCACATGACCTTCAAAGGTGTTTTTTTCAAACAACCCTTTATGCTAGTAAGCTTCCTCACAGTACATAACATTTGCAATGTTACAGATTAAGAAAATACATATCTAGTTCTGGCTTTCCCTGTGGTAAAGAATTGCTTTTCCAAAGCTGTTTTGTTCCGTGTCCCAGCCCAGGTGACAACTCACACCCACTATCTCTTAATGCAATTAACATGCACATGTCTTGCGTGACATGGTCCTTACCACCTCTGCTTCCAGCTCTTGTTCTCTGCTGTGCGCTCCAAGTCAGGCAGGACTGGACAAGGGGTGGGAACAGAAAGTACTGCGGAGTTTGGAAAATGCTGTATATTCCTAAGTGGTTTGCCTGTTCCCTACAGCTTCTGAAATTTGTCATATTTAACAGAGATCTATACCAATTTTTTTTTTTTTTGCAGCGTCACCCCTTTTCCCCTATGGGGAGAACTTGAGCATTTCACCAGCAGAAAGGTGAGCAGAAATATAGCTCACCTTGCAGCCCTCACAGGCATGAACACCATAATGAAATCCTGAAGCGACATCTCCACAGACTTTGCAAAGAAGAACCATGCCATTAAATTCTAGAATCAAACAAAAAAGTCAAGGATATAGAAACCAGTGACAACTGCAGGAACATGTTTCCAGCTTTTAAAACCTGGACTTGAATTGAAATATGTCAGGTCAGTTCAACACATGAAAAAAATACAGCAGAAGAACAGACAACACAAATGTACAAACCCCCTGAACAGTTCAGAAGGTACCAGTGCAAGGGTGGGGGGAAAAGAGGACAAACACGAAGCACTCAAACAAACAGGAGAAAGCACTGGGCTGTCTAACAGAGTAGCACTGCACTCAGCAGCAGAAAAAGAAAGTCTGCTTACATTTAAGCACTTTTAAAAGGGCCATTCAGTTAACTAGGCCACCAAAGTTCAGGCTCAATCTGTTTTTTCCATCAGGACAAGAAAGCCTATGAAAGGCTACAGTATCCCCAACAGAGAATAAACACTTTTTCTTAAAAACCAGGAATACTAAAGGACACTTTATAATGTATTCAACACCAGTCATACACCATACCTATCTGAAAACAATTTAGGACTGGTAACTTAGCCATATCTACATATGAGAGACCACTCATATGAGTGCATATCCAGAATGGCTTCTGCACTTGAACTTGAAAATACCTTCTCAATCCTGTAAAAATGCTCATGGTTTGGATTTTTAAAAGTTTTCCTCACCTATTTTATTTCAACTTGTCAATAAAATTTTTTTGCAAGTCCTAAGTGCTGGTCTAACACTGGTTTCCCTGAAGCAAATGGGAATTTTACCAGTGCGTTCAGTAACCACAAAGTTACCTTAATCCAACAGAGACAGCTGGAAATACTCCCACAGAAACATATTCTACCAGAAAAGTAACTTATTTGACATTTGGGTTTCATTTGTAAAGAGGAACTAAAACATTTTTTTAAGGTTTTAAAAGAGAACCAAACCAAAACTTTTTCTTTTTTTTTTAACACAGTTAGTACTGCGCTAAAAAAGTTATCTGTCTATCTGAACAATTTACAATAATTGAAAAATATCTGAACAATTTACAGGTTTCATTTCAGGAACCTCTGCCCTGATACCAAAAAACTAGTTACTAAAGAATTTTTAAGTAAAGGTTCTTACTAAGAACTTAAGGTAGAAACACTTAAAAAGAAAAAAGAACAACAAAAACGAACAACAAACAACAAACCAACAAAAAACCCCTATTTGAGGTAGAACTATTAGACACTTATTCTAGCTTCAGAACACTCAAAAATGATGAAACAATTCTGCCAATAATAGAATTCAGCCTCCAAAAGACTAAATTTCAGCTGTTTGCTGAATCACTCATTCCAGTACTTATTTTGAATCCTGCCCTTCCAAAACTGTTCAAATAGACTTCTCTACCGCTGATGTTTTCTGATTACCAAAAGAAGTGTGAAGTAAATATGCAGAGACAGATTGTTATATCTATGTATTTTAGAAGGCCATTCTTTATCTCCAGTTTACAAGTATTTTATTTTTCACCTCCACAGAATTATGACTTGGAATCAAATAGGTAACTGTTCCACCCACAGCTATAAAAGCATTACACTTGGCTAATTTATTTTGTTCCTCACAGCTGGTGGGGGAGGGAAGGTGAAGGGGCAGGGGACAGAGTATGAAAGAACAGAGAAACTAGATTTCCAACACAGCTCCATAAATACTCCTGAAGGCAATTTCTGATTCTATCACCTTTACTTCATCACTTCTTTTCAACCAACTGTTTGATTTTGCTAAGATCAGTTTTCACTAATGAAAATTTGAAGTAAAGCTGGACTATATTTATGGACTGTTTGAAGTTGGCAGCAATGGGACCCCCATCCTATTAGCATTTGTATGGCAATACCATATGCATTACCACACATACAATGCCAAAAGATAAAAATGGAGGCTTTGCTATGCGCCCACACCACAAGCCAAAGGGAGACCTGGTTCTAACACACGGGGTTGTAATACATGAGGGGAAAATGGCGTTTTCAGGAACTGGCACCAAACATACTTGTGACTCCATTATGGCCTTTTGTCAAACCAGCAACACTCGACTGGTTTGTTTTAATAGTCTCCTCCAGCCGATCGCTCTTCGGCGCCCCGTCAGAGCCTTCACTGCTCCGGCCATTGCATCCGCTTTCCGAGGAGGAGCTGTTTGGAGGAGATGGTACAGGCGAAGAGGACGACTGGAAACCGCTGTCTGAGCTCTCGCTGTGACATGAGGCTGGGCTAGATGCCGAGCTCGAAGAGCTGATGTAAGCTATCACACCCCCTAAGGCAAGAAAAAAAAGGCAGCACGTAGTGACATAACCAGCAGACATGCACCGCTGCCATGTGAGCCACGCCGTGACCCAGCACCACCAGATCAGCCATTACGTGCTCCTGGGAGCACTCCTTTCCCTCCCTCTCTCCCTCAAGCTTGTTTGTCTCCATTCGTTTTCTACACCTGACCTCCCAGTCTGCCTCATCCCCTTCTCCCATCTTATCAGCCTCCTCTGCTCCAGGCCGAGATGAAATGGCACAACCAAAAGAAGGAGCAACAAGCCATGGTGCTGGAAGGATGGGGCAGCAGGGACAGGGCATGGAGTGACCCAGAGAGGGTTTCCCTGGCCATCCTCTGAGCAGAGCTCATCTGGAGCCAGGGCAAAGACAGGCTCTTACAGCGCTGTGGAGCCAGAATGCAAACAAGCTAGGTTAGGGACAGAAATAGGGCAGAGAGAAAGACTTCATGCAGGCTACACGCCAGAGGCACAGAAAGGAAGGACTGGGAGGTGCTCACGATGCAGAAGGAAAGGGGGCAAGGGAAGGAAATAGCACTGCAGTCTGGTTAGCCTACTGAACGCCATTTAAAAAGCTGCAAGCCTTTGCAGCCTTTCTAGCAGCAGCTAAACTCCAACTGCCAGGCTGCTATTTGCAAACAGCCTCTGTCCTGCTGCGTCTTGCAATCTGACACACTTGAGAATCCCTCATATGAAACAGCTTTTTGTCCTCAGGCAGACCTGGGAGCAGTTCTGGCTTTTCACAGGCTCCTTCTTCTTGCTCGTAAGCAAGAGAAATTGTTTGCACTTCATGAGTTTGTCTCCAAGACTCAGCATTTCAAAAGTCAATATAAAAACATTTGATATTTCACTCAAGAATTTCAAAAGCCGTAGCCATGAAACTGTTTAAATAAATTACACTCGGTATGTTCCACATTTTATGCCTCTATTGCTCAGTAGACTCTCTTCAGTGATGACTCAAGACATTGCAGCAAGGAACTCCATACACCAGTAAGAATTCAAAACTTTAAAAGGGCCATGCACTGCCTTCCTTTGGAGGAAAAAAGCCCTGGTGTCTGTAGAATCCTTGATCGACTGAACTGGCAGGGCAGGCAGAGGCTGTAGCATCTTACATCAGACATACCCTCCTCACAGATAAAAGCAGTGGTATTATACAACCCTGGAAACACCACTGCTTGCAGGGAGCAATTCTGACTTACAAATTTTAAATACTTTTATTAGATATAACAGTCCTCTTAGCACCTCTGCATCAACAAAACTGGCCCACTTCCTCTTCAGCATTTCATTTTTTTATACCAAGGAAACTCTTGGCAGGAGGGTTCTCTGAACAGCACATAGCCCAAGAGCTCCTGGCAGAGCTGCCTGGGAGCAGAAGTCAGACTAAGGGGCCATGTGACACGTGCAGGACACACAGACTGCTGCTCACGTTCCCAGACAGCAGTGTCCCTGCACCCTGCCACAGGGGTTGGTCCTGCACGGATTTTTTTTTTTTTTTTTTTAAAAAGAAATCCTCCACTCAGCATAGCACGCATTCCGGATCAGGTTTTCAGAGAAAGGAGGATTGGCAAGGGGGTCATGGGTTCAGCCACGTCATGAGAAACAAGGCATCATCAGCCACCCGTGCTGGGCTAAGACACCACCTGTTTGACAAAGGTCTGTGCCACCCCCCGGCGCCGCACGCGCCTCTGCCAGGTGCCAGGTCAAAGCTCACTGTTCACCTGGCCCAAGGGAGGCACCGGGCTTCTCAGCAGGCGCCATCCTTATCAGCAAGGGGCAGATCGGGACACGCAAGCACAGCCCCTGCAGGGAACTCCACGTTTCTCCAGGCTGCCACCGCGCCCCATTATCTTTAAACCCTGCTCATAAAAGAGATGCTCTTTTCCCTCAAGGGTACGGCCAGTGTCACAGAGGAGCAGAGAAAGTGTGTGCCTGTGGGGGAGTTTCACCCCTCTTCTCCTTACAGCTGGAGGAGCTCCAGATAGATGGGCTGCTCTGGCACCCTAGAGAGCTTGGCAATCTTCTCAGCGTCACAGTCACAACTCCTCGTACTTTTTGTTATTTCAGAAATTACACTTCCCTGTGAACCTTGTTTATGTTTGGTCAGCAGTCAAAAGTTGACTCTTACACAGAGCACGGGGTGACATCTCAGAACAAAGAGCACAGACACGGAGCACGTACACGTGCACACGGATGCTGGCACTACGCAGAAAGGGGGTACCGGGCTGCTCGGTGGAAGAGGCAGCCCCGGTTCTGTGAACTGCCGGGGATTTTCTTAGGGAACCCACCTGCCGGAGGGTGGTGAAACGAGTCCTTTGGGCTCCGCGGAGCCGCGCTACTGCTGCAGCGGCGGCACCGCCGCCTGAGTGACAAGGACCCTTCGGGCTCTACCTGGCGCGGTTCGCTCAAGGGATGGGGCGGGGGGCACCGCAGCGTGCTGGCATTTCATTAGCACAGATCTGGGAAGCGGTAACGCCGCAGGGGCACGAAGCAGGCGACGGACTGCCCGGGCGATCAAACCGGCCCCCGGGACGCTGCGGCAGCAGGGGCTCCCCAGCCGGCACCCCCGACACCGCCGATCTCCCAGGCTAACAAAGCGGGAAGGGAGCGGGGAGCGCGGTCGCCGTGCCCGCAGACGCCCTCCCGCCTCACCCCATTCCACCGCACCGGGGCTGCGGCTTTTCCCTGCCGCGGTCACGCGGCGCCGGGGCTGGAAGAGCCAGGCCCGCCCTGCGCTGCCCCCGGGCCGCCCCCTCCCCGTTACACAACACCGCCCCCGCGCATCGGGACGGGCCGCGTGCCGCC
>WBNO01028406.1:61947-78156 GCA_013400575.1 Peucedramus taeniatus
GGCGGGGGAGCCCCGCCGAGGTCACCGCCGCTGCCGCAACCGGAGCGGCGCTCGCCCACCGCGGCCGCGGGGCAAGGTGAGGGGCGGCGGTGTGTGTCAGCTGCTCCGGCGCCGAGCACCGGCAGGAAATGCCACCGCTGTGACTGCCGCAGCTGACGAGCGCTCTCCTATCCCGACACGAGCATCTGACAGCTCCCAATTCCAACTGTCAGCGCTCCGTGCCCTCTTAGCCGCGTGTTTTCTCACTGCCGGGAAAAGGGAATATCCGGGAGAGACCCCTCTCGGCAGCGCACACACGCCGCTGCAGCCATAGCCTCTCCCTCTGCGGCCATAGGGAGAGGCCATCACACAGTTGATCCCAATCTCCGTCTCTGCTGTTTTCTGACAGGGCGTGATTTTGTCACTCCCAGAGCGATTCCAGCCTCTAACACCTTATGCCATGCAGTGATGTCTCGGGGCACAGACCTCCCGCCTGGGGGAGAGGGATGCACCCCCAGAGGACCTAAAGCAGGGGTGTCCCCGCCGGGCTCCCCACACTCTCTCTCCCAGAATGAAACCCACGAAGAAAATGCACCACAGCAAAAAAGGGAGCAGAAATTTGGGGAATACTCTCCATTAACTGAATACAGAGCCCAAAATGAAGCTCTGTCCCTCCCTGACCCCGGGGTTCAGAGGCACATGCGTGGCTTCATGGACTATATTGACTGAGAGCGAGGCAGTGGAGTTAAATGAGGTTAAACGCAGCTAAATGTAGTTTACCGCCTCCCAATTTGGGTGAGTTTCCTCTCCTCTCAAATGAGGTAAACAGGTCAGTTTGTGTGAGCTTCATTGCTTCTCGAAAAAGGTAAGAAGGTGAGTTTTCCCATTTTTCTGTGCATGGTCAGCAGTTGGGAGGCATACAGCTTTCCTCTTGGTCCACATTCAATATCCATCACTATCTCCAGACCCTTCGTCCCCCAGCCCCGATTTCCTACAGAAAAAGCTCCTCATATTCCCAGTTCTCCTCCTCATACCGACTTTAAACTGTATTTCCTAAGGCCTCCCATGCTTCCCTCTGGCTCTTGTATAGTCCCTGCCTGCACGACTGGCAGCCAAGCAGTGCTGCCTGCCCTGGACACAGTCAGGTACAGGGCACGATGGCCCACCCTCCCTTCCCATGCTCAGGGCTCTGTCTCACTCCTCTGCCTGGCCACTGGTCTTTATGGACAGAGCAGAAATAAAATGTATTTGATATCAGCCTATCATGGCATCTCAAACCTCTCAACAGATTAAACTGGCCTACAGACTCAAAGGAGAAGGTAGTGAATACCTCAAATCCTGTTAGAAAACTAGCTTGGACGTCAGGAACAACAGCAGAGCAAGTCCTTTCTGTCTGTGCATTCTGTGTCTCTGGGGTTTCTAATGTTGTATTTGGATTTTAACAAAAAAGATGTTTGAGTAATGTTTATTAACTGGTGGGTCATCAGCCCCAGGTATTCACTGGGTCTGCTAAAAAACCCTACAGAACTCTTGCTTTTGGATAAGGCTTCAATTTTCAGGTGGTGGTGGAAGCACCCAAAGATGAGTATGGAGGCACTGGCACTCAGACCAAAGGTCCACCTGGCCTGCAGGCCGTTTGTGGTGCTCAAGGGAGGCTCCAGGTTTTTCGGGTGCATGGACTCCATTCCTGAGAGTGGTCAGTAAAGGGAAGGACTGCTTGTTCACTTCCTTTGTGGGCAAGGATAAATGCTGCTGCTCCTGCCTGGCGGGACAAATGGGAAAGGCAATGTACGCAGGTTCGTAGGATGCCATAGGGAGAGGCCATCACATTATTGCTCCCAATCTCAGTCTATCCTATTTACTGCCAGGATATGATTTTGTCACTCCCAGAGGGATTTCAGCCTCTAATATCTTTTACCATCTACTTTTGAGATTCTCAGGGATCATTATAGCAGTTTCAGCCTGCTCTTGTCTCTGGTGCTGCACTTGGCAATCCTGAAGCCAATCCCCATCTATCTTCAAGAATGTATTTATTTTGCTTCTCTCTCCTATCTCAGAACAACCCATCCAGACCTAGGAGTGGTCTCTATGCTCCCATACTACATTCTTTCTGTTCCTTCCCTGAGGTGCTACACACACGCACACACAGTTTGCAAGAGCCAAGCACTTCCTTTAGGGATGTAGTATGGCAAAAAGCAAATAATGGGCGCACCACCCAGCCTTGCACAGGATCCTTGTCCACATCAAGAGTACCAAAAGGTGTGTTTCCTGAGAAGGTCCAGCAGGTAGAGCTGGCTGTGGGTGGCCACAGGATTCGAACAATGTGACTTCTGTCCTGGAGTTTCCAAAGGAGGTCTCAGAAAGGGCCCATCCACTCCTATGCTTTATTTCTGCTGTCCAGCACAAAGCTGTGGATTGACACAGCAGACCGTGAGAGGCACTTCAATGTCTGGAGAAGAAAACTGTCTTAGAGAGCATCAAGGTTTTTATTCTGCCCTCTAACCTGGAAAAAGACTCCACTCTGCCAGTGTAATAAGAGGGTTGAATTTTTCTTAGAGGCTCTTTCTGCCTACCTCTTCCAAACCCACACAAACAAACATCTGGCTAACAGCTCGTGGCTTTGGGTGCTGGCCAAGCCGTGGTGCCTGGGCTTCTTGAGGGACTTCTCTTTGACTGTAGCTTGGCTGCTAAAGCTTTAGTGTTACTTGCTGAGCTGCAAATAATATTCCCTTAAAGATGTGATGCTCAGTGGATTTTCCCTGGTCCCCACAAGGGTCTGTGATTCAGCTTTCCACGAAGGGCAAAACAAATCCTAGCTTTATGGAGAGGCAGTGTACTGCTGGCATTCACAGTGGCATGGCACCTCTCCAGCCTGAAGGCTGGGCAGGCACTTGAATGATCAGTGGAAGAGTGATTGGGCATTTGTGTGTTTGGTCAGTCCTTAGAATCCTTCAGCCTCTGTTTACTGCTGCTGTCTGCAGAAGACTTATGGTTCTCAGAACAGACTGAAGCTAGGCATTGAAATATGAAGGGGCAGAAGAAGGGAAAAAGCACAGAAGGTGGGACAGAAAACTTCTTCTAACCCCTTCCCACCCCTGGGAAGGAGCACAAACATTTATCCCTCTTTCCTCCCAGCCCACACACATGGAGCAGCTCAAGCAGCATGTTTAAATTCCAGAGGCTGCAGAGTGACTCCTATCTGTGCTACCTCTGGATGGGAGATGGCACAATGTTGTTGCAACCAACTAATGCTGACTTAAATGTTAAGTGCAGCTGATAGCTGGATGGTGGGACAGGATGCACTTTGGCCACCTCAGCAGAGGTATGTAGAGGCCAATGACTCTTTTTCCTCAGGCCTGAAATGCTGGTGGTTCCTCAGGTTGGATCCAAATGCCTGCACCTTTCTGTCCCCAGGGAGAGGCCCTCCTAATCCTAGTAAACATCCACACATCAGCCAGGAACGCATGAGTTTCCATCAGCAGGCATTTGTGCTTTTGGATGAGCTGGATTTCTTCGGTGCCTGGTACATTTACAATAATATTAGTTTGATCCCAAAACACAAACTTTGCAAAGACAAAAAAATTGTTTACCTGAAGATTGCCAAGGAGCAGCATTTTTTCGTACCGCAACAGCTCCTGAGGTTTTTTATTTCTTTTTTTCCTTATTACCTCAGGAAAAATTCCTAACCTCTTATTTGTCTTTTTGACTGATGCTCAGAACAGTGCTGACATTTGCACAGATCTACAGTAAGTCCAAGTCCTCTCCTCTGGTTGTTTACAGCATACAACGGTTTAAATATAATAAAAGTTATTTTCCCCCATATAAAATTATTTGTCACTCTTTTTCACTCTGGTCAGTCTGTGTGATAAGATCCTCCTGAAACCCTCAGTAATGTGTCCTGGATAATTTGTGCTCCATGAGTGCAGGTGGAACTAGTTCATACAAGTACACTTAGGTAAGCAACTGATATCAAACCCATGCTTGCATTTCCAGTTTCTTTAAAGCAAAGATTCACTCGCTCTCTACAGTTACTGCCTAAAATACTGCCCTCTAAAAGTCTTTATAAAGATAGCTGTAACTGTGACATTCTTTTGTACATTAAATGATATAAATAGCCATAACTCATCTAACTAATCTTAGCCCCTGGAAGCCAGTGGAAATTTTTCTATCGATTAGAGTCAGCTTGGGTCAAGCCCTACACAGTGTTTTCTGACCCCCTGCCCTACTTTTTCTCCATTCCAATTTAACATATATATCTCTAACTCTTTCAGTTGGTGCACTTTTTTCTCTCTGTCAAACAGAAATCCTGATAAGGAGGTCCCAGAGGTCTTCAGCTTGTCATCACATCCCTTCATAGGCTGAATGTGTGCAGAATGCTTTAAGGAAGAAGCAAAAGCTAAATATAGAATAATTTAAAGCTGCCCATTAAGGGCATGCCTACATGACACAAATGCAGCTAGCTTAGGTACTGGGAGTGGTGCAGTCACAGAGCTAAGTATAACCAAGCAGAGGATGTGGCTCACAAACCATCCCCTTGCACTCATATCCTGTCTCTCGGTATCAGAGCCTTAGAGGAAGATATAAAAGCTCATAATAGACAGTCATATACTAACTTGCCCATAGGGTAACTCTCTTCCTGATTAAGCTCCTCAGCAGTCAGTTTATAGCCTGAAGCACATAACCCTGCCACTTTTTTCTCTTAGCCAGTGTTATTAAAAGTGTGCTTTTTCTTCACATACTTTGGTAATACAACTGGTTGCCTGGGCTGGTCAAATTGATGGGAAATAACCTCATGCAATACTGATGTATTACCACTAGCCTCATCTGCCCCTGTAGATTTTAATGGAAGGTGATGACTTGAACTTTTAGTCTAGAAAGATAAAGCATTAATTCTACATTAATTAAGCCTATCTTGTATGGCAGCAATATCACTGCCTGCCTTTTCCTTTTTGTCCTGTAAGTTCCTAAATCTGTCAGTATATCATCTATTTATCCAGAAATAAAATCATCACCTAATGAGACAAAGATGAGAATACATACTGCTTGATTGGGCCAAATGTGATTTTTGGGAGAGAAACAGAATGGGTAGTGCATAGGATGTACAAGGAGCTACCCTCTGCCTTCACTGAAAAAGACTCACACAACCTAGCTACAGGTGATTTCTGACACATTGTGCTGTCTTGGAGAAGGCATCAGCAGTGTTGTATTGAAGGCACAGTCAGCATACGACTGCTGCCTTATGCTCTGACAGCTGCCAGTCCCTTCTCCCCACCACCCAAACCTCTCCAGGGGCAACTGCATTTCCCACTCTGGTGTCTTTTGTACTAACTACCTTTCTAAGTCTCGATTTTTGTATTTTCCTCTGCCTTTTTCCCAACTCTTTTATATCACAGTGTCCTGAAGAGCACCTTATTTCAAAGCACCTAGGAATGCTCTCTAGGAAGTTAGCTAAGCTGGAGGATGGCAGCAATCATGTTGGCACTGCGTGACATGGTGCTGGCCAGGACATCCCTGGTGTGGTGTCACTGCTGTCACCAGATCCAAACCATTGCTTCAGAAGTCTTCTCATAGCTCAGCTCCACCATTCCCCTTTTGAACCCTCCAGGCCACCAAAACATAAACCCAGTTTGATTTTTCTCTTTGTAAGCTATGTTCATTCCTGGAGAGATGTAGTGTAACACAAACATAAAGCTCATCCTGGGCAGAGCAGAGATGCAAATGATGCCTTCTTCTTGTTTGGGGGAAATTCTGCAGGTTGTCTGGAGGGGACACACGGACAGAAATGGTAGTCCCAGCTCCTGCAAGGTTTTAATGTATCACCCTTTCTTCTCTCCTCGGCAGCAGCACAAGCTTACTGTGATTACTGGTGTATTTTACAAGGAAAATTCCAGAGAAAACTCAGCTCGGTCACCAACAGAGGCAAATACAACTTGCATCTGGGCCTTAAATAACACAAGTTTGTAGAAAATGAACAGCTTTCATTACAGGTGCCACTGGTCTCTGTGCATTGGCCCAGAGAGTGTGAACTGCCTTTTACATCCAGGCAAAACAAAGGCAACTATAGTCAAATCTGAAAAAGTTCTGTGGGATATAAACCAAAATGCATTTTGGCCCTGACACTTATTACCTGTAACTATCCAAAGGGATAGCTGGCAGGGCCAGGACAGCTGCAGGCTCTACACAGCAGAGTGTTTTTTTCCCCTGATCATTGTCTCACCTTGGCTAACTTGGGAGCCAAAAGATGACTTACAGCTTCAAGGTGCTGAGTTGAATCAAGAGATGATGCATGGAACTCTGTGTTGGGCCTTGTGTGCTGCTGGATTAGGCCCAGCTGGTCAAACTCTTGTTCTGAAAAGTTGGCTTCTGTATTCTGCTAAGAGCCTAAAGAGTTAAAGTTATTAACTGGCTTCTGAATAAAATGCATTAGGAATAAATATGCTTTAGGATAAACCTATTAAATGGATAAAAATGCCATTACCAGGGGTGAAATATGATTGTGTGACCTTTTAAATAAATAAGCCTGCTATGCACCAAATTATGTCAGATAATAAGCTTTATACATGATAAAGTCATGCAGTAGGTCTCAATCTTCAGGCATTCAATGAAATATTGCTAGCCATAAAGGGCTCCTGAAATGTTACACTAAAGAAAATTGCTTCCAGCTATAAAAACTTAACTGTTAAAACAAATGGAGTTTCTCTCATAAAACCCAGCGCAAGGCATTGGTAGCAGGAGTGAAAGCTTACTAGAAACAAACCTGAGGCATTTGCAAGTACACAACGCTTCTTAAAATAACTCAGATTCCAGATAAATCTGCAATAACTCTATTGAAAGCAGAAGGGTGTAACCCCAAAACACCAGCGTGAGATCCAAATTATATTTGTAGGGCCTTAGAAATATGTTGGTGGGATATCTCTGGGTACAAACATTGCTGTGTATCCAAACTAATCTGCACTTGCAGTTTTGGCACTTGTACAAGCAGTGGAAATGCTGACCTCTCTGTCTGTCCTGAATCTTGGATCTGGCTGTGTTATGCCTCAGCGACTTGCCCAGATTACTCCTGACACAACAATATTCCTACTAAGGGACCATTCGTATTTGATGGGATGGAAACAGAGCTGGATATTATCAGCCTGTGAATAAAGGCAGACGTGCATTTATCCAGATTCAGCTACCAGCTTCACATGCAGCAGAACTCTCTGCATTAAGTCAGAGTAAGAACTTTCTGCTCTACACCATTACAAATAAGAGGGAAGGAAGCCAATTCTCTCATTCCTTCTAGTGATCACAGGCAAACCAACAAAACCTCCTGGTGAGGCGCTTGCAGTTTTAATAAAATCATCATGGTCACTTCATCTCTTGTTACATGAACATCAGCAAATAAACACAATTCCCAGCTTGGGTCTTGTGCTGGTTTTGGCTGGAACAGAGTTAATTAGTTTCAAACACAGTACCAAGGACTGGAACTACTCTTGGAATTCCCTGACACAATCAATTATCTTCCTAAAAAGTTGATCTCAGACATTGACAAAAAGGACCATTCCTGTTTCTTCTGGGTTTTCATTTTTTGTTTGTTTTGTTTGTCTGGTGGAGTTTTCTTGTGTGGGGGTGTTTGTTGTTTTTTTCCCCTGAGTTGGGAGAATGCATCCTAGAAAGGATCTTCTTAACCTTCATCTACAAACACTGATAATTTTCACCAAAGCTCAATCCAGGGCAATCTTTTCCAGCAGGGGCACTTAAAGAGACATAGCAAAATTCAAGCACAAAAAATTAACCAGCCTTGCTCCAGTTCCCAAAGAGTTCACTCTCTGAGCCTTAGCAAACAAAGAGGTACATTCTCCACAACTAGTTTTAGTACTCCTGCTAAATACAGAGAGGTACACTATGGCAAACACAACCTAAACAGGACCACTGCAAAGGAATGGGTGGCATCATGAGGCTAGCACTGAAATTTTACCATGTTTTTCTGAACTGGAGTGCATTGTCTAGAAGCAAATAATAGATCCGTTCCAGGCAGGAGCTCATCTGCATCCTGAAGATGCCTCCAGGCACTTGCCATTTTGTTTTATTGCTGTTCCTCAACGCTGGTGAATTGTAAGCATCAGTCTCACAGAGAAGACACATTATTGGGGTGAAGGACAATGGCTTGTTATATAATCCTGCCAAATCCTTGATACAGCAGTTCTCAGCAAACAACCGTCTTGCTCTGAGTCATCTGGAAAGTCTCTGGTTCAGTGAGCTTCCAGGATCAGACCATCAAAACAGGTTGTATTTCCACTTCCCATTTCAAATTACAGGAGGCACTTATGAGTCAAGGCAATAATTTTCTCTTTATCTACCTTCAGATGCCATCCCGCATAGGGATCCAGCCTGTGTACCTGCTGAGCCAGAAGCCCTGTGGGAGTTCCCAGCCAGTGCTGGATGTCACAGCTTGCAGCTGTCCTGGGTGGCTGCTGCCACGAGGGCAACCACAGTGTGAGGAAATCCTTACCCTGCTCTTCAGAGAACTGGAGATGCTACATGTGGGGCTGGACTTGCTCCACACTCACCAGCCTTTTTCTAAATGCCCATCGCTGGTCCGTGTCAAAAGCAGGCACTGTGTCCATTAGACCTCTGGGCTGGCCCTGCATGGCCATTCACATTTTTTTCTTGGTTTATTTCCCTTTGAGTCAATGCCAAGTCTTAACTCAGTGCCGGGTCACAGATCCCAGCAGGACACGTTACACTGTCTATCTTGGAATCAGGAGGTCTCCTGCCTCAGAGCTGGCCAGCTCAGACCCTCTGCTCTCCCACCTCTGCTCCTCCCTGCCATGCCTGACAGTCAGTCACAATCAGCTCTTGTGACAACAGCACTGACACAAAAACTTGAGCAGCTCATCTTTTACAAACCAAACAACTACAACTTTGGCAATCTGACTCCTACTGAATAACAACAACAACAAAAAGAACCGAGTCAGCAGCAAGCCTGTTGCACAGAGCTGTAAATAACCCAGGAGAAACTAGATAGGTCAGCTTGGGTTGGCTGGTGGGTGCTGAAAGAGGTGGCCCAGGGTTATCACTTCAGGGTGGGCCAAAGTGGTGGAAGATGGAAGGAAGTCACTTCCCTGGTTCTCTGTCTGACTCCCTGCACAGGACAAAATTGCTTCAGCCTTTACTGCTTTTACAAACTTCTTATGAAAGTACCATACAATTCAATGCTCAAGCTGTAATGCAATGATTGTGATTTTAGGATGATTTGCAAAATCTGCGAAAACCATCAAGTTTCATATCTGTGGTTCATTTCAACAGTCATAATTTGGCTAACAGAATTATTCATGCTCAAAACTTCTCTTATTTTAAATGTTTTTTTTCTTAAAACAGGTTAAAATTTCAGAATGTCATCAGAATAGCACCTACTAGAAGGTGAGATTGTTTGCTAGAGAGGCATTTTTTCAGTTCTAAACAGATGGGGCCATCACTGGAGAAAAGAGAACTCATGTATGCCATATGCTTTACAAAGTTTTATGATTCTCATATTTTTTATTAAACTAGCCAATGAAAGAAATTACTATACTGGAGATTTTCATTTAGCCTCAGGAGTCAAAACAATGATTCAGTTTTTCATAGTGTTTTCATTTCTGTTTTCCTTCTTGGCAACATAAATCATAAATCTAAGAATTGGGTTTTCAGTGTAACTTACAGTAATCAGCTTGTGTTTCCCATTGATATGGTATAACTATTGCTTGTTTACAATGGACAGCAATCACCATCCCTTCACCTTCTTAGGCAAATCATTGGTCTAAAATGAAAAACTTAGTATCTTAGTATTAGCTCATATGGGTTTTTAGTCTCTGCCTCTTAAGAAAGGACTACCAGGCATCTATCAGAAATAAAACTACTTAGATTAAGATTGGGGATTCGATTCTACAGAACCAACTGAATCAAGTATTTTCTATAATTATATTTAAAAAAAAAACAAACCTCAAGAGAAGTCCTTTTATTGCATGCTGACTTTCCCCGTGTAGCTAAATCTTACTTTGTATCTTTTTCTGTAAAAAAGATCTTAAGCAGATGTTCTCCACCAACACCCATAGGAGTAACTTGCAAAGTGAAAATAATATAAAACTTTCTGGTTTGCTTAAAAGGTTCACTATGACTTTGTTTAACTGTGCCTTGGCAAAACTGCTTTCCAAATAGTTGCAAACAAAGCAACTTCTAAAACATTATTTTTATATATGGCTCTGAAAGAACTGAAAACACAAAGCTCAAAACACGTAATTTATAAAGCTTGTGCAACTTGCTATCTAAACTTATCTGACTAATCATGAAACCCGTGAGAGAGGCAGGTGGATTGTAACAGCAGATGAATTGAAGGGCTGCGATTCTCATACAAGGAAAGGGTTCAAAATAATTGCTTGTTAGTCACAGAAAAACAATGCTGCAAGAAAACTGTATGAATAAATGAATGAGTGAACACTGGACTAATGAGCTACTTCCTCTGCTTGGTGGATGAGCTCTCAGGGGATGACGACTCATTTTTGTTACACTCGTGAGCACAGTGCAGAGTTAACAGGGTCTTGGTTTCTGCCTGCTGCTCTATTGACACACAGCCTGGTGACAAGGCCTGGGACATTTAGGGCTTGAGCACTGGACACAGGACATTTATTTCACTGCACCAATTGAGAACTGTCCTCTTGCTCTGGGTTTGATGAAGTGCAGCCACTGCCTGGTGTTTCAGGAAAGCAGACTGATACCAGAGACATGGTGGAGCTATTCTGAGGAGCTATAGGTTTGTTCAGCCAGGTTATTCTGTGGGCACTGCCCCATGCAGACCTGGCTGATGAGCCCTGAGGGACCCTGGCTAGCTGTAGCCTCCTCTACCAGGTGTTCCTGCCCCTGAGCAGCACCAGGGTACTAACAAGCCCCACTGAAAGCCAGCTTACTTGTTCTCTTTTTTTTTTTTACTTCTGTTTTTTTTTTCCCTTTGAGGTGCCTCTCCTGTGTTTCCAAGAGAACTCCTCAACTTGCACATGGACAGCCAGCTTGGGTCCAGAGGCACTCCTCTGCTGCTCTTGTGCAAGGAGATACAGACTGCAAAATCCCTATGGAATCAGCTAGGGTCCAACACAATAACTAGCAAGGTTTTCCCAAAGCCTGGCACCAGAAGTGCAGGGAGACCTGAGAAGGCTTGGAAGAGGGGTACCTGCCATTCGAGAGCAGTGTCAGCCAGCATTGGTCTTATCAGAGCCAGGCTTAATTTAATCGCTCATCTGCTCTCTGATCTCCAGGATACCCCTGCTCTCCATTTCCCTGAATGATGGAGAGATGACAGTATTTAACGAGATTGAATGCCATCTTCATTACAATAAGAGCCTTTAATTATATCATTGAACATCATTTGATACCAAAGAGAAGCATGCTCTCTTAAATTTCTTGACAAGGGGTCAGTAAGTGGGTTCCAGTCCTGGCTTTGCCAGAGGCTTCTTCTGGCCCATTAGGTAAGAGCAGGATAGCCACTGAATTTAAGGTTGTGTAAGCAGTGTAGCTCAGACACTTCCTAACTGCAGGGAGCAAGGCTCGGCAACCTAAACACTCTGTGTGTAATTATTAAATTGAAGCTGATTCAGAACCTTGACATGAAGAGAACAACCTACAGGCTCTCTCCATCCTTTCATACAGCTTTACATTTCAAACAATTACTTTGAAAGGGTTGAATGAAAAAGTTGGTGGTTGCTCAAAGCCCCAGAAAAGAGCATCCAATTCAAATCCCATTTGGATTTTTTTTTGTGGCTGCAGCAGTGTTTCCATCACTCTGAGTATTTTGGCTTAATACTCTCCAAACTAGACTTGTGTCTGCTGGAAAAGAAAGGGGATGTACAAAAATATGGAGGTTTTTCCCAGCTTGGAGAGTGAGTAGATAATAGAGTAGGAATCAGGCTCTATTTTTAGAGCCTAGCTTTTTAATTCATTAGCTGTACAGAACTCTTCACAGGCAGTCACTTTTCTCTACTGGGTCAAGGCTAGGGAACAACTGCTGCATTACAAGGACAGAGATAAGTGAGAAAGTCAAGCTATAACTCTCCTCCATCGCTAATTACTGCATTCTAAGGGCCCCCACAAAAATCACCAGTGAAATTCCATGACCTTCTGCTGCAAGGAAGGAGCCAACTGCCTCCTCCACCAGCATCTGTGCCTTTTGCAGGCATGGTGCCAGTGTGCCTCTCCCAGCAGCACACAGCTGCCTCGCAGAGATTCCCAATGCTTCGGAGACAAAGCAAGGAAACTATTACACTTGCTGTTGATTAGTGAGTCCCTACTTTTCAACCTAGCTAGTGTTGCCAAGTAATGAGCACTTCTATTAGCTATGTGGAAGGGAGTTTCCTACTTGCTTATTTAAAGAACATCCTAAATCACACAATCTGTTTTTACACATCCCACCCTTCAGGACAGAAATAGTGCCCTTGCCAGGTCCTCACCTTGTACTAAAAGCTGAGTGATTAGCTAATCTAGGCAGCTGAACCAAAAGTGAAATCCAGCCTAATAAAAGCTTACAGTCAACTATTTCCAACAGCACCTAAAACCAGGCTGAACCAGCCTAGTACTGTACAGCCCCTTTTCTCTGAAGTTTAACTGTGGTATTCATCTTGCCTAGAAACCAGACAGCTCTTTTAATTACATTCAAAACATGCCTGCTCAGACTGAGAAATGATCAGTCCTGCAAATAGAGCCAAGTAGATGGCTTGGAAACAGACTACTAGATTCCTCTATGTCTTAACAGATTTGCCTAGTGAAATTCCTGAAGCTTCCTCTTCCCTCCCCCTGCCCTCCTTCAGCTACAGCTTAGTGTCCCTGTTTCAGGCAGACTCTTGGTGTCTGGGGATGGCTGAACTCAAGTTACAGCCTCTCACCAGGACTGTCTCAGATGCCTGGTTTCTACCACAATCTTAAGGAACACAGACTACTTGCAATCCCTTGAACTTGCACAACAGGTTCAAGAATCAAGTAGGAAAGGCAGAGATCATATAACCTCTCTCTAACCCTAACATCCCAAGCCAACAACCCCAAGCAAAAAAGTTTTTCCTCAATGTTCTTTTTAAAATAAAGATTTTAATAAAATATAATTTTATTTCCGCTTCACATATATTCTGCACAGCGATGTCCCTTCAAACACAAAATCCTGTCTTAAGAGTGTGAGACACTTCCAGTGTGGAAAGACACTAAGGCAGTCTGACTTCTCAAAGACTTGGAATGAGCTGTACATAGCCAGAGCATCCTCTGAAGGTACCACCATCTGTTTCAAATTCCTTCACTGGTCTGCTACATACCAGGCCCTTTTAGATACACTGTCATCAGCAGTTTTCAATAAACTCCAAAGGGGACAGTATTTACTTTTAAAGTTCAAAGAATTACAGCACCACAAGGGTCAACCTAAGGTAGGTCTCACTAAAGACACCTGCCATGTGCTGCAAGGTCTGAATGCTGGCAAATGACACAGCACTGGTGCTGACTGCCCTGTCACCTGCTGTCACCCTGCCCCATCAACGGCAAGGGTCTCAAACAGCTTAACAATCCCCAGTACAGTATCATCAGTCTTGAAGCTGTCTTTAAAAAATCATAGATTTGGGTTGAAGGAACCTTGAAGATCATCTAGTTCCAAATCCCCTGGCACGGGCAGGGACACCTTTTTCTAGACCATGTTGGTGATTCAGACAAAAGGAATTCCAAAGGAATGGACACAAAGGCCATACTGGCACTACCTGAAGCTGCTCAATCTACAAACCAGACAGATCAGCCCCCTCTCTGCAATAACCCCTACATGCTCAGGGGAGACCTCACTCATCAAATTTGCTCTGAGGAACTTCCTGTCTACAACATGACAGGACTACCTTTCAAGAGCATCAGTGATACTTGAGAGGCTGAAAAAATCTCCCATGTTTAGAGCAGATAGCTTTAATACTTTTTAACAGAAGATTATTTTGCATTTTTCTTGTTTGAACCAAACAAAACACATCAAAGAATTGCCACCTTGAGCTGTTCTTCCTGGCTTTGAGAACACTGCCAAAATGTCTCTTCTTTAGACTACCAGGCTCCTGTAAGAACTTCATACTAGAGTATTAAATGAATTTCTCAGCTGAAGGAAAAATCTTGACATGTTTTAAGTCTCACGAAAAAAACACAAAACATTCCACATCCCAAGCTGAAGTTCCAGGAAGACACAGCTACTTCTTGGACCTTCTATCAACCACTTTTCCTATCTACCTAATGGATACAATACAGAAACTGTGGAAGCTACAACAGCCATCCATCCTCCTAATTTACCAGGAACTGCATTTAATCTCTCAGCCTTTATGTGCAAACTGACTTCATGCTGAAAAGGTCACACTTTGATTTCACAATAAGTAGTCTAAATACAATCATCTTTAACTGTTATCCAAATGTGTTTATTTCTACCACCTAATCATGCAGAGTGAATCAGAATGCAGCTTTTTAACACAGAGGCATGTTTTCTGTTCTGGTATCAAAAGGAAGGTTTAAGAAAATGTCCCCCCTCAATCTTGACAAATGAAATACCTACTCTAGAGTCAGTATTTTACTATTCAGCCTAAAACCTTATCATCCTTTGTGACGTGCCCACATTTTTAATGCTGTGCACTGCAATGAACAGAGAAGCTTTATCTTTCCATTCTGTGCTTAGCTGATTTAGATAATGTTTGTAGCTGGGAGGCCCAAGAGCTGATTTGACACTGAAGAAGTACAAAAAAACAGAACTTGAAAAATAAAATAGCCATTAGTATTTAATTACCCATAAAAAATAAATGAGCACTTTCAGTTTACATCTCATTGCACAAGATCAAAGCTGGCCCTCATTCTAAGCAAAGGACAAACGGAGACCCCAACCTACAAACAGTGACTAAATAAACTCAGACTAAGTGAAAAAAGAACACGGACCAGCCCTTGGGCTTTCAATACACATTGTACACATCCTTCCACGTTATCAAAAGTGAAACTCATCACAGAACTCTATACTCGGGGCCTACAATCTTCACAAGTATCAAATTACATTTTCAAAAGCCTGTCAAAATATGGAAACACCTGAACTCCTGGAGAATTCTAAGCTTATCCACATAACCCAAGAAGCAGCAGAAGCACGGCTAAATTGAACAACCTGCATGATCTTTATTAGATGGCCGCGTTTACAGGAATTAGCGGTAGCGGTGCAGCTGCAGGGTGTTGCGCCTTCTCCAGGCCGCACGGCGCGAGCCACCGATGGTGTGGTGGAATTTGTGGCCCTTGCCAAGCCCGCGGCTCTTGCGCCCGGCTGACGTCAGCCCACGCATCTCTCTGTGCTTGTGGACGGGCTTGGTGATCCATTGGGTATCAGGGTTCCGCCTGATGGTCTTGTGGAAGGGATCGATCAGGATCACTTCAAAGAACTTGTAAGTGGAATCTTCACCCACCCAATACGAGTTCAAGACTCTCAGAGCCCCACAGTGACGGCCAGCACGCTCCTAGTGGAAAAAATAAATGCAACAGGCAGTAAAACCATGGATGCAGGGCATTCTTCATGCAGAAAAATTACTAACTCAAACATAACATTTCAATTTCCCTAGGACAACCTCTTTTCTTATAATAACTCATCCCCATCCAGATGCAAAGGTGCAAGGGTAGTAGCAGCTGAAAAGAATGTTGTGTTACAAAAACAAAAACAAAAAAACCAAACAACACAACCAAAAAAAACAAACAAAAACCCCACCAAACAAAAACAACAACAACAAAAAAAAAGCTGTTTGGATTCCTGCATGAAATGGGTTTTAAAGACCATGAGCAGGAAGGTGCTTGGTTGACAGAAGAAAGAACTTTGTGTACACAGAAGCATCCAGTCAGTGAAAACACAATGTTAAACACAATGTTAAAAATAACTTCAATGTGAAGATGAACAGCATGAGCTGCACTTGGGGTCACGGAACAATCTTTTATGGGAAGTTAGGGAAGACTGATTAATTTGCACATCCAGAATTACAGGGGAGAAAGAAATTTCTGCAGTGTAAGCCTGTACTGGTAGGAGTAAAGGAATAACTGATGCAACAAATCTTTGCACCACTGCTGGCCTATTAGTGCTTGCTATTCCTATCCTCACTTGTGGTTAGGAAGACACAATCTTAGTTTAGAAAACAAAACAAAGCAGAAAATACTAATTATGCAACTCAATCTGCTTCTCCTGTCAAGAATGCTCCTTATTTAAAACAAACT
>WBNO01028407.1:0-13600 GCA_013400575.1 Peucedramus taeniatus
GCATTTTTTTTTTTATGTTGGTAGGCTTATCTATCTGTCTTTGGCCTCAAGCAATTCCTTTGCTGACAGTGGAAGGTTAAGATCTTAGGGAGAGAAGCAAAAGCCTGATTTAAGCTCATGAAGTTTTGGTGAAAGCTAGAAACTCAATATCTTCTGTGATGTATAGAGTGTTATAGCATTATCTACCAAAATAAAATTGAAACCACTGTGTAAATATCTTTGTCCCTAGCCTGTAAAAGTGCTTCTTTTTTTTTGTAATTGAAGATTGAAAATTATTTGAGGAATTGCTTGAATATTCTGATAAGTATATATAGCTTTCAGAACCCTGAATTACCACAAGAAAAAAAAAAAAAAAAAAAAAAAAAAAAAAAAAAAAAAAAAAAGGGGGTCTTCAACTTTGGATCAGAATGCCACTATAATTTAAATAATATTATTGTGTATTTTTGCAACATAAGACCAAATATTTCCCACCACAAGAAAAATGTTTTCATTAGTAAAGCAGGCACAGCAGATTTAATTTCTGTTGTTTAAGTGTAAAAGGGAATACTGCTGCATCTTTATTCATGGAGTTGTTTTGCGAGAACTCAGTAATATGAGCTCCAGATGGGAATTAAGGGAGTTCTGTTACAAAAGTAAAGCTGCCTCCAGCTTTCTTGCCATCAGTGGACGACTCAGATAGTTCTTGCACACAGTCCTTGAGTAGCCCATCTGCAAAGTGAAATTGTCAAAATGTTCACCTTAGCATGTTCAGAGATCTGTGAGAGAGAAAAGACTATCTAAATGCAGTGGATATTCTGCTGGTTTTTGGTTATATATTCCCATTAAGCTAACTGCCATGACTCCAGGGAGATTCCACCAGAGTATGTGTCTATTCTAAGAAACATATCATGATTTAGGCAATGGCATATTCTAGTGTGTGTATGAAATTCTTTTACAAGGATGGTATTGGACTACATATAAGACAGAGAACTGAGTTAGAGATTTTTGTTTTGACATAGACTTGACAGAAGAAAGTTACTTTTTTCTTCTGTGTGGCAGTATCTCCTGTGCTGAGATCTCTGAAAAGTGTAGTGATGCAGTTTCTGGGCTAGGTTGTTTATCAGATTGAAGACTAGAGTATGAAAGAGCTACATTGTGATGGTTCTGTATTTTCAAAACTATTGTGAAGGTTCATTTATTCTCTCCAATAGATTTTTGTTCACATGTTCACAAAATTCCTTTTACTTTCTAGGTAGTGTTTTCTTTAGTGATTGCTTTTGCTATGACTCTATTATAACTAGAGTTCAAGCATTTTTTAGTTTGAGGGCTTATTGAGCTTGTGCCTGACACATTCCAGTTAAATCCTAAACATTCAGCAAAATAGCATTCACTTCAAGCTTTGAAGGTGTCCAGTTTTCCATGATAGCTAACTGGCATTTTATCTCTAGTTTGCTAAAGATAAAACAAAGATTTCCTTTCCTCAGCAGCCAAAAAGTTTAAGACCTTCATCTAATGCCCTTTTGAAAGTCATTCTCAATAAAATGTGTGGAAGAAAGAACTGAATCACCTCTTCCAGGTTTATACTGCTCCAACTCTCTTGATTTAAATTGTGTTTCATTAGAATTATATGGAAGTTCTCCAGTGGTGATTTTGATTATAAATTTAGTCTGGCTCATATAAACATCTGAAAATTCATAATTGCAGTGAAATGCTCTGAAAGAACTGAAGAGGACTAAATATGCATAATATTTAAGCAATCCTGGGTTGACGGCATTTATGTGACAAAATGTTATGTATAACATTTTGGTATAATGACCAGAAGCAGAGATGTTGGACACAGTGATTAAGTATACAGAAAATAACCCAAACATTATTTTAAGCTGAGATAATATGAGGACTTTTATGGCCAAACAGGCTAAAAATCAAAGTTCTGAATTAGCCCTACAAGAGTATCAAAATAAGATTTGATGTAAATTACAGTGAAATTTGGTGGGCACATATGAAATGCACATTATTCCTTTAAAAGATTTCTGAGCCGAGCCTCAATAAATGATAATAAATTTGTGGTCTCAAAATGCCTTGGAAGAAAGTAAAGCAAAATTTTTAGACTGCCTAAACTTCATGTGCAGACAAATGCATAATCTCACAGAATAATTTCTTGTAACATTTCTCACTATATCATGTCCAAATAGCTTGCATAGTCTTGGACAACCCTTCTTCATTTTCTGAAACAAAACCACAATGATTGAACCAATAAAAGCATTTATGTCAGCATTGTCATGAATCTTATTGCAAGATGTTTTCTAATATCTCAGGACAAAAGGTCTTCATCAGACAGAAAAAATAAAATGTTTCACAAGAAGACTTAAAAAGTAGAAGGTGCTGTAGAAATGTTGATTATCTTCCCTCCTTGGTCACATGACTCTGTAAAGTGCCCTCTCCTTGGACCTGGCGAGAGGGAGGTGCTACACAAATCTTGTCTCCAGAAGAAACTTCTGGAAAAAACAGTATTTTAAATACCCACTTCTTCTGTCCAGATGAAGATGTTAGCTGTTCTTCCACTTGACAAAGCATTCATGGTGCTTTATAATATTTTAAGGGATATCTTAAGGGATGTTTAACACTAGGTACTAACCATATGGAGCCATGATCTACTTGTCTCACAAGATTATTTAAGCATTTTGACGTTAAAGCTAAGGTGAAGTACACTGCACTTCAGCTTCACTAGCCAGGAACAGGCCAGTGATATGATCTGCCTGCTAAGAGGTATTGACATGGACTGCAAATATCTCTTCTTCCCTTGGCCATTTTTTCTTCCCAAAAGTTAAGAGCTCAGTCAGTTACAATCAAGGCAATGCAGTACTTTTCATCTGATAAGCGAGTGAAGAGGTAACAGGTTCTTTCAGAAGCCAGTGAAAGATTACTTGGTAATTTCTGTTCTACTGCAGAAGCTGGGCTTTTTACATCAGTTCCCACACTTGTTTGATCACCTTCACAATTTGTTTCTGAGATTTCTGTGTGCCATATTCTGCTTCACCCTAGCAGAAAAAGCATATGTTTAACCAAACTTGATTGCAGGTAAAAGCCTTATTTGCAAAAAATAACTTGTTTTGACAAAGCAAAAAGTTTGTGCCTAACCTCTAAGGAAATTCTGTGAGTATCCTGTTTTGCACTTTCTCTCCATAGTCTGAATAGGGCAGGGGGACAGGGAATTCTTATAGACCTTCTGTATGCCCAGCTTTTATTTAATGGAAACCAGAGCACTTCAGAAAGCCAGCCATAGATGGAGAGCAGTCATCCACATCAATTTGTAGCATAGGCCAGGTTTTTAACCAGATCCAGAAGCTAGGAATTGCTTTCAAATCCAGATATTTATTAGTAGTGCTAATTAGTCTTGCTAATAAGACAGCTGGCTTATGTAACCCTTTGCATTTGGATGCATGCAGCTCTGAGGTAGAAATGTATTGTTATTTCATATCTGGGTTGGGAGGAGGTTGTATCTGAATATGAGTAGTATTGAGAGGCAGGAGGCAATAGCTTGGACACAGCCTGATATTTCCCCAGCTATATGGTTTCCCAAGACATCATATTTAACCAGGAAGCTTTGCTTTTGTCTATTGTGCACCTGTTAAAAAAGAAGTGACCCCAGACTCCTGGTGAAGAAGTAGGGAGATGCTCAGCCTGAAACTACTTCCCCTGGTTATACATTGGGAAAAGGCTGTCTGTCTTATCTAAAGTAGAAAACGTAGAAAGTTTGCCGTGGCAAGTTTGCAATAGGAGACTTATTTTTATAGAAGCTGGAAAGGATGGGGAAATAATTCTATTTTCAGAACAAGCAAGAAGTAAGAACTTGAAATTTAGCCTTCTGTATAACACAAAATTAGAAGCAGATCAATTTATTGACTAAAGTAATCTTGTAATTTTATTTCTCTTTTTTGACAGCTTGAAGCCTGCTAATTTCTTGACTCCCAAAGCCTTCAGTATCCCTGCCATATTATCAGATATTTATTGGCTTAAAAATGACATTGTATTTTGTTTGGAAGATGCTACAAGCAGTGGCTGGAATTTTATACAATCATTAATATGTTTAAATATGCTCTGGAATAATCCTATTTATTGTAGAAATCTCTATGTTATATTTTTATAAGTTTTTCTATTGTAGCAGCTTGGTCATCATGTGTTAAATATTGTTATTTAGCTGTCATAATGTTTTTGCTTCGCATAAGAAGTGAGAAAAAGCTCGTTCACAGTTCTCCTGTGTATGAAGTATCATCCTGAAGAACAGGGTTGTCTTTAATATGTGATGTTACTGTCAGACTTCACAGTACATTTCATGTTGTTGGCTCTAGCATCAGCCCTGAAAAGGTACTTTTTATTCTCATTACATGACTTTTCATGCTTATAATTTCTCATAAGGCTTTTAAAATTCTCTTCAACATGGATTATATTTTTTACAAGATTTGTGCTAGTTAACATGAATCTCTAGGGTAACTCTTCATATTCGGTAGTGCAACAGAACTTATTTTTTTAAATTTCATATGCAGATATGCATAATTTTTGTTATCTACATCTAGTATTAGTAATAGGTTTACTCTCTTCTGCAAGAAAGATCCAAAATTACTATTAGTAGAAATCTAGCGGAAGAATTATACCAAGAAAAAAATTAAAATGCAAACATTTGAACAGGTGCCCAGGAGGAAGAGTAGGATTTTTTGTAACATCACTGAATTTCAGAGCAGCAGGTTTCAACTCTTTGTCAGTTTTCAGATTCTCATGGATTGGCATAAACTCACAAAACAAGCTGAGGGATTGTCCTAGATCTCAGCAAAAATCCTGGAAGCTAGAACATAACAAAGATGTGCAAACACCTGGGCAGGCTCCTGCTTGCTTGTGGCTGGGACTACCTTTCCTAGCCCGGTGCTAGACAGATCCTGCAGAGCCCTGCAGATTCAGGTGTGTCTGCATTGTCACCCCTGAGTACCTGTATCACCCAAGTTTTTAAGTTACAGTTCTCAGTAATCAAGCCCTGCCTGATACCTGAATTGTGGTGTACAAGAAGGTCATGAGGGGCTTAGACTCTGAGGATGAAGAAGGAAAAACAACAACAAGAAAATTCTCCCTGAGCCAATGCATGGAATTGCAAAAAGGGCTTGGAGTTAAAATGGATCTGAGTGGGACACAAGCTGAATCATTTGAGGTTTGGATAGGAATTGATCTTTTTGTAAGTCAGGAAAGCAGAAACACATTCTTGACAGTAAAGAACCTGGACCTGACATCTGAGTCAACAGGGAGCGATGGATGATAAGCAGAGCAGGTTAGCCCAAGGCAACCATGTGGAAGCTGTGAATGTTGGGGTATGTTTGCATCACAGAAACTAGTAACCCTGTAGCCTGGCCATCCTGTAAATACAACACAAAGCCACAACATAGTCTTTGTGTAGACTGTGTGATTTAAAGGCATGTGTGATTTAAAGCCATGCGAACCTTGCACCAATCATAATTTCAAAACTGTTTTGAAGTTTAAATGTATATGTAAAGAACAAATATGCTTACTGAATTAATTTTTTTCCCTCCCCCCCCTCGCCCCCCCCAACACAGTGTAACCCTTTGTGCTCTATAATAAGCTGAGGAGGCAGCTAAGGCTATAATCGTGTTTGTCTTCAACAGTAATACCATTTAGTATTTTCTATCCAAACTTGTAAATTTTCTCTAGAAGTTTTCTATGGAAAACCACAGTGTTTTATCACATTTTGTAGACATTTTATTTGGGGACTTTCAGCAGATACAGGTGTTTGCCAGAAACTTAACACTTGGAGGGGGAATTTCCTTGAAATAACTGGGGTTTTCAAATCTTTTAAATATTTGGCTCAGGTGTTAAGGTTAGTGTTAAGCAAATGAGCTACCTTTATTAATTAAACTACTTCCATTTCAGAGAAGTACACATCTCACGCTAACATTAATCTTCCCATCCCATGATCTACCCTTTGTTAAGTACCCTAACCGAGTAAAAGGAAAAAATTACCATCCACATGCTTCCCACTGATAAACTGAAGAAAGCAGAAGCTGCCTTCTGAGAATACAAAGGAAAAATTGGGTCAAGGACACAGGGGAGGGAGCAGACAGTCACACTTTTGTCCATGCTGAAGATACAAGCTTCAGATTTCCTATGTGTGATGCTTTCATGCCCAGTGGAAACTTATTTACGACTTGCCAATGCATTGCACTTAGAGAATAAGTAGAAAATTGTGTAAGTACTAGTATGATTGCAATTAAAAAATACACATAATGATCACTTGGGAACAAAAAGCATGGTCTTGGTTCTTTTTGGTTGTAAGTATGAACTTTGGAGCATTTTGGGGGTGGGGGGTAGATACTTTAGGAGAAATCAAGAGCAACAGAGAACAATTACAATGCACTGATTAAAACAGAAGAGCTTCAAGAAAACGTTATTTATTCAAAAAGGGAGTAAGTCAGCTTCATTTGTATTTTCAAAGTCTCTGGACTGTGAGTATTTATCTGTATTTCACTGAACGTGTGCTCCCAGTTTCTTTTTATGATTTCTTTCATATGAGTAATGATATTTCAAATTGTAGGTAAATGTGTTAGAAAATTAATGAGGATGACTTTTGTAATGAACCCAATTTTTCCAGACTAGAGAGGGGTGATAGGAGATATGTCCTGTAAAATAACAGGCACTATTATTTAATATGGTTGTGCATATTGAAGGAGTTCATCACTGCTGTGATGGTTTGATTACCAGCTTTTTTGTTTTCAGCAAACACAAATATAATGTCACAAATCATTAAGAGATTGAATAAAAATTACACGACCATGTTATGTGAAGCTTTTAGGTAGACCTCATTGATTATGAGGACATAAAATCTTGCACAAGTTTTGTGGAATCATGTGGGGCAAAAAAGAAGCACTGAGCGATTTCTGGAAGCAAAAGAAGTCTGCTTTTGATCTGGATTCTGGAATAACTTGGAAAATCAGTGTTGGCAAAGTTGACATTAATGACTACGTGGCTTTCACAGCCTGGCTGTCTGTCTTCCATGCTGCTTTTTCCCATCCTCTGTGCAACCATTTCCCCGGGGCACATTCTAAAACTCACATTCCATTTCAGCATAGCTCTTCTTGGAGCCTTCTTTGGAGGAAGAGAAAGTCTGAAACTAAGAAGCATTCTTGTATATATGCAAGTATAGGCTCATTCAGCTTCTTCTCATGGTGGTTTTGCACTGCCAATACAGACTTCTAAGATAAATCCTTCTCAGGCAGTCCATTACTTGAATGCTTTAATAGTGGCTCACATCATAATTTTATGAAAACCAGATAAGACATACAGAGATTCTGACTAATGCTTTTTGGTAGGCCTTTGATACAGTTTTTGATGGGACACCAAGATTTTCCCCTCTAGCTCTCCCACAAAATCTCTTGTTGCTCAGTTTGTTGTGTCTCCTGAAACATTTGGACTAGCTGATTATTTTCCATTCTCTTTCCTTCTATTTTTTCAGCTCTTTGGTTTCTTTATGACAGGGGAAATGGAGGTCTCATTTTACGTGAGTTTTGTGGTGAAGGAAAACAGATTATCATCATTCCCACTGACACAACTTCTTTCTTTTCCATTCACGATGCATTCTCCACTGCCACAATTGAATTAGTTTCACTGATTTATCTTGTTTACCATGCCTTCTGTAACTGGTTGACTATAATTCTGTCCACCATTGTACCAATTGCACTAATTGTTTATACTGTTACAGAAAATATCATGAGAACAGAATAAATGAATTAGTCCATGATGCCATTACAGCTGCAACATTGTATCAGTCTTCTGAAATACTAATAGACTTTTATGAGACAAGGCGAGCTGGAGCCAGTAAAAACCTCCAGCACATGAAAATTTGGATAATCATGGCCATATGGGAATTCTGCTGCCTTACCCTTGTAGCAATGCCATAGTCATGGCTGCTCTCAGTTTTTAACATTTGTGATTAACTTTTTAATTAGCAGTAACAGAGGAATCTTCTAGTTCATTTGTTAGTTAGAAGCACAGCTTCTGGCTAGTACTAGGTTGAAAATAATTGATTTGTATTTCAAAGCGGTACTTTGAATACATTATTACACAAAGATGATCCAGTCAAATAATCTCATTACAAGGATGATATTGCAAAGTTTATCCTTAATAGGTTCTACAAAAGCTAAAAGTTAAGGGTTATTTTCACATTATGAAATGCACTGCAGTATTTTTATTCAAACCTGCTTTTCTGACAATATTTTTTAATATAAAAGGTGTTCTGCAGGTTTTTCAAAGCTGAATGTTTCAAGAGACATAGTTTTGAAAGAAAGGCATACTTGTGCTTTTACACTTGCAAAAGTAAGTCTGTAGCTAGTAAAGTTTTTTGGCATCATTCAAATTGGTTTTGTCATCGGTTGTTTTTTAATAGACCATTTTTACAATTATTGTCCCCCAGACTTAAAACAGCCTCATTTAATAGCTCTTCAGGCTTGCACAGTTTGGGCAATCAAAGATTTCACGCATTCTGTGCTTTAATTAATATATTTCCCCCAGACTTCAGGGATCTGAACTTGTCTTTCATAAAAGTTGTGTTGTTCTCTTCTCACAGCTTCTCCAACACATCAAGTGCCCACTCAAAGGTCACAACCACCACAGCAGCACTAACAGCCCTTGGAGCTTAGGCTTAGCCAGACCTTTTGCTGATCATGTCTTGGATCATAATGCCTGAGAGCCAGTAAGGCTCTCAGTGCTGACTGGGGAGAGTAGCTGACAACAGCATAGGTAGTGAGATGTCCTTTTTTGCCTAGTTAAGTTCTGCAATTTAGCAGAACAAAGGCATGGATTTTTTTCCTAGAGGGCAGGTTGCAAGGTCCAAATAAGAAAATTCATTGTGTGTCTGTCAGGTACAAGAGGTGAAGATTTGCTGGTGAAATTAAGAGGTTTTTAAAATGAGGAGGTTGTGATAAGGCCTAATTTAATAATATTCTGTTCTGGTTTTTATCATGATGCTTGATTTAGTTAATTACTCTTTTATTAGATTGTTTGACTGAAATAATGATGACTTTCATATGCTGTATCATAGGATACTTATGCTGTCAAGATTTGCTCTCTAAAGGAGCACTGAAATGCCAAGTGTGATTTTAAATAGGTCTGGGAAAATAATTTAAACTGGTTATAAACAGGAAAACAGCAGAGTTAATAAAAGTAGTGTAGGTTACTTCTTACCTTACAGAGAGTATGGGCATAACTGGCAGAACAATTAATTGCAATTAAGGACTACTTCCAAGCATTTTTTTTTCTAAGGTAAATTTAGAAATACCCAGGGGGTGTAGCATAATCAGTGAAGCAGTACCATAGCATTTTATGTGATAAGGAAGGGACTTCAGCATGCAAAACTCCATGATTAACACTGAAATGAGATTAGTAGCCTAGCCAGCTAAGGGGCTGGCTGTCACTAATCGAAAACACTTAGCACCTCTTTAGACCTCAGCTCTGTTCCTATCAAGACTCTTACTGACTACTGGGAAGTTGAAACAGCCCTTCAATCACCTGCTCTATAGTTTTGTGTAGATGCCGTTAAAAACATGTTTAGATTTTTCTTTTTTTTTTTCTTTTTTTTTTTTTTTTTATTTAATTGGTGAGAGTTTGGATCATAGAAATTCAGAAAATCAGAAAATGTTAAAAAAACTTACATTGGAATGGCCACTCCAGACTCTGGAGTCTGGATAAATGAAATGGTATTATCAGAGTTTAGAGAAATTTCCCATTTATACATTTCAAGTAGATCAAACATTTTGTCTAGAGCTTGTTGCAGTGACAAATTGTTGCATTCACTCACTTTCCACTCACTTTTTCAGGCAAACTCAGATTTAAAGTTATTTGATGTGATTCAAATGCCTTTTTCTGTGCACAAAATTCAATTCAGGTTTAATTATATCACTCACCTGAGGCTTGTTATGGATATATGTAAATGTTTGTACAGCGGAAGAAAAACAAAAGTGTGTTAATCAATCGGTGGTTTGGGCTTCTAAAGTTGTTGAATGTTTTCTATTTTTACTGAAATTATGCCAAGACTGAGTTTGTTTGTACTCTCATTTTGGACAAGAACCTTCCTTTAACTAACTAAGTTTAAAATTTTTTTTCTTTTTTTTTTTATTCATTATGTCTGACCACACACTCCATTTATTTTTAATCTCTTGCTCTCTTGAATTGAAAACTTATAAAAGTGCTGGTCTGAGGTGCTTGGAATACAGATTCTCTGCTTTATTTGCAAAGCAAATATAATAAATGTTCTTCTTCCCATGACCCTGTCAACAACACTTACAGATTACTTTTTTCTCCAGAAAATACACACTTCCAGATCGATGTTTCTTGCTTATTTCTTCTTTTTGTTCATTGTGTTCTCTTTCAAATTTGTTAACCAAGAGAATAATTAGCACCATATAATCCTCAGTGATTGTTGGTATATTTAAATGCTTGTAAACTGGAGATAATTTTTACTTCCTCTTATGTGAGCAAAAGAGATTGTATTTCGGGGCCCTCAGTCCTATCACATTTAGGTCACTCATTCTGAATTTTTTGTTTCATTTTTTCTTGTTTGGATTGGTGCACAATTATTCTGATTTATAAAATTTAAGAATTATTAAAAAATATTGTATGTCATAATTTATATTTTACAACAAAAAGAAAACTTTTAAAATAAGCCATTTTTTATCTTCACATTTCCTCCAAGTACGTTGTTCTGTTTTTACAGGTATTATAGATTTTAAATTCTTGGACCTTTAAAATGACCCTACAAAACTGACTGGCATGACACAGTAGAAAGTTATCTCCACAGACACTGAATCCAATAATGTCAAATTCAACCGTCATAAGTTTACCAAATAATTTGAGAAATTCTTACCTCTCCAGTGCTAACTAAAGCGTGGCTATAGGGCTTCATCCTTCAGATGATTAGAAATATTTTTATGTGAATCTACTTAAATATATCTATAGACAGCTTGTTCCTGTTAACATTGCTTTTTAGCAGTTCTTTTCTTGGGTATTTACCTTTCATTGCCTTTAAGATGAATAACCTTTTACTGTCAGTTTGTGGTTTTCTCTGCTAAGATGAGCAACTCTTGCACACTCCTTAATATAGTTCCTTTTATCTCGCTTAACTTGCTCTTTTATTTCACCCAACTGCAGATAAAAGACTTTTTTTTCAAGAACACATAACCAGAACTTTGCACAGTATTCTATCCAAAGTATAAGGGTTTCCTGTTATCGTTTGTCATCACTGTGTCATTGGTGGCACATGGATTTCAGTAATATAACTAGCAGATAATTTTCTTTCATCATCATTTCCAACTGATAGATTTCCTACCTAACTACACCACTTTTCATCTTTCTAATGCTCAGTTTTCTTGCTCTTCCTGTCTGTTGTTCTGAGTCTACTGAGTTCTGACACTACCTCTTAGCAGTGTGTCAACAGCAATTTATCTGTGCCAACCTCATTTATAAAAGCACCATATAAAGTGGTCTGAAAGTCAGTTTCAGAGCACCATCACCACTGATATTACTCCAACCCACCTCCAGAATCTGTTAAACGCCCTTTCAAACTCCCAAATATTAAGTCTTATTCTAATAAGAAGCTTATTCTGGTTTGTTGACTGGCTTTATTTTTGGTTTGCTTTTTGGTTTTTTTTTTCTGCCTAGATGTCTTCTGAGCTCTCTATATACCTGTTATTTTTCTCCTCCCTTTTCTTTTCTTTTTCTAGCAAGATTAATGGATACTACTGGCTGCTGTGCAGCTCGGCAGCTGTTCCATTTCCTTTGCCTCCTTTGAGCACACCACAGTCCATGCTCTGTGTCCCAGCATGGGTACATGACCTGCAGTTCCAGGGGGCTAGTACAGACTAACCTGTTATCTTCAGGGTTGTATGAACCCCTGCTGAATCCGAGGCTTTAATGTGCCCCTTTTTCATAAAAGACTGGTGTAAATAGGTGAGTTACTCGTACCATTAGAAAGTCAGAACAAATTCTGCATGAAAGCTTGTATTTGTAAGCAGCTGTCCAACTCTGGAACAAACTCATAGATACAGCAGCTGGGCATCCAAGCCTTTGGTTTTTATATTAAAAAAAATATACCATTAAGATGGTGACATCTTTTGTTTAATTTTACCACCATCTCCAAATCTGATCTATATATAATACCCGGGGAAACAGATCTCAGTTAGTCTGCTGTCTATATTTAAACCAGTGTTGAAAAGTCTAGGAAGTTAAAATATGCACAGATTGAGAGTAAAACCCCTTAAGAGTGTGAGGGACTGAACAATATCTAATAACATCAGAGAACGTTGTGCTTTGATGAGCTTGGAATTTGAATCTTAGTCAGAGACTATTAAGTTAAAGGACCAAGAGAGATGGATTATTTTTGTCAGAAAACATGAATTTCTGTTGTTTCTCATGCAATTTACAGGAATGTTTATTATCTTATTTGGGTCTTTTTTTTTCTTTTTTAGTAACCAATTGTTTTAGCATCAGCTTATACTCTGATGGGTAGAATTAAGGCAGTACATCACTGTATCTGTAAACCCTGTGCCTCTGCCTTCCAGTGATGGTCTGGGACATACAACTTCTCATTTGCACAGTTTAAGAGCAGGAAAAAAATTAAATTCTTTATCAGGCCTATTTTCTGAAGTCATTAATGACAGGTAGTGGAAAGTGGAAAAGAAGGAGAAAAAGGAGGTTCTGCACTTCCCATGCATTGTGGTTCTTCTGCAAAAAGTACATGAGACAGAAACTCATTAGTTTGTGGAGGCAACTGAGTGGGTGGGTGTGGTTGGGAGAGATAGGATGGACATCCTCTGTGAACCTAAAGAGAGTCACAAATGGCTTTTTATTTAATTTCTCCCAAGTCCTTGCTACATTTTGTGAAAGAAGGAAAATACAGCCTTATCTTACTGGTTGTTTCTAAATAAATAATTTTCCTCTCTCCTGAGGGCAGATGACCAGACTGCTTAGTGTAATACCTCTTCTTCTAGAGGTGGGAAGCAGGAGATTTGCTTTTTTAGGAGCCACAAGATAGGCCCTAAAGAAGGAATTCACCAATTTTTACAGGTGGAGATTGTCCCATGAATCAACAAAACTAGACTCAAATTCTCATACCTATATTTGGAAATTATCACCCCTGAACTGATGAATAACCTAGCATCTCTATTTATTCCATAGAGTTTAGGGTCAAAATTTGCTCCTACAGTGTAAGAGATGTTTTTAAAGCTTTTGACAAAATTTGAAATAAGGATTTTTGCTTTAGCTCCATTTTAAAGTACTGCAAATGAAACAATGAAAGTATAGGAACTTATTTAATATTTGACACTCACTTGATTTCTTGATGATTTACTTGTTAACATAATGAGCACATTTTTTCCTGTAACTTCCTTGTACTTCTCTTTAAGAATTATAAAAAATATTTTATCTTTATGGATTGTATTTTATAGCTTTACATAAGAATTTTTTTTGCAGTACTTTCATCACTTAAGTCACTCATCAAATTCAGTAATTATTATTACTTGTGTTCTGGTTTGAGAAGCAAGACCAGCAGGACACCCCAAGTCAGAAATACAAT
>WBNO01028407.1:16036-56465 GCA_013400575.1 Peucedramus taeniatus
CCCCCCCCCCCCCCCCCCCCTTTTTTTTAAACTATATTTTCCTGTTTGCCTTGTCTCTTTATATTCCTGTAAGCCACCTCCATTGCTGTACACAATAGACACATGCTGGCTGTGTTCATGTAACCACTCATCTTAGATGTTAGCTGAGTTTTCAGTGCCTAATTGTGGGACAAATATGTGCAGAGTATAGGGATTTGTCACTTTCCTAAAATACTAGAGACAAGAGCTCTCAACAAACACATTAAAATTATTAAATCCACTTATCCTCTTTGACTGAAAGGTCCTTTTTTTCCCAGCAGCTACACTAACCTTTTCTTTTCTTCTCTCCACTGCCTACATCCTTTGGCACAGTTCAATGCAGAAGGGCTACTCTTAAAAAATAAGAAAGAAAAAAAGAAATAAAATCATTCCCTCTGCTGTGGAGAAAAAGTTCTTGGAATTAAAAATAAGTAGTCATGGGCAATTGATGCATTAAACAGAATTTGGAGTCAGTCAGCAAAACACATCTGCTCTGCTGTAGAAAGGACTACAAAAGCACTATGTGCTCTTAACCCCTGGGCATTTAAATCTAATCTTCAGAGAAAAAAAAAAAGCCTTCTTGTAGAGGAACGATTTTCTCATCTATTTGTCTCTAAAAATCAGATTTTTGAACTCTGTTAATCAACCTAAAATGCAGTGCTTTTTAGTACTTTATGCAGGGAATGATGAAAAGAATGAAGCGTATCTTCTCTCTTTGCTGTGCATAGAGTCAGGGAACCTCACTGAGTACTGAAGCACTGTAGAAACCTTGGCTCCTTAGCTTCACTGTATTTGCTTTAGTCCAGAAACAAAGGAATAAACAGACACCTGGAAAAATGAGCAAATAAATACTATTAAATAGATTTTTTTTTTTTTTCACAAAACACCAGCTTACTGTATATTTTGGCCTTTGGATAGATTTTCTGTACCGTCTTATAAAAGACAGTATGATTTCCCATGTTTTCCTTCTTTTCTTTTGTAGCTGAAAGGCTAAATGAAGCTCTTACAGAAGACATTCAGGATTTTGAGCAGCCATTGAATTTTTGAAGGCAGAGAGGATATTAAGCATTTCAATTGGCATTCTTTAACTTTAGGGCTGGGTGGCTGTGCAGGGCATTGTTGGGAAATGTATTGATCTGCTAACATATTTGCTGGAACAGGTTTTGTTTTTCCTGCTTGCCTGAAACACTTTGTCACTGCTTTGGTATTTTGTCTCTGCTGTCAAAGACTTCCCTCCGCACCACTGACACATGAGGAAATGGTATTTCACCCGTGCAAGGTGAACATGAATGTGCACTTGATCAAATGAATGAGGATGCTTGCAAGTGGGATTTTTGTTCCCCTGTATTGCTACTTCTTACACTTTGTGTTCATGCTTTTTTTTTTGTGGACTGTTTAATGCTATGCAGTAAAAAAAAAGTATTTTAGCCTTTTGCCTTTGAATCTAATATGGTGTCTTGGGGTCTAATATAATAAACCAGCAAATCTCAGGCTGGAGTTCAACCTTTGTTCAAGTAATTCAGTGCATATGACAGAACAGCATACTGGAAAGGAAGACCCATCTGTAGGCAGTAGTTTTCCAAGTCAGATGAAGTAAAACAAAAAAATTCAGCTTGCTTTGGCAATATCATTGCTCAGTGATCCATACTACACTAATTCACTGAATTTGACTAAAGTGATGGTCACAAAACAAGAGCTTTGCCTTAGTTGGTTTTACTTATTTATTTATTTATTTTTAAATAGGCAATATTTTGAAAATTTTAGGGTATTTTTCTTGGAAACAGTAGTAACTGAGCTTCATTATGAGCCAGGCAATTTAACTATTTGTGTAAACAGACCCAAACTGGACATGTGTTTTGAAATTTAACTTCTTTCAAATTGGCGCATATCAAGTACAGGTAGTGTTCCTAAGTTCTAATTGTATCTTCACGTTAATTTTTTGAAGCTTTTGGGTTTTGATGAGCTTAAAGTCATTATAAAATAGAGGGTTAAGAGAAATGGAGTTTTGTAATTCAAGTTTATTTGCATAAACTAATGACTAATTTTGGAGACTGGAGATTAAAAGAAGGAGATTAAAATCTTGGCTAAAATAATATAGTTTCTTATTTCCACCATCCCATCATGATAACACCTGTGCTCATTTTTTCAGCACTTGGACTAGTATTTGCTTGCTGTAGAAATATACCTACAGCAACTAAGTGTAGAGGCATTTTATAGCCTGGTAGAACTAAACATGAGCTGAACCTCTTCCATAGCCTGAGTACAGAATAAATATTCTTTGGACTTCAGCATTCAGTCTTCATGATAAATCTTCCTGCAGGAGCAAGGGACCTTGCATCAATGACTCTAATATAGTTGTTTCTGACACCCTATACCTAGAGAAAACATATGAGCACTGGGGAAAAATCACATTTCTGTGTTATGAATGATTAAAACCTTTTTCATCATGTTCTATATTCGCCCTTAAGTTTCTTACTGATGCTTTTTTGTATTGTTTGTAAGAGCAATTATAGCATCTAAAAATCACAGGATTTTATAGACTTTTAAACATTTGTCCTAATAAAACAGCTAACAGATTGTCTTCATGTCGCAGAGGTGCGGTGAAAATGAATTAACAGCTATGAAGAGCTAATAAAAATGGAACAGTGTAGAGCAGTGCCTTATAGTCATTAGGTGCACATATCCATACACTGCATGAAACAGAGCCATGTAACTGAAAAAAAAATTATCAAGAACAATATAACAGAAGAGGGTATATAATTTACAGATTTGAATTGTACCTGAGCTCTGACCAAAATTTAGTTTAAATTATTTCCTTTAAAAATTAATTTTTGCCATAGCATTATGTTAATATATTTTAAAACTTCCTTTCTCTGAGTAATGCACTTTCATAGACAGAGCAAAAAGATGTTTTTGTGTAATACTGATAACAAAATATTAAACTGTGGTGCTGCTGTCCATGTAGGACAAGTCAACTCTACTGTTTCTCCCGTTTCCAGCTTTTCTGATAAATCAATATTCTCAAAATCGCTAAAATTATACATAAACTAGGAAGTGAGATGTATTGGAAAATGAACTGGGAATGAAAACCAACTCTGCTTTATCCAAATGTGCATCTTGATCTCTTCATCCCTGTGGATCAGAGATATTTCAAACTAGCAAAGAATTTCTAAGATTTTTTTTTAATCAATTCAGTTTCTGCATAAAACTGTGACTCAGCAGAGGAGGTGGAGTTTGTGTTAGGATGTTAGTATTTTCAAAGTAATACTTTACCTGAAAAACTTTCTGATACTCAATCAACACATATAAAATGCTTACTGTCTTTTAACATAATCCCTTTCTGTCCAAACAATTGCGTTTTCTTTGTACAAGTAAGCAAATAGTTTGAGTCCTGCTGGTGACATGTTGGTCACTGCAACTAATTTTATGATGCAAGAAGTATTGATGTTGCAGCTGACGCTGGTACTAAGCAATTGTAAAGACATGGATAAAAAAAGTAATAAGGGATATTTCACATCTACTTCTGCAGCAGATTTGCAAAACATGAATAAATTTATTTAAATAATCACTGCTGTATAATGAATATAGAAATGAAAATACTTGTGTTTCATTCTAAGATCCTGAAAATAAAATTGACATATGTCATCTCGTGCACTTTTCCTCTGATCTATATATATTCTATATTCTATTTCATATAGAAAAACATCATTGGGGCAGGGTTTTTCATCTTTTTCTTTTTCTTCTTTCCTTTTCTCTTTTCTATTTTCTTTCCTTTTTCCCTTTGTTTTCCTTTTTTTTTTCTTTTTTTTTTCTTTTTCTCTTTACTCCCTTTTCCATTTCTTTTCCTTTTTCCCCCCTCTTTACTCATTTTTACCTTATCTTTTTCTTCCTTTTTTCTCTTTTTCTTTTTTCTTTTCCTTTTTTCTTTTTTTTTTTTTTTTTTTAAGGGCACTTACTAATATTATTTTATTTTAAATTAAAACTCTAAAAATTACCTTTTCAATCCCTGGACCGCACTTCTTCCTATGGCTCATTTACCCTGCAGTACTATTCCCATTCTTGATGCCGTACTCCAGGCTGAGACTGTCAGTTGTGCTTTATTTTCACTGACAGAGAGAGAAATCCCATGGTTGCCACTGTCAAGAACATTTCTCTGCCTTCATTCCACAGGGACATCAACAAGATGTCTGTTCCCTCTCTGTGTGCTCCTCTGTCATAGGGGTGATCACCTAAGCTTGGGCTGCCTTTACTTCTTCTTTCCATTGACAGCTACTGCTTGACATGTTATCATCATGCATGCAGAATCCTGCTCTTCTCACGTGCAAAGGTCTAACTGAACAATAAAAACCTTCAGTCAGTCCTTCCACCTCTCAGACACTGGGAAAAAATAAATAACTGAGCAATAACCATTGTCTCAGAATCAATTTTTGAAATGGTTTCTAGTCCCCAAGAAGGAAATATAAAGTTTAGAAAGGTAACCTAGAAGAAACAGCAATAAATAATGCAATTCCTTTTGTTTGTATATCGTGAATATTTACTATTTCCAGGATAATGATGCTTTAGTTTACATACAGATCCTACAAAACATTGTATAAAACTGCTGCAAAACTGAAAAATTGTCTGACAAGGTCAAATTCATCAGATGCAAAATGCTTCTCTGCCTCCAGTTTACATTCAAAGCATTCTTTTCTTTTCAATATAGAACAGGACCCACCGATGAATTTACCTTTCAAATTCTAGTATCAGCTAATTGTCCCTCATCTTCCATGCCTGTGCTTCTGCCCTTTTCTTTCCTCTTCTGATTAGCAGTGTCCCAACAGTTCATTCTTACTACCTAACTGATCTCTCCTATCTCTCTTTTTTCCCCATCCAGGACATTTAGTATTCCTGGATGTGGTCAGATCTAGTTTTTGAGAGATTCCAACAAAAAATAATAAAACTTGGTTCAAAGTCAAGGACTTCACACTGTCAACACTTTGCCATCAGCCTCCTCCTGTTCATTTATTACCAAGAAGGGGTTTTTAGCTGAAGTACCTCAGGTGACTTCAGCTGTGCAGGAGACATGAAAAGAGACAGGCTGTTTCTTACCTAGATGAGTACCAAACCACTTAAAAAGTCATTTAAAAGGTCAGAACAAACTACTCTCTGCATGAAATGGTGCTAAAGAAGTGGGCTAGAATGTTCTACTCCATCTACAAATTATAAGTGGTTTGAAGGAGTGCCCCATGTAGAAAGCATTGCAGTAATCTCCATTTGAGGTAACAAAGTTGTAGGGAAAATGAGGACTGTCCTCTTGCCAAATATTCAAGTAAGCCCACTTGACAGGCACTGTTGCAGAACCCAGTATGACCAGGCAATGGAGTGCTGCCCCCTGAGTACCTCACAATGACTGAAAAAGCACCAGGCTTTATGATTATCAGCACTCAAATCAACAAAGATATAAAAATAAATCAGTTCTATTTCTTTTTGTCTACTTGCATCATGAGCATGTAAGTAGAATCTAATCCTGTAATTGTTTTCATGTTAGTATCTTTCTACTAATGATGCATTAGTTTATATTTGGACTTTTATTTCACCTGAATCTGGTTAATTTTCTCTTAGGTGCTTTTCAAGTGCTTCCCATGAAGCCTAGCTTATTCTTTCTTTTCATGTTTTACTTTATCTTGCCATTTTTTGTTTACTTCCTTATTTCTCTTTGTTCCCCTAAATAATTTCCTTTCTCTTACTTGGTCCTTTTATTTCATTTTTTGTAATTTAATTTATTCTATCTCCCATTTCCAGTCTATGCATTTCTTCCCCTTTACTATCCATTCAGTCCACCAGGACTATTCCCTTCTAATAGTTCAGCCTATAGTATTCATTTCCTTTTCCCATTTTAGTTCATCAATAATGGATAAGGCATTCCTTTGCAATTTCAAAACTTACCTATTTTAGTTTACTCTCAAGTAGTTGAGGCTGAGCAAGAAAAGAAGTTAATTACATTCCACTGGAATCAGAATACAAATAATGGAGCAAAACTTGGAACTGGAAAAGCAGCAAAATGGAAGGAAATTAAATGAGGCGAAAGATGGACTAAAAAGTAGCAGTGGGTAAAACAGAGCACATATGTATGAAAGGGCTACACAAATACCTGAAAAAGTGGCTGAACTAGAAATAAACCAGGGAATCAAATCGAATGATCTAGAAAGAGAAAGGAGGAAATACAGCCCAAATTCAAAGAGAGAGAAGAAAAAGATACCCACAGAAAATGGGACTAAACCTAGTGAGATGAGAGACAAAAAAAAAAAAAAAAATTAAAAGGATTTAATATCTTTAATTCCTACTGTAAGCAGTGTTTCTCTTTACTACCTTGTGAGTGATAACTGCAGCTTGGTAGAGGGAAAATGTTTTATTACAAATATAGTCAGTGTGCAGTTAGAAGTGTGGCACAGCTAACAGCAACATAAGCATCAACCTATCTGAGGAGCAGTTGTATTGCTGCTAGAACAGGCATATGAGAATGCCTAATATTTCAGCTGGATGAGGAAAAGACTCTTGAAAAGCTGATTATTCTTTGATCTTGTTCTTATCAGCTATATTGTGAAATCTGGCTTTTCTTCAAACTGCAGATAATTTGGCTGTCATAAACTGGCAGCGTAGTTTTGATTACATTGTTGCAATAAAAATGTACCGAAATTGGTTTCAATGGAATTCTGACACCTGTTTGCTAAATATTGTTAAATATCTGCATCGAGCCAAAAGCCTCAGAAATATTTCAGTTGAAGCTGACTCACAAATCTGAAAAACAGTGAAACTAGCTATTACAGTTGTAATATCATCTCCATATTTTCTCCTCTTTGTTTTACATTGATATTTACCATCAATAAATAGCATTTTTATACATAACTGAAGATTTCTATGTGGATATGATTTATGTTTATACAGACACCCTTTGCTGTCAGTTCATTACCCATCCTCATGGCTTACCACAGTTTAACTGTTTCTCAACTAATTATAGAGTAGAAAAGATTGGAAAAGGAGAGGGAAAAATCTGAAAGTAGCACTAATAATGGCTATATAATGCCTTACATCTGGGAAAAAATAGTAATGAAGCAGCTCTGTTAGGTGTGACATGTTCACCATAATCCTGTTACACAAAATACTGTTTAGATGCCATGCTTTCTATGGAGAGACAGTGTTAAAGACTTTCCTAAAGGGAGCAGAAGCCTGGCCCAGATTTGCCAGGATTTTCAAACAGAATGGTTTGAAAGTGTGGGCAAACTTTGGAAAGATTCAAGCTAAAACTTGGGCTTCAGTGTATATAAAGTAAAAATTCATATAAGTGTTGTGGTCTTGGATCAAAATTTTATTTTAAATTGGCTGAGAGGAAGAAAGATTCATCATATTTTTTGGTGTTTGGGGTTTTTTTTCTGTTTGCAGGGTTGTTTTTTTTTTCCTTAGACAAAAGCTCAATCTAAATTTTACTTATCCATTTCTACAGTAGCTTGGAAAAAAAGGAGAGGTTGAATAATCTCAAGACTTGTCAAAATCCTCCCCCTCACTCCCACTTAAAAAAAAAAAAAGCTGGTTAAATTTGAGCATATTATTTAAATTATAAATAAGTCATAAATTGTCACTTTTACCCATTTCTTTCCCAGAGAAATCCCCAAAGTCCATTGAGAAACTTTCATGGAAAAGAAGAACTCCTGGACAGAGAACCTACTCATAAGATGTTGCAAAGCAACATCTAACCAGAGGTGGGATTTCATAAGCTGCACTTACAGAAGAACACTCTTCAGGATTCTGAAGACAACACTGAGATGTAGGATAGTGGGAGGACAGCTGCTGTAATGTGATGATTTTGGGGGCACGGGCTTGGGCCTATTTTAGGAATAGAACTGCCTGAATTTGAACTTGTTTGGCTGCAGTCTAAAATGTTTAATCATCTTGGCTCAGCTGCACTTTTGGGAAGAGATTGGTTACATGCTCCAAAACAACTACAGTATAGAACCATAGTGGAAGCCAGAAAACTCATATGGATTGAATATCATCTAAACGAGTCTGTAGGCATGTTGTGCAACCACCAGAATGAAATGGAAAAGTAAGTCCCACAAATAATGGACCACAGCAAAGAACAACTTATGAAAAATAAAGTAAAAAGCCTCCACTGGACCTCCAAAAAGTGCTCCAGAACTTTATCTAATGGTACCGTGGGGGCATGGGGAGGCACCCTTTGTGCCCACAACCAACCAGATCTCTTTGGCCTCTGTGTCAGAGAAATCCCATCATCCTCAGCAGAGCTGCTTGGCAACAGCTGGTCTTAAAATCATGGATAGGGTTTTTTTTTCCAATTTTCTTCCCTCACTTTTGCACAGGTGAAACACTTTTTTTAGAGTGAGATTATAGCTTCAAGATTTAGTTATTTTCAGCTGTGCTGTTGAAATAACCATGAAATAAGCTTAAGGAAGGTGAAAATATACTTTGATATGTAAGCACTGCAGAATATAACTTCATATTTAAAATATTTTTTTATTACTGCATGTTCCTAAATAAGTATCATTTGTAAGATGTAAAAGAACTATTGTGCACCCGTTTTGAAATCTGGAATCCCTGTTCCAAGATTTAATGGTCGATAGAGTCTTTTTAGAATGGAATAGACTTTTAATCATTTTAGACATCTTCATAGTTCCTGGGATGCTCATTTTCTAGGACTTTGACCCTCACAAGAACCCTTAAGGTATTCTGTTAAGGTCTCAGAAGTGAGTTTTTTTCTGACTTTTTTCTGAGTTTTTTTCAGGTGAGGAAGTACAAACCTCAGCCTCCATACTTGAATTTACAGTCACAGTCCCCTTATCCTCCCACCAGATCTTAGGATACCTAATATAGGGTTGGTAGTTGCCCTATGGCTCTCATATGAGCACTGAGGAGTTTATCTGTGATCAACCAGCTTTCAGAAAATTTAGTGCTGTTTATTTAAGGGTGAAAACAGACGACACAGAAATGTGTAGCACAAAGCAATCTCTCTGCAGTTATTGCACATCAGCAGCATCTAGTACAGGCAAAAAGAAATCATCTGTCTCTCTAGTGTGTGTTGCCAGCATTCCCCACTTTGCCTCAGATATGGCCTGACCTGCTTTTAGCCCTTTCTCGAATTCTATGCGATGCTTTTCAAATTGCAGCAAACTGTTTCCCCAGTCTGCAGGAAAGATTGCTTTGTCTCCGCCACCTTTCTGCAGTAAACCAGGATATCAAAGCTTTATATTGCATTTTTAGCAGTGATACATTTGGGCAAAATCATACATGTAATGGAAGATTCAGACCAATAATCTTCAGTGCTCATATTTGTAAAGCCTCGTCTCTCAAAACCATCAAAAATGGCTTTTAAAGATTAAATTAGTGTCAAAAATTGGGATTTTTAGTCCTGAAAAGATTAATAGATTTAACAATTTACACCAGTTCAGAAAAATTACACCACCTTCTTTGTGGAAAGTTGGCTAAAAATACTGGAGAGAATATTGTCCCCATTTGCTTTTGTTAGGCAGCAGAAATGGTAGGCAACTACCAGCATGTTCAGGTTTAGGTTCCATTAATCCCCATGCAAAATGTTCTTCATTATTATGTTCCTGTCTTTCCTAAGCCCCTTAGAGCTCTTCCAGAGGTGCTGACCTACAAGCCAGTAAGCTGAATTTAGACCCTAAGCGCATACGTAATTCATTCACAGAAAGTATTTTGGTCAAGGTTGTGAGCTAGTCATCATCTGGGTTACAATGTGGCCCCAAAATATCACTTGCTATGACAGATGGTAGAGGGGTAGCTTCCACATATAGCACTGTTTAAAACTGTGACAGAAATCTTCTCTAGTGAAACTGAAAAGTTTAACTTCACCTTTCAGAAAAAAATGACATTTATATCTTGCCTGCTGTAATAGCTAATAATAGTTACTTGCCTGCTACTAGCTGACAAATCTGATTTGCAACACAGCTCTTTTCACATGAGTTTCCCTAAATCAGCTGCTTACCCTAAAGAGAAATGATTTTATTACCATGGGGCAGCAGAGGGGAAATGACATGATAACTTTCCACTGCATGAGGATAAAATTTAAGAAAGAGTCACAGTCTTTTTTAATGCCAAGGTCAAATAGAAAACATTTTTATTTTACCTGTAACCAGGTAACATTTTTCGTGGGTTTGGTCCACATTATGCACACCACAGTCAGTATTTAATCAGTTCATTCCTTTTGGGTTACTTATCTAAATATTAATTTTCTTTGCACATATGATTTTACACCATTCATATGTATACTACCTTCCTTTCAATCTCTATAAGAACACTAAAGACTGGGAGTGGAATTCATCACTGGCTTAGTACTATCTCAGGGTCCATTTATGTGAGTTTTCAACTGATTTTACCTCTGTCAAAAAGTAAGTAAGGATTCTAATACATTATTTTAATGTATAATGTGCTGCACTGGAATAAAGATTTTTGATTTTTTTTAATTTAATTGGTTTGGGCTTTTTTTTTGTCATGAGATTAACAAAGATAGTTAATTGCAGCACAGGACTAAAGAAAAGAATGAAGTAAAGTCACCTCTTCAACATACCTGATTACTGTTTAAATAAAAATTAATTTTAAAATAAACAATTGTTAATGGCTGCCAAATCGATAGCACAGAAATGCATCAATTTTTAAGTAAAAGGAAGGTTGTCATGTTTGACTGTGGTAATCTCACCACTGCCATGTTAATGACAATTTTTTTTACATTGCATTATAAAAGTAAATTAATTCTATGATAGCTGTTATTCTTCCAAGTGTCTGTATTATACATGAGAAACTGCTTCTCACCTTTACACTGCAGTGCTGCCAGCTGCTGAAAAAATCAGAATTATCTTACCTCCCCTGCCACTTTTACACAACCGCTGCACCCTCAATGGGTTCAAGCTGGCTTGCATAATTGTTATTGTTCTTTCACAATAACTGCTTAATATGTACTACAGTTGGCTTCTAGGAATAAGTGGCTTAGGCATGAGGCATAGCAACAGAAGTGTAAAGTAATTTTTCATTAGCTGCTGTGTGACAGAATAACGATCTCAAAACTGATTTGTTGCTTGAATCCCAGCCCTCCCATTTGGATACTTTAATTTGAGTTCAACTTACTATTTCTATTTCTCCTCAGCAACTGCTTCAGCCTTACTCTTTGGTTGGGGAAAAAAGTGAAAAAACCCAACCACCAGACAAATCCACTGCAATTTCCAGACCCCTTAATGTTCAAGGAAGATTATGCCCTTGTTTTAACATCCTAGTAAATGAATCTTAAGAAAAAGCTGTGCTTCCAATTGTCTTCTTCAGCTGGGCACTTGGAAATACTAATTGCCTCTCTCTTCCTTTCCTTGTACCTCCCCCTTTTTCTAACCCCCCGGAAAACAGAGGTTTTCACAATAGTGTCAGGGTTCTGTTGTCATTGTTCATTGTACCCCTCCAAAATATCATAAAGCTTCTCAGGAATTATGAGATAATGCCAATATTTAGTTTCATGGCATTACTGTAAAATAGCTGTTTTGTTTTTTATTTCTGAAAATGTTGCATCTTGTCAGTATTTTCCCTCCAAACTGAATCAAACCAATGTAATTATTAGAAAGAAGATGTAAAAATAAGGATAAAAGCTTCATGATATGTTACCACTACCATGTCTGAAACAACAACTGAAAACTTCACCTATTTTTGCAGGCCTCTAATGCAGGACTTGAACTAAAGTTCCATAAGAGGTAATAGGTAATAGGTAAAACCTTTTTCTATCTAAAGTAAGACTGACATATAATTCCCTCAGAATTTTAATGCATACTGAAATACCATTGTCTCCTTGGAGTAACCATAGTCACCCATAGACATTTCTGAAAGTGTTATTGAAATGGCTTCAGTTATCATTCTTTCCTCTATGGGTCACCAAGAGTTCTTTAAGGTATTCTGGTCTTACTGTGACTTCATTGACAGTTGCTGGAGGACTGCATGCAAAAAATACCATGGAGAAGTGGTTTTCCTTTTATGAACTTGTACTGAATAAAAACAAAGGAAAAAAAATCCAGGGCAATTTTAGCATTTTTAGAATTTTTGTAATGCTGTTATATAATCAATATTGCCATGGTTCATTACCTCACACCCTCTCCTCAATTTACTTCCCTGCCACCATTTCTACAATTCTCCCAATGAAACTGGATGTGCTTATGCTCCCCTATGGCAGATGTCTTTTTTTTCACTTTTTCCCCAACAGTGGTAATCTATTGCTAAGTGATATGAACTTCATTATTCCACTGTGTTAACTCAAAAAGTCTTATGCAGACTATGTAACCTGGGATTAAAATATTTGGAATTTTATAGTATACAAATGTGTTTGTACGTTATTAATGCATTAATATAATAGTTACTTATATATATATATCTGAAAACTTATCCAGGAAATTTTCAAAGTTGCTGAGCAATATAAAAATCCCCCAAAAACAATTAGTTAAATTGATGAAAATTTAGTCTACAAAGGAGTTGTAACATTTTTTTACACAATTTTGTGACTTCATTAATTTCTCTTTAACTCTTTTTTAAAATCCTTATAACTTCTCTGACAGATTAGTAATAATGATGCATTTTCAGAATATTATCTAGAATATTACTGTAGTAGATACTAGATAATTATTTCTAAATGTGTTTTGGTTTACTAAAACATTAATGATCATAATGAACTTCTGTTTTGAATATCATGTTTTTATACTGTATCTGAAATACACTGCAAAACCTAATTAGTAGAGGGGCTGACATTGGAATTTGTGTTAAAAGAAAACAGTATCATTTCGCATCTAAAAACAGTTTGAATAGTTGTAAAATAGGAGAATGGGCAGACTGGTGTTTTTACAAGTTACATTAAAAAAAAAAAGTCTTAAGAAATCTTGCAGCTGAGAAACACAGGTAAATAACATGCACTGCCTGCAGGTGGGAGGGGAAGGTTCAGCCCCAGGTGCCACTGCTGTGGCAGATGGGTGCTGTGCTGTCCTAGACATGTCAGCTGCTGGTGGAACCCCATTCTGTTGGGCCAGAGATTTGTGCTCCTGGGGAGTCCTCAAGCTTGCATGTTATACAACTCTAGCATGGGAGTTTAACTTCATCTGTTTGTGAGTTTTATACAGCCAGAATTGCAGTCTGCATTTCAAGTTATAATAGTTAATACAGTGTCTAGAAAGATTTGATTTATAGCTAAAAACTCTAAATTAAAGACAACACTAAGGAAACAGTGATAGTGGGATATTAGGTAATCAAATTGAAAATATTTGATTTCTTTTGTTGGCTTTTTTATTGCAGTTCTCTCTGTAAACAGATTAAAGCCTTCTTGAACTTGAATGTTGTTGTATGAACTTACCTGTAATACTTTGGCTAAACATAGGTTATTGTTAGTGAATATTCAATATTTGACTTGTTTTGAACAGATACAGGTAATATATTAATTGGATGAATACAATTGCCAAACCAGGTTTTTAGGACCAATAGAGCTTCATCACTGACTTCCCCTGAATTACACATTTTCACAAGATTTCTATTGCTCGAAATTTGGTGCTCACCTTGAAAATGAACATAAAGCAAATAATCTATTAAGTTTAAATTACATTCTTGATGAGTATTGATCCTCTATCTGAATTAGACACCTTCTTTTCTAGGATAATAACGTTGAATTCAAATATGTTGATAATAGGAGTAGATTATGATTAACTTTTCAAGTGTGACAAATTAAACAAGTCATGTTTGAGGCAAAAGAGCAACTCTGTTATATCTGAAGATGTGAGATTTCCTTCAATTTTAAAAATTTGTTTTGCACTAAAATGTCCAGGATGGATGATAAAATGTAGAAATTTATAAAGCCTGAGTGGTTTCAAGACATTTACCACCTAAACTTTTTTCTTTTGTTTTGTTATTTTCCAGATGAAGAACAGCAATATAGATGAGAGACATGACTATTTAAGGATCAAAAAGACAAGAATAAAAAGCTTCCTTTGCATTCTTTCAACTATTATAGTCTTCCATTCAAATATTCATATCCTCCATCCCTCTCTTTCTCAGTTTTTTTGAATTTTCAGTATCATTAGGTTTCTCAGAAGTGTCAGAAACACAAAGAAATGATGAGAATTTGGGATCTCATTCATGTACAGAATATTCTAGAAGTGCGCAGATTTTCCCGTGACACAGAGATTTCCTGGAGCTACTAGGCAAAGCAAATACAAGCATGGTTTTGTCACCTGCTGAGAATAAACCTATCTTCTTTCCTGTCCCTCATTTTCTCATGGCACAGTTTGAAAATGGCTACCAGATTAATGAGATTTTCTTTTTATCAGATAGCTTGTGGGGTTATCTGTATTTCAGATGGACAGTCTGGCATACTGGTAGTAGAAATTGTTACTGGCATCAATTAATTCAATAATGACTGAAGTTCTATTCAGTGTATCTTCCATTAAGTAAAAAGGTGCCACTCTTTCTCAGTAGATTTCAGAGCTTTCCATCTGCCCCAAAGCTTTCATGAATACAATTAAGACTCCTCTATCCCTTAAGAGGGCAGGTCTAGGGATTTTATTTTCTTTTTAATATTTGAACTAATGAAGAGAACATTACTAAATCAAAATTTCACATTCTGTACCCCAGACTAATATTACACTTAGAACTGGCTACATGCAGAAGCTAACAAATAAAACTGTGAGGAAACAAGTGTTCAATTAGTTTTGCTTCTGCTGTGTTCAAAATTAATTTCAAAAGAACACAAGACACGCACTGCAATGCCATGTGTAATACACTAAGGCTAATAAACCTCCCAAACAGGGATTACATTTGTTCTTCATTCCATGAAAGAGTGGATCATATGCTCAGTTTCTTTACAAAGAGGCTTCTTTTTAATATCCTTTGTTATATTTATTGTTACATTTACCAGCTACCTTGTGTAGGCAAGGCTCTTTACCTGCTTGTTCTGTGTGCACTGTACATCTCCAAAAAGGAAGAGTTTTTCTCTCTCTGTCTTTTTCGTTGATTGATTGGTTGGTCGGTTTTTTGGGTTTTTTGTTAGTTCAAGTCTCATTAAGTGATCTCTGCGGTTCTTCTGCATTCAATCCTTGATGCTTCAGCTCCAAAGTCTAGCTATATTTTAGAAAGGAAAGTGTTCACACACCGGGCTTATTAATTCCCCTTGCCATCTCCACCTCTCAAACACACAGGCTTCTTGGGAACTCAGACCCAAGGCCACTTGAAATATTTGCTAAAGATCAACTTGTTTGATTAGACTTTTACTTGATTACTTTCACATATTTGACTAACGCTTTATGAAGCTCTTGATGGCCTATTTATAGACTTTTAGGATGGGTTGCATTCATGTGCAAAGATCCCCTGTGACATGGAAAGAAAGAGCTCCTTGAAATGAATAAAGCTAATTTTGCACAACTTCCAGGCAATCCATGTTCTTTCTCTCGCCCACTCTAAACAAATATAATTAGTTCCCATCCCCTAGCTGGAAGTGGTCCTGGCAGAACTCTGGAGAGGGACAGATCATATTGTGAGATTTAAAATTCATTACTTACATAAGTTGAAATCTTTTCCAGTCATATATTCATGGAGGCAAAAAAAGTGTTTATTGCTGTACTGATCACCACTGAAAATTAATTATATTTATCAAATCTATAGGCAGCAACTTTTTTGTAGTTTGGGTAATTATTACCAAATGTGAAAAATCAGTTGACATTGAAGATGCTATAACACAGAATATGAATACTCTACTTTCCATCTTCAACTGTCAGCTAAGAACACTGAACACTTAAAACAGGTAACAGAGCTATAGCAGAGGTGCATATCTGTATTTTCTTTTCCATATTGCCAATGGATTACTGTTGGATGTCAGTATCCTTCTATTTCACTCAGAAATCGGCATAAGCAAAGGTAATGCAGTATTGGTAAATTGGTTTAGGCTTTATTGAAAATTAACATTCAAGATTTAACAGAACATAATATTCTGAAAACTCTCAGTGTAACATGTAACGCATCCACTATGTTTTAAAATAGTGATGGAAAATTGACTTACTTTCCAAGAAGTTTTGTTCTGCAAGTAAACTTGAAAATTGTCTTAATGAGAACTGATTGATGCAAATCAGTTGTGGAAGAATTTGCAATATTTTGGGCAAATTTTGATGTTTTGAGCCGTGTTTGCCGTTAACAAGCATGACCACACTTGAGAAAAAACTTATGTATTATTGAAAAAGCAGTTATTCCTGAACAGCTGTACTTTTAGAATAACTGAAAAAATTACAGTTATTTATCCATGTTATTTTTTTTCCTAAGTGTGCATCTAAGTATTTATTGGAAAATACAAAATTTGGTAGAATAGAGTGACACATTTGTCCTTATGAGCTTTGGGCAGCTGTTTTAGTTTTTTTCCCTTTGAACTGGTGAAGCAATGAGTGAATTATGTCACTCATAAAAAAAGCTAATAAACCTTTTATACTACACCAGTGTGTATTCTGTTTAAGCAACATACTGAAAAGAAGTGTATTTTAGAAATGGTTTGGGATTTCACTATAACTGCTTTTTATATCCCTCTGGCTGTGTTCATTTCTCTAAGAAACATTTATGGAATAGTGGGTGAAAAATAATATATTAGAAGGAAAAAAATATCTGAAAATTACTAACATTATTTTTCTATTGCAGTCCCTTCTCTCAAAAACAAAGTAACTTTTTAGGTAGTATTTATGGATAGTTAAACTGTAAGAAAAATGTTATTTCTTATAAAAATTAGGCTTTGATGTTCTTTCAATTTCATTTGGAGGACTAAAATACTGAACTTTGCCAGGCCACTGCTTCTGGAGCAAATATACTCAGCTTGGATAACAGCCTACAGTAACTCTGGAAAGACAACTGTACTTTGAAAAAGGACTTTGAAGGACTTTTTGTCACTTTGTTTGGATTTTTTTCTTCCACTCCTTGTCTCCCAGTAAAACAATATTCTGTAAATGATCTGGTGTTTAGAATGAAAGCAGAAATTTAAAACAATTTGTGTAATGCATGAATATGGTCAACTTTATTCTAGTAAACATGATTAAATTTGCTGTAAGCAATTACCATGATGTTCCTTTCTGGAACTTTTTTAATTGACAACTTTATCACAGATGTTATTTCAGAAGGGAGGTATTTGAGAATGGGAAAAGTCTGACAGGAGACCACAAAGTGGCATATGCAAGGGAGGATTTAAAACCAATAACAAAATACCATTCTACAGGAATCATTCCAGGGGAGGATTTTTTTTAATAAGTCTGGATGCACTGAGTTTGCAAAGAGAAAAAAAGAAAGGAAAAAAATCTGTGGATAAGAAGTTAGGGTTTTATCAATGTTTTAAAATATAGATTTGCAGAAGTAGGCCTGGAGAAGCCAATAACTGATTGTCTATCTAGGTTTCACAGCAGCATAATTGGTTAATATAGTCCTAAGATGTGCAGCAAGGAAAAAAGTTGTTGCAGAGCTTTCAAAATGTTTCTGTGAGCTCAGCAACAACAGTCAGTGTACTCAAAGGTAATAGAATTTTAAATGGAAAGCAAATACTAATATACTTGCTTAGCATGAAAGAGAGTGACAGCACAACCTCCAAGTTATTCATGTCTATAAAAATAAGACCAAAGATTAAAAAGAAGTGCTGTTTTCTCAAATATATGCAAACATACTCAAAATTTGTTCCATGTTTGAAGCAGAACATGGACAAATGTCTTCTTCTTTAGAGGAACGTGATAAACAAATTCAGAATCTTCACATTACAGTGGCACAGTGCAGGCTGAAAGGATGATGTTCAGCTTTCTCTGAAGGATGAAAGGAGACCCTTGAATAGCTCTCTCCAGGTAGGAGAAGAAGTTAAAGAAATCAAAATCTGTGTTTTGCATGCTCCATTCCTTTCAGTTGTTAAAACTGAACCATAACAAGCAGCAGAATTTGGGTAGGGGTTAAAATAATACTTCTCTACTGCCTACAATGGAGTAGCTATAAAATGTTTCCAAGTATCTCTTCATAAAAGTCAGGCCCATAGAAAAAGATGAAAAGCTCCAAAGAAACAGTAAAATGCGTGAAGGACTAACAATAGACTTTTAAATGTGTATAGGCAATGTTTGATAGACTGCCCTAATCTGTTTCTGTTTCTAATACTTTCAATTAAGTATTGAAATTTACCTAATAACTTGATCTTCTTCTCGTTACTTCCATTACAAAGGACAGTATGCAAATTGGTAATTGAAGTAGTGTTTTTAAATCTCTGCATATCTCAGCACCCTGATCCTACATCAGACTCACACCTATCTATGAATCAGTTGCATTCACCCCTTCTAAGCTTTTGTTGTGAAGGAAGGAAGTTTAGATATTTGCAATGCAAGGAAGGCTCTGTGTGCTCTGTCCATGTTTCCGACTCTCACAAATGGAAAACTGAGGTCCTGGGACCCACAGCGAAATACACATGTGTGAATGAATGCACACACTGCTTCTTCTAGGAGCTGCCATGGTGAGGTCAACATTGTCTGAGGCTGTCCTTACCAGAAGCAGCCATGATACAAATATTAGGAAATGAATTTGTGAACACATTTCCCAAAAGTATCAGCAATCTTGAGGAGTGAATTCTTGGTTTCACACGCTCCCGTTATCCTTACAGAAAAGCTTAAATGAGCTGGAGGCAAAAGTGAGGGGGAAATACACCTAATTCTTACTGAGTCCACCAGATAGCATGACTCTTCTCTCCTTCCACCCTCCCTTTGTCCACTCCCCAGCACAAGTCAGCCAGCTGCCAATCTCTGTGCATACGTCAATCTGTTCAGTCCTTTGTGAATCACTTCAACTCCATCCACTTCAGCACAATGGAGTGCAACACAGAGTTGTCAGCTGCTACACGACAGCAACACTGCTTTGTAATTGGAGTACTATAACAAGTCTGCTGCCTTCATGTTTGACAAGAAGCTTAAGATTGCACATGAAAGGTAAATATCTTCCAGAAAATTTATATTTAAAATAGGTAGAAATATTTATAATACTGTCAGTTTTGGTATATGCTAATATTCTAAGTTCTTCTGATTGATCTCTATAAATCCTTTAACACATTTTTAAATAGCACAGAGATGACTTTAAGTGTTTGGATAACACTAGTTTTAACAACAAGGGAAGTGCTTGCTTATATTGTTCGGCTCTTTATTAAACCATGGATTACTGCATTTTCCTACAATGAGATAGCCCCATAACAATCTTCCTTAAAAAAAACAAAGAAACAAGTAAATTATTTTATCAGTCTTTACACTTTTATTCCCTCAGTTCACTCTCCCTTAGCTACACACTGCACTCATAGACAAGTGCTTCATTCAAGGGCATGAGGGTGCACTACTCAACAATACTTATTCCATTATTTGTTCACTAAGTGCTAACTTGGAAGATGAAATGTGAAGGACTATAGCTTTCAACCTTGAACAGTTTCCCCTAAGCTTATTTTATCTTTGGGGTTTTTTTGTTATTCTTTTCAATATTTTCAGTGCAAAGCATTTTTGCATGTTAAACTATTTAAGATGGGATTTTTTCAAGGTATAAAAGTTTAAATCTCTCCCCTATATGCCTCTTCCATTTACTGTCCTGAAGACTCTCTGGTGCACCTCTTGTGGATTGTTCTCCTAATGTCTCTCTTCCTCGTGTCAGCCCCAGGGGCCCCGAGCCTGTGCCCCAGTGCCACTGCAGCAGGGCCAGTGCCCAGGGCAGGTGGCACACCTGGGGCTGGGACTGTCTGGTGCCTCCTGGCTGCCCTGCTGCTGGCAGGGACAGTGGGACCATCCACAGTGGGACACTTTGCTCTGGAGTGTCCCACTGCTCATGACCCAGGGCTCCACTGTGCCCTGAGAGCTGCTGTTTTCTCTGGTCGATTCTTCCCTTCTATGTTTTAAACACAATTACACTCCTTTTATTTTGTTTGTTTTCTCTACCTTATTTAAACAGACAATATGACAACTCTGAGCAGAGCAGGGGAAATTGTTTTCCCCATGGTGAAAGAGTTCTGTGCTCACCTCTGCTTTGCACTGTACCTACCAGGCAGTCAATTAAAAAATAGCAATGCCAATATATATGACCCCGAGATTCGTCCTAAAAGATCACAATAGTTCCCTGCAAATTGCAGGCTGCTGGGCTTTCCCATAACCCCTTGAATTTAATGGCTGCTCTGTACCAAGCAGTGAAACAGCCTTTATCTATATATTCAGTCTACACTAAACTGTGATTCTCCAAACAACCATAAATAGATTGAGATTGTATTCCTTGTTAGATGAGAAAATCTGTACCTATTTCAAGAAATTTAGTCATGAGTTATTGTATGGGTAGTCCACTAGGGAAGAACAGGGCTGCTGCACAGCATCGAGATGTTTCACATGGAGCTGAGTTAGAAAGAGTTATTCCTGCCCTTAAACCCAAAATACACAGTGTCTTCAAAGCATTAATTAAAAGCAGCTGAAGGAACAGATAAAGACACAAAGGCCCATCGGAAGAGAGTTTTATAGTAACTGAACACGAACAGCCTATTTTCTTTTCTGCTTAAACAGGCTCTTATATCTGAACAGCCAGATCAAAAGCCAACTGACTGAGTGCCAGTTCAACAGCTTTAGAGGGTTCTGCCATCTGCGGATGAGAGGCTGTCAGCGTTTTTAATCTCAGCGCATGGGCTGGGAAGGCAATGCATCCCCTAATGGCAGCTACACTGGGATGACTTGTGGCTTCCTCCTCCTACAGCAAAGTGGAATTATGAATCTGAACAACAGGCTATAAAGTATTTTATTATGTGGTCATAAGTGTCACTTTCTATGAGGAACAGAGTGGTAATTTAGTGTGTTAAATTATCACTTAGTGAAATCACATGTAACAATGAGCTCTGAACTAACCTTAATTGAAATGATCTCAAACTATTCAGAGCTTTAGTGCAGGTCTGTTTGTGTATGTGCATACACTTGTGAAATATTGATGCTTGAACTCCATTCACATCTGGACAACAAAGAAACCTTTGTCTTGTTGATGCCTATGGTGCCAGAAGCCCAACTCTTCCTGGCAAATAAGAAAAAAGAAAGAAAGAGGAAATCCAAGTATTAAGATCTACTTAAGGCAGTAAGAAATTTATAAAGTCTAAAATTAATAAAGAATATCCCCTCACTAAAAACCCTAGAATTTCAGCTAGAAAAGCACACATAAATCCCAATGGACTCTTACATACAGCAAAATCAATCCTGAGTATATTTGAGTTCTGAGGACAAGATAAAAATCAAAGCCAAGACCTCATTACATAGCAGGTATCCTATCACCCTTCTATCTGTTAAAAAAAATTGCTGGAAAATAAATTCTTGATCACCTAAGTTAAACATTTTCTAATGATTTATTAATAAAAGAAAACATTAGAAGAAAATCAAATCATTAACTATACACTTGAAATACCAATGATCAAATTCTATCCTTTGAGAAATTATGTTTTTATGTACTCTTTGTTTTTCTTTGTTCTTGCCATCAGTAAATACCCAGCTGGTCATTAGCTGTTGGTAAGTACAATTTTGAAGAGTCTTATAATTTACACTTAATTTTCTGATTACATCTGACTTTTTACTAAGATGATATGAAAATCACTACAAAAAACCCTTAACATTTGGGAGAAAAAAGAGACTAAAAGATAGCTTTCTGAATAGGAATGGTTAAATGGCGAAGAATGAGTACTTGTCTGTCATAAGTGAGTTCAACTCCTTTAATAAGATGGATGTTGAGAAATAAAGTAGAAATTGGAAGTGTTATTAGGACAAAAAGGAAGACTCAAAAAATGCTGATAGAAAAATAAAGTGGTGCACACCTGTCTAACACAAGTAACAAGAAATCATTTCTGCTCCTGTGTGTATCATCAAAATGCTTTGTAAATCATAACCTTTGTACAGCAGGTTGTCCATCTGCAAAAGGCTGGTACATCCTTTGAACATTTATTTGGTGCTTTGAGACATGTGGATGCTACATAAATGGAAAGTATTAGTATGGCTTGCACTGCAGTAGTAGCTGAGATTTTACAAATCACATCTTAAGTGTCCCAGGCATAGGGATAATTGTGCCACCTATGCCCAGTATTGCTTTTCGCCTCTGTGGTTTACTAAACCAGTCCAATGATAATATTTAGAAATCAGAATATAGCACTATCTGAATTTCCCCACCAAAACCTAAAAAATCTCAAATATATACATATATTGAAAAAAAAGCCATTGATTTTTATTACAATGCATTGTAATAAAATACCAGATCCAGCCAAGATATAATAACCATTCTTTTAAATTACTTTGTATGCCTGTTTTGTTCCTTTCAGAGTATATATAAATATATTTTCATACATAAGTATCACAAATATTATTTTAATATATTTATTAGTATATATGTTTCATACATAATATATAAAATCCTGAAAAGTTAAATTCTTCTTATCTCTTTGCAAATAGTCATAATAGTAATACAGAGGAACAAATGTATTGAGGATAGCTTTTCTTGGCAGTGACACCAAATTTGAATGTCATTGTATGTAACTGTAAGCAAAACAAAACAACCCCCCCCAAACAACAAAAAATCCCAAACCAAAACCAGAAACCTCTATGTCTGAGACAACATTCTAACCTTCCAAACTTAGAAAAACTTAAAATTTGAAAAGACGATGGGAGTATGAGTGGATATCAGAATAAAACTGGTATCATCAAGCTTTCTGTTCTGTTTTTATTTCCTTTTCCCTTCTCAGTATCTCTCATTCTTTTCTCTATTTACTGTGACTTAATCCCTTTCCTCAAAAATTAAACTTCATACTTCTCGTTCTCTAGGTCTTCTATATATCTATTTCCCCTCCTTTCAAATGTAAGGACAATTGTTTTCTTTTTATTCTTAGGTTTTACTAAAAGTACAGTCTTTGTGACTCCCTAATTTCTCCCCCTCTCACAGCAAATTTTAGCTTTTATTCCCATATACCTGTGTTGGTATTCAAGCATGAGTGTTAATATGAAATATTTGGCTTAATACCTATAATTCAGATTGGCTCTATCCATTTCTAGTTTTAGCCAATGAAACTTTTATGGTACCTGTCATAGAAAGTTGATTAGGAAGGAAAATGAATCAGCCAGCTGTTGTCTCCTGGCTTTGGTGCTCCTGCATGCATCACTTCTTATCATTTGAAGCTAGTCAGAAAAGTTCTTGAGGGCTCAAATATTTATCATTATGTTAGAATACTGCTACGAATCAATCACTAAAGTCAAGTCTCTACTTTAAAAGACAGGTTGGTTGAGGATTTAACTGAGACATGACTATTCTGTAACTGCTGCAGACAGGAATATCTACTAAATAGATCAGAGAAAAAAACCAAAACCACAGTAAAATGAGAACACCATTTAATTAATATTACAAACTCATACTAGAGTAAATATATTTTTCTTTATTTTGGACAGAGATTGGATAAATGCCTAATGATATCAAAACATTTTAAATCACATTTGGATGCAGTTATCCTTGTCCTGAAAAATAGTCTAGGACAACAAAAAGAGAGCCAGTTGTTCTTAGACCACTCTAAAAAACCCATGATAAGTAGTTCCTAATCAGCTCACATTGTTTCCTGGCTACATGCACTCACAGAGGTTGCTTCTACAAACACACATATTGAGTGTTTCCAGGAATATGCTGGAATGCTAGTACTTAATAAACAAAATAAACCAAACAAGCAAATCCCTGATAAGGTTCATGGCCTGATGGATTAATAAAACCTAGCCCAGAGTCATAGTATGTATCTTATAAAAAGGCAGAAATACCAAGCTGTTGGCTTTCCCTGAGTGTCACTAGAGTATCTGTGTAGCATGTATAGACATTTTGACCATGGCCAAATATTGTGGCAGCACCACAGATTTTCACAGAAATCAGTCTTTGGAAAATGCCCAACCTCAATAATTCACACTGGGCAGGTTCCCACATCATCAACTCAAGCACATCCTTGCGCACAGTCCTGGTGAAAGAGCTCGGTGTAGTCAGTTTGATTTGTTCTCTTTCTGCCAGAGATCCCCCTCCTAAAGCTGACTCTTTGGGCTGTGTGACTCCAACCTCAGCTGAAGAGCAGCATCATGTGGCTGTTATCCCAGGCTCTTTTAGAAATTTGTTTCATTTGAAGAGCTAATAAGAGGAATTGAGCATTGTTGGTATTCGGCACTGCCCATTTGAGAAGAATACAAATCACATGGGGCAGAGAAGCACATTGCCTATGTCAAACAAACCAACTGTATTGTTCACCCAGGGAGGAAAAAATGGGATTTGAATACTATCCCCTCTCAATGAAGCTGCATAGTAATGAAACACAGATCCACAAAAACTCATTCTGTTGTTAGGAGCGAGCTGGACTGAGAGCAGGCACATGGAAGAAGAGAAGGGATTTCAAGAATTGCAAACAAAATTGAAAAACAGAAATAAAGAAGAAAACAAATGAGCAAACCACGGGAACCTCAGTACTGTCTACAGTACACTGATAACTATTTGAGAACATGTAACTACTCTGGTGACTATTAATTTTGTCAAGAAAAAGGAAGCAAACAGTGTAAGTAAATTATTGAAGGAAATGGATGCATGCTACAAATAGTGCAATTTGTCCAAAAGACCTTTCAAAAACATTAATGAAGATTTTCTGCTGGGTAAGCTGGTATAATTCTGCTGCACTGTATATTGATTATACAAGAGAAGAAATCTAAGCTAAGACTTCATGCTGTTAATACCTTGTCAAGCTGGGCTAAATGTTGTTTCTTGGACTATTTATATTGGAAATTGAAGTATTGATGCCATTTTTTATTCTCAGTTTCTTATTTTTATTATTAATTTAGAACAGAAGTTAGTTATCATCTGTAAACATCATCTGTGTTGCTGGTTGTTTTTACAAACAAAATTAAATATAATTGTCAAGATATAGCCTTCAAACATAGAGAGAGAAACTTAAGTGGTGTAAAATCATTAGAATTTCCATGGTAAATGAAAAAAATTACTCCTCAACTTACTAAAAAACATATTCAAAGCAAGTAAAAAAAATTCAAGTATTTGGAGTGATTCAGTTCTCAAACAGAGGTTAGCACTTACAGTTTGAAATTGTTTTATTTTTTGTTTGTTTGAAGGTGGCTAGTTCTGTGGGAATACCATGCTTTTATACTATATAAACAAGAACAGAGAAATGACTGAGTGTGTTTAGAATGAAGAGGTTTGTGATCAGTGGGTGAATTGCAATCTTTAAACTGGTTAGCAACCACTGCATCTCTTCTCAAGCAAGGTGCAAGATATGTATGTTTATTCCATCTAGATTTTTAAATGACAGAACACAAACTCTGGTGTAAGACTTCCTACACTTAGACATGCCAGTGATTCAATAAAATTCTGGATGAGTTATTTCTTCCTAGTCAAGTGCCAGATATATTGCTTTAACAAGAGGATATTGTGTCTTCAAGGAAATATATTAACTCTTATTATAATGAAGATATATGGTCAGACTATGATTTCAACAAGGAGAAACAGGATTATCCTCAGCAAAATTAAGATCTGTCTTTCTGGGGCAAGATTTTCACTTTCAAGTGGAAATCAGCTTCGAAATTAAGACATTCCACTAAGATGAAATATTATGCTAATGAAGGCTCTCTGACAGGAAGAACCTAAGTAATCAACTTGTCCAGACAGAAGAGAATCTGGATCTTAATGAAACATCTCCTGATCCAACAGTAAAAATGTTTCTCTATCACTTTCTCACTCATTTACAAAGATGCCAATATTGTATGCAATTGATAACAGTGCTACTGCAATAAGAATTAGGTGCATGATATTTTAACTTAAGGTAAGCATTAACTTAAATTTATAATAGTAAAGTTTTCCTTACCAAACACAGTCGCAAATCCAGACACTAAGCATAAGCATCTTAAATACCCAAGTCTCCAACATATTGCTTCATTCATTTAAAATGCTACAGTGTAAACTTAGCTCAGTTACAGGGTCCAGAGGAGGAACTAATATTAAAATTGTCAAGTAGGTAAATTGTCTTCTGGTAAAAAATTACATCCAGAAAGACTCTTTAGCATACAGTGAGAGATTAAAGTGTAAACCTGAGCTGCAAGGACTGCCAAGATATATGCAAGCTGTGCCTCTACATCTCCGGAGCCCTTTAGTCCATGTGCAATAGAACAAAACACAATGAGAAAAAACACAGCGGAATTCTGCTGCTTTCCCAAATGTATTGCAGGCATTTTGCAGACTACCATTAGAATTCTTTTGCAAACTATTTTTTTTGTCCAGGTTTATGAGAGGGCTCTATATATGGCATGAATAACAATCTGTCAAGCATGATATTGCAGTCAATATCACAAATCAAACTGCTTCATTTCTGCTGGCTCTTATAAGATGGAATAGATCCTTTGGTGAATTAATGAGAAAAGTTTACCTGTGACTACTCCAGTCAGCTACTTGTTAGGTACATTCTATATGACATTTTTAGCTCTTAAACAGATCTGTATATTACAGAATTATATAATCACAGCATATTCTCAGTTGGAAGGGACCCAGAAGGATCATCGAGTCCAACTCGTGACCCTGCGCAGGACCACACCATGTGCCTGAGAGCATTTTCCAAACACTGGGGAGCCTGTTCCAATTCCTCAACCCCCTCTGGGTGCAGAAACTCCCCTGACGCAACTTCAGGACATTCTCTTGGATCCTGTCATTGGTCAAAACAGAGAAAACACCAGTGTTTGCCACTCCTCTTTCCTTCAAAAGGAGGTTGTATGCTGCAATGAGGTCTCCCCTCAGTCTTTTCCAGGCTGAACAGACCAAGAGACCTCAGCTGATCTTGAAGGCCTTTTGCCTTCTTTGTTGCCCTCCTTTGGCACTCTCTAATGGCTCAAGGTCTTTCTTGAATTGTGGTGCCCAAAACTGCCCCCAGCACTCAAGGTGAGGCCGCCCCAGTACAGAGCAGGACAATCCCCTCCCTTGCCCAGCTGCAATGCTGTGCCTGATGTTCCCCAGGACAACGCTGGCCCTCCTGGCTGCAAGGGCACTGCTAACTCCTGTTCAACTTGCCACTGACCAGGACCCCCAGGTCCCTTTTCTGTGGTTCTACTTTCCAGCATCTCATTCCCCAGTCTGTCCATGCACCCAGGGTTGCCCCATCCCAGGTGCAGAATCCCACGCTTGCGCTTCATATGGTTGGTGATTGCCCAGCCCTGTGATTTGTCAAGGCCTCTCTGCAGGGTCCTCAAGGGTGTCAACAGCTCCTCGCAATCTTGTATCATCTGTGAACTTGCTTAGTATACCTGCATCCAAATTGTTTATTAACATGTTGAAGAGCACTGACCCTATGATACAGCCCTGTGGAACACAAGTGCTGACCAACTGGTATTCTGAAGGTTCAGCTCAGATGACAACCAAACTGTGAGTACCTTGCAGAATTTCCTGTTTCTTCTTTAGGCACTGTTACTGAATGATTCCCAAGCAGAGAAAATTCCAAGGTCTTCCAATAAGGAAAAATTAATATTTTTATTTCTGAACCATGATTCCATAACATTCAGTCATAAAAAGGGTTTTAATAAACAGCTAGATTAGAGTTGACACTTACACAACTTGAACAGTCTTCAGTGGCCAAACATAAACCGGTACAAGTCAAATTGAAAGAAAAATGAGGAATGGTAATTTAAATTATCTGTGGAAAAACAACAGGCTTTATGATGGACTTGACTGACAACAGAAAAAAGCATAGTGAATTACTTTGTTATTAGTTAGACTCTAAGACAATTTCAGCAAAGAAATGATTAGTGGCAGAAAGCTGTATCTTGATTATTAAATGCAGTTAAAACAAAAGTTCCAAGATTGGTCCTTAAAGTACACTAAAATTCTAAATATTTTTGAACTTAGCTTGAAGATCTTCCTATAATAAAATAGTCCAGGAGGAGCAGCAGAGAAGAGGTGTGGAGGAAGCAGAAGAGAATGAATAAAAAATCATGCAGCAGATAAGGACAGAGAAGCAATACAGAGGAAGAAAGCATGACAGGGTGTCATTTTATTAAGTTACAATAAAACTGAGCAGACATGGTGTAAACCAAAAATGTGGAAGCCAACAAAACACAATAATGACTGTAGAATATAACATACAATAGTAACTGTATGTGAGTTTTGCAGGTGAATATACTCTAAACTAATCAGTCTGAAACATGGGAATGCAGAACTTAAAATGTTTTCCATGCCAAAACTATATGTTTTTACTTTTATTGTCCTGGTGCACTAGACTAGATTATGTAGAATACTATTAATTAAGTCCTTGATGATTCTTTAAGTAGAGACTAAAGAGTAAATGTGTACTGAGTGGTAGTACCAAAAAGGGTATAATTCACCCCAAAGAACAGAGGTGTTTTGAATCTTCATGATATAAACAAAGTATTTGTTTGTTATTTTACATAGTTTGTACTTTTAAAAAGAATGGATCATGAATCCTTCTCAGATTCTGGTCCAAAAAGACAGGGAGTACAACGGTAGCTTGTGGAAGGGGAGAAGACTTTTAAAGACATGAGGGAAAATATTTGGAAACTTGAAACTTACAAGGAGCAATCAATTACATAAGTTCATTCCATACTGCTAAGAAGGTTTAAAGTTTGTACTCTACTTTTATTCTGAACATTACTCATCTAGACAAAAGTGAAATACCAGTCTTCTTGCACAAGCTGTGTCCTGATTACAGAAACGCAATCCCACATCAAGGAATACAGCAAGCTAGGACACAGTGATTCCTCTCCCTGCAGGGAGATGAAGTCCATTGCCAAGACACTTCAGAACAGCCTGCTGAGGCCTGTGAATGCAATAGGACATGCAGAGGAAGCGGATGACTGAGATGAGAGAAAAGTGACACATTATGCTGATGAAGGCTCTCTGGCAGAAAGCCTCTATCAGATTTAAAATAATGCATAGGGTTACTCACAAAGAGGAAGCTTTGACTGCCAGCTTGTCAGGAGAGAACAGCAAACCTTGAATGAGAGGTTTTCTAATCCAACAGGGAGCCAGTGTTGAATTGGACTGGCAGGGTAAGGCTATGACAGAACAGAGATTCAGTGATAGGGGTAGAATGGACAAAAAAATCAGTGGCAAGGACTGAGAGAAAAATGATCATAGATCTGAACAAAACCGAAAAAATATTGAAAAAACAAAAAAAACCTGTAAAGTGTAATGTGTCTAACATTACCATAAAAACCTATCTACAATTTGCAAGGTCCATAGAAACGCCTGCTGATAAAAATCCCTTGGAAAATACTACTGAGATTAAGCAACCTCAGCTGTGGCAGGGGAGAACATGAAACAAAAAAAATAAATTAAAAAAATAAATAAAAGGCAGGAAAAAAAGTGCCCCAGAAACTTGTGTTAAGAAAACTTCCTTGTCTGACCATTCCAGAGCCACTCTGGCAGCGACACTTTGATCACCAAGACTGCCACTGGCGGGACCAAAGCCACTTAGCAGCGGGCAAGCCCGGTGAGCTCCTCGGCAATCCTTGCACATCCCACTCGGACTCAGTCAAACCAGGTTTTCCAGAGCAGAGTCTGACACCTCTGGATCCTCAAATTCACTCATAGCACTTCAACAGCAGAACAGGTCGAGCCGGTGCCCCCGAGGAGGGACCCCGAGCAAAGGAATCCCAGGGCTTTTACACCCTGTCGGTCTGCCCACTCCATGGTCTGGGGTCTCCCAGATGAGCCATCGGCTCCTGCTGTGTCTCTGAGCGTCCAGTCACCTGGCTGGGACACGGGTCCCTTTTCCTTTGTTATGCAAAGTGTCTCCTGCCTCTTGCCTGGGGCTCTCTCCACCTCACCCTCTCAGCCTGCAGCTCGCACTGCAGCTGCACAGCCAGCTACCCGAACCAAACGCATTCCTCAGCCCTTGCTTCAGCTGTACCAAGAGCTTCAAACACTCAACTGAGGTTTTATGTTTCAAATCCTACAGCTATCCCGCAGCAACGCTGCCTGCAGCATTCTGACAACATGGAAATTTATGGCAGCAGAGGCAGCTCTGATGGCTCAGTCACACATAAGAACCCAGCAGGTTTCAGATCCACAAATAAAAACAAATAGGTATTATAATCTTGCCCAGTCCTGGGGCAAGTGTACTGCACTGAGATAATGCTCATCAAGGTGTTCATACAAGGTAATACATAATGAAAACTCTTATTCATAAGTAGTTTTTAAATGTTCACATGAAAAAAAAGTGTTCAACACAGAAATTTCCCATTCCAAGGCCCATTGAAGTCAAAGGCAGTTTGAACTGGACTGTATACTAAAAAAAAGTTATATGGGATTTTGTTTTCTTCAATGATTCATTTTATGAATAAATAAGTCCATTTTAAAATAAACTGTGGTTGTCAAGTGCCAATTTAGTTGCTGGCCCAGAAATAAGAAAATTTGGATAAGACTTATTCATGGCTAGATTTCCAGGTTGAGCACAAATATATAGGTAAACATGTAAACTACAGGCAAGCAGACACCATGATTCAGGGCCAGCAATAAATACACCAAGATTGAAGAAATAAATCTTTCTTAGCATACTATACTGAGAAATCAGTGGGTTTGGGTTGGTTTTGTTTCCTTTATAAACAAGACGTAGAAATTAATGGTTGATCAATGGCACACAAAAGACTGATGCTACTGCTGTTCAAAATGTAAATGTTCTCCTCAAATGTCATACAGTTTTATTTCTTGTCATATTACTTTGTCCAGAGCTCATAAATGAAATATATATAACTTTCCATCAACACTCTCAAATATTCGCAGGTATTAAATAAATTTAATGTTTAGAGTATTTCTGTTCATTTGTGAGTCCAATGTTTAACTACTTTAGATACTTGGGATTATATTTCTAAAGAATTAATAAAGCCAAGTGCTTGCTCTATTGCTTTTTAAACATAGATTAGGCAAAGAAAGAATCAAAGAAAATTTTACAGAGATGATAACTTTGCTACTGTACCATTAGTAAAAAGCGTTAGGAATTCACAAAACATACAAGTTTAAGAATATCAAATGCCTATCACAGAGAAAATTATTTGAAAAATCAAGTGAGGAAAATACAATAAAAAACAAACCTGCACTTATACAGCAGCAGTGTGAGAGTCAATCTGGCAATGTGTCAAGGTAGATACTGCTATTTTCATTTTAGAACTCAAACTTATCATCATAGCCTCAGTTTGGACACATGGCTCAGTTCCAAGAAAATTCATAAAGCCAAATCCCTTGCAGGAGTTTTTAATATGATCACTAAAGAAGGATCTCTGGCAAGCTGATAATATTTAGCTGAACTTTTCCAAAACACCATTCATGAAAACCACTCTCAGACTTGTAATCTCCCAGCCTCCAAGGTTAACTACCTCCCAAAGATGCAGCTGGTTTCTTCCATCAGCTGCAAAACACCTTCATACCATCCTCTCCACTAATATCTCATAGCTTTCTACAACATATCCTGCCCTAGGTACTTCAGATAGCAAGACTAATATTTATAGTATACGCCCAGGGATATCACTCATTCTCTTCTACCAACAACTTTATTTTCAATAATGAAAATGACCTCTAGATAGGCACAAAACCGTGTCAGTTTTCTTTTAATATGCCATCTTCAAGAGGTTCTAAATAGTTCTCACACTGCTGCCTACCTGACACACACACCAGAACCTGCACTGGAAAATTAATACTTCCAACAGCCTTGTCACTAAATTTGTCTTTTCATACAACCTCTCCAGAGTCTGATGTGCGCTGAATGAATCCAGGTTGTGCCTCAAGTCATAATTTAAGCTTGCCAAAGACCTCCACAACCACCTCAAAAATAGTCCCTGCAGCAGATCCATCAAAATCCTCAGATTCTTTACCTCAGTTTCTTGAAGAATACTGCTATATTTCACCCAGTGTACTCAGTACTATTACTAAAATTATGTGTGTGGAAATAAACAACTATTATGCACCAAAATCAACTCCTACAGGCAATCAATAAAGGACAGAATGATCCAGCTACCAGTAGGGGAAAATATTTCTGAGAAAATCATTTCTTGATCATCTCAGTCTACATCTTCACAAAACAAACTCTATATATATGTTCATGAGTATATAAGACAGCAAAAATCATAAATTCAATAGGAATACTGTTTGTAGGATGTAAGTAAGCAGTTCACCCACAAGCAGACATATAAATATGTTCATGTACAATGTGCAATGCACCTAAATTTCAGCTGATTTGTTCTCCTTGTCTTTGGGAGATAGCTACCTTACCACCCTTTCCATGTTAAGATCCCCTTTTTTCTCAAATGATTTTGCTGATATAATATCTAACTAAATCTAAAAGTGATTCTAAAACTAAAACTGTTCTCAAATTGTATTTATTATTAAAGTTTGTTTTTTAGACTTCAGTCCTGAAACATCTACATGCCCAAATGATTTGCTTCATATATTGTATCATCCACTTTAAAATTTTGGGAGGTCAGAACAACTTATGTCCTCTCTAAAGCTTTTCAATTTTAACTGATCCTTATCAAAACTGAAGATATAATCTCTTATAACTGTCATGTTTCAGGAGTCTGAGTATACTGTTACTGATTTTTTATCTGATCTGTTTCAGTACCTCATTCCCTTTTTGCCAGGAAAAATATATTGAGCAGTATTGTGCATGAAATAGATGGCTGATTAACCATCCCAACAAAGCTCTTGAAAGAAAAAAGGGGTTAACATCATTATCCAAACTGACTTCCTGTTAACAGATGGCATAGTGCATTCTATCCTCATTTCTGCAAATCAAGATGGTTTTGTTTGAGTTAATCTATAATTTTAGGTGCCTGTCTTGTGATGAGTTTGGTCTACATCACATAACTATGGCGACATAAAAATTTGGCATGTAATCTAAATTAGTCATGTAAGCTCCACCCTGGCTTCTGTGGGCTCTAAATTCCCTGGTCGTACAGACTCCTCCAGGAGGTGATTCATCCCATTCTGAAATAAGTGTCTAGGACAGGTGGGACAGATTGTTCCCACAAGACTGATAGTTAACCATCTCCCTTGGTAATTTGTTCAAGCCATTGGTTACAGCCTCACATTACAAATACTTCGTTGTATTACTGATCTGAATATTCTAGACTAGAGCCAGACTCATGACCTTTATCAGCTTATTTTTTAAATTTAATTGGTAAGATATTTCTATGCAATATGTTGATAATACAATTGTTTTTCTTCTGTTTGGCTCCAACCCTTTGCTACACTTATGAGTACTCTCATTTTGATGTCTGGAAACAAAGTTTTTCTTTCAAGTTTTACTTTCAATCACTTTCAAATTGAGTTCATAGATAAATAAAGTATTTAGTTTTCTTCATTAAGAACACAGACCAGATGTGTATATTCATTAATTAATCCTTTGAAAATCTTTAGAAATCTTTGTACAATCCTCAGCTAATTACAACTTAAAAAAAAATTTAAAAATTGCTAGTCCCTTTATTAGGTAATACCTTTATCCTGGCTATTTTCCAGTCTTTGCAGATCAGACTTTATAAAATCAGTGGAAGTTTGTCCAAATGTTTTTATGGTACTTCATCCTAGCTGGAAGTATGTTGTGGGGTCCTTATGAATTAACTTCTTCTTAGATTTTGAACAATAATTCCTGGGCTACTTTACTATGTATACTTCCTACTTCCTCATGCTGTAAAAGTCATATTAGCAAACATCCATTTTACTAATTTGTTGGAAGAGATGGAGAATTATTGCTTAACCCCTGATATAGGTCACATTTTTTATTATGTCTCAATAAAAGAACTGCATTAAGTATTGAACAGACTACTTTCCTACCCTAGGGAAAAATTTGTCTTTTATTAAAGCTATTGACTTAAACTAACCCATTCTAATAATGACTGCCCTACTAAACATAGTGGAACAAGAAATAGTCTCAGTTATGTAATAGATGCAGTTGCACAGAATTGTTTGTGTACAGAAGGGTTAAACAGAAAAGATTATCAAATTTCTATAGTAGAAGTCTTGGTTGACACCCATTCAAAACTTTAACTCTACACTGGAAATTCAGAACAAATGCTACAGAGAATGCTGCAAGAAATCTCAAGAGACATTGTTTATCCATTATTAGTTTGTGGGGTTTTTTTCTTTAGATTTTGTATTCATTTCACCTCTTTTGTCTATTCTTTTCTTTAAAGGTCTTGTAGACAGCTAATGGAGCCATGAGACACAGGTTGGCCACCAGCTGACAGAAATCTCTGAGCCCAGAATTTTGACACACCACCTTAGCAGATCAAAGCATTCTCTCTATGCCTCCTCGTGTTTTGTACAAAAATTAATTTTGCTACAACTGTGTAATGAATGTTTGCAAATTATGCAGCAAGGATCTACATATGTTTCTGTACAGAACTTTTTATTAAAGTTGATGGGATTAGATAGTCGTAACTAATGGAAGTGTTACGTGCTTAACTGTTTATCTGGTTGCAATATGTACCTCTCTTTTTATGAGTAAAATAAACAGCAGAATTTTTTTTTTTTGGCTCATTACATTCGAGCTAAAAGCTTTAGCTAAGCAGTAAAGCTGCCAAGTACACAGGTTTACACAGCTTTAACCATCTCTGTTCTTTCCTGCCACTCACTCTTGGGCACAGGTGTAATTCACTTAAATTGAGCTCATTGACCCTACTCCTTTATAAGATCAAGCTCAAGTATACACAGTCAAGGTTTCTATTTTCCTTTCTATTCTTTCATTGTAACATAGGTACAACATTTTGAGGTTGTATGGAGTACCTTCAAAAAGTGGTCTGAAATGAAGAGCAGAGGAAATTTTTCCTTGTATAACCTATTAGAAAGGTACACAGATTTTTCCTTTTCATTTTCTCTCCGCATTTGCTCTATTAGATGGAAAAAATACACATGGAACCAGGGAGGAGAGGAAGTGTCTTGGTTTCACCTGCTTTCAGCTAGGCTAGAGTTGATATTTTTCTTATGTAGCTGGTACAGTGCTCTGCTTCTAGGATTTAGTATGTGAATAATGTTGACAGCACATTGATGTTTTGGCTGTTACTGAGTACTGTGTACTCTAAATCAAGGACTTTTCAGTGTCTTATGCTCTGCAAGTCAGGGGATACACCAAGAGCTGGGAGGGAGCATAGCTGGCCTGGTCTGCCCAAAGGGAGATCCCATAACATGGAGTACCATGCTCAATGCATAAACTGTGACAGTTACTCAGAGCAGGCTGATTGATGGGTATCAGTCAGTGGGTGGTATCTGTAGCCCCCACTGAACAGTGGTTCAGTGGTTCATTCTCTGGATCCTGTTCATCCCACCTCTCAGGGTGGGGAAGCGGTGTGGGTAGGGGGAAGGAGAGGACAGAGGGCAAAACAACACAGAATCATAGCACCATAGAATGGCTTGGGTTGGAAGGCATTTAAAGGTCTTCTAATTCCAAGCCTGCTGCCCTGGGCAGGGACACCTTGGACTAGGCCAGTGTGCTCAAAGCCTCATCCAGCCTGGTATTGAACACTACAAGTGATGGGACATCCACAGCTGCTCTGAGTAATCTCTGGCAGTGCCTTACCACTTTCACAGTAAAGAATTTCTTCCTGATATCTGTTGTCTACCAACACTCTTACAGTATAGAGCCATTTCCCCTTGTTTTATTACTAGTTCACCTGCCAAAATGGCCCTCTCCAGCTTTTTTGAAGACTCTGCTTGCAGGATGAGGCAAGGCTGTGGGGCAGGCAGCAGTGCCCAGGTCCCAGGTGCGAGCTTGCAGCTCTCAGGAAAACACTCTTCATGACATCACTGCCTCTTTGGAAAGTTAGTTCACTGCCATCCTGCTCTCTGCAGCCATTTCACACCAGCTGCTTCCCAAAACCAGGAATCAGAAGTCTGAGGCTCTGCTATGGGAAGCATAGAGAAAGGAAGATTCTCTGACATTCTGGCTCCATGTACATCCTGTTTATCTCCCTTGCTACCTGTTATTTTTCATTATGGGGTCTTCAAGAACCCTTGCAAGTAAAGAATGTCATCAGCTTCTGGAGTGGAAATAGGCAGGAGCTAAACTTCCCTGATGATGTTGTATTAGCCTTGACATCCAAGGAGGGTTTGAGGCAGGCATAAAATGACCCCATGCCATAGGCAGAGGCACCTTGCACCAGAGCACCTTGCAGAAGACAGTCTGCAGGATGGCCAGCTGTGTCCTGAGGTGCATCTGGTACAGCATTGCCCCCCATGAAATTTTCTTTCCAGAAAATTGAGCACATTTGAAACAGCAGCTAGTGCTCGCTATCTACTTGCTGTCCCTCAGATAAGATTCAGTATGTCAGTGGACTGGCCAATTCAGGATACAGCACAGCAAATAAATCTAATGGTCTTTTTGCTCACCTGTTGGATTTTGTCCCAAAATAGATGAGAAGTATTTTCAAGGTCAGGTTCAGCAGAGAGATTTTATAAGAAATTCTTTTTGTGCCTCTCAGCTACTGTCTCCCAGAGCACTGAAAATTGACTTCACTGATAAATCTAAATTTGCTTGTCCTCTCACTGTTTTTCTTCACTATATCATATTTTCTATTTTTTTATCAGAATAATAACCTAGGTAGTGACAGTTAAACTGTATAACCTTGTATTATTTCATGATATTTGTAGTGAATGGACAGTTGTAACTTTCCACATCTCACCAGCTGTGTCCTGAGGACTCAGTTACATTACACTGAGAGCCTTTGAGCCAGGGCTAGTCAACACTCACTGGGATCTATTAGACACTTTTACTCATGTTAGCTCTTAGAGAGCTCTGCTGGATATTTGTACCTTGATCTGCCCAGACAGATAGATTTTTCATGGCTGGGAACCATGTGCTGCCTTTATGTGCCACAGCTGCTCTCTGAGTTGTTTATTTATCTATTTCCCTTGATTAAAAATAAAGGTCATCTGAGTCCTTGTTCGAGCCTTCCTTTTCAATCATGGGAACAGAATCATAGAATCGTTTAGGTTGGAAAAGTCCTCTAAGATCTTTAAGTCCATCCAACCATTAACTTAACACTGCCAAGTCCACCACTCAACCATGTCCCTAAGTACCACATCCACACATTTTGGAGCACTTCCAGGGATTGTGACAACACTGCTTCCCCGAGCAGCCTGTTACAATGATTGATAACACTTTCTGTGAAGAAAAGCTTCTGTGATTAAATTTTTCATAATAGCCAATCTAAACCTTGCCTGGAATAGCTTGAGGCCATTTCCTCTTGTCCTATCACCTACTACCTGGGAGAAGAAACCGACACCCACCTTCTACAAGCTTCTTTCAGGGAGTTGCAGAAAGTGAGAAGTTCTTCCCTAAGCCTCCTTTTCTCTGGCATCAAGGTCAGGCTGACAGGAGCTCCCTTGCTCCTCTTTCTTTCCCTTCCTGTAGTTTCTATTTCCTAACTTCCAGTCAAATGGAAGCTTCCATTTGCAAGAACTAATCATGTAAATCACTGTAAGTGGCTCAGTGAGCTCTTCTGCCAGTTCCCTCAATACTGTTGGGGTCCCATCTGACTTCATAGACTTTTATGTGTCTAAGTGGTGTAGCAAATCTGCTTGGATTATCGGGACCTTGTTTTGGCTCTCTATCTGTCTTTCATCTCAGAGGCCTGGATACCTGGAGAACAACTGGTCTTACATTATTGAAGACCAAGAAAAAGAAGGCATTAAGTACCTCAGCCTTTTCTTCTTTATCACCATGTTTCCTCCCACATACAATAAAGGAAAGAAATTCTCCTTAGCCCTTCTTTTCTTTTCTGGATTTATAGAAAAATTTTATTGTCTTTTACACAAGTAGCCAGAATAAGTTCTGAAATTGCAACAATCAAGTCTCATCTCTAGATCTACAGGCAATGATATCTCTCCTTTCCACTATCTACTTTTATCCTTTCTTTCTTTTTCTTTCTTTTCTTTATGTATTTTCTTAAGAGATATCTGTATATTTTTGCTGTTATATTACTGTAGATGATAATAATCAAATGGCAACAAATTGTTCTAAAATAGACTCTACACACACACACACACACAGAGATATAGATACATATAAACACCAGTCATTCGGTGTCATTTCACTCTAGTCCACCCGAAAGGATCTATTAACAAGAACCTCAGTTACCCTCACCTTCAGGGATGGGTTGTAACATCTTTCTGACTTCTACAAGAATTCAGAACTCTATCATTTTGTGACTGTTGCATCCAAGACGACTCCCAGCCACCAGTCCTTCTCTGTTCAGCAACGTCCCTAGATGGCTCACTTATCAGCTGTTCTTTTCCACACGTTTCAGGAACCTCTTAGACCATTTTTTCTCCTCTATGTTGCATTTTCAGTAGACATCTGGTAAATTGAAGTCCTTCATGAGAACAAGGGCTGGAAATTATGGGACTTTTCGCACAGTGTCTTATAGACTACTTTATATTTTTCTTTATCCTGGCTCACATCCAGTTGTAAAAGTCATCCCACCATGTCTCCTTTATGGCAACTATCATAGTTTTCCTCCTGCAAAGTGTCCTCCAGCTTCTCCTGGTTTTTACCCATTTGTTGTCTGAGTCTATTTGTTTGGATGCACTTGGCTTACTGATCTTGCTCCCTTTTTGGGGGAGAAGCCCTAATTCCTACGTGACCATTCTCAGGAGATTCTATGGTTTTTAAGACATCAACAACCCTCGTGTCTTTACTGTTGCATGGATCTTCATCCCCCAACCTCCACTGAGACAGCAGACCAAAGGATCTTGCTTGCACACAGTCCCTCAAATATTGGCATGATGCTCTCCAGATCTTTAGCAAGCCCGGTTTTATCCCTTTTCCCTTTAAAATCCAGTTTAGATTTCTTTCCAAGAGCCCTGTTGACTCCTGAATGAAGATAATTTTTGACATTTGAGACAGGTGTACCTCATCTGTCCCCAGCAGATGAGGTCATGTAGAGTTATTCATGATCAAAAATCCCAAAATTCTGCTGGTGATAGCAGACTCAGATACCTGTATTGATCTGCTGGACCTTCCTGTTTCTTTCCTCATCATTCCCTGCAACTGGAAGGATAGAGAAGAGCACTAATTGTGCTCCTGATCCCTTAACTGGTCAGGCCAAGGCCCAGCAGTCTCTTTTGATTGACCTTGAGCTTCTTGTTGCAACTTCATCATTGCCTGCCTAAAAAATCAATAATGGATGATAACCTGAGGGTCGTACCAGGGCAGGAAGCTTTCTCTTCAAATCAGTAACCCAGGCCCGAGGAAGACAGCAGGCTTCCCAAAGAAGTGGCTCCATCAAATACTGGGGCTTCTGCTCCCTTCAGAAGGGAGTCTTCTGAGACAATGACCCATCATTTTTCCTTTATGGCACCGCCTCAGACACAGGGCATAGGCTGACTCAACCTCAGCAACACCTCAATGTTAAAGGACCCATTGCCCTCATCCCTCTTCGGGTACACTTGCAGAGCCTTGTACTTGTGATGACACCTGGACACATGGGGCATTCACACAGGAGATGCATCTGCTGTGCCAGGCAGGGACTTGTCACCATTGCTCCCTGACCCTTAAGTCTCTGCATTCAGCCAGGCAAAGAGAGAAAAAAGAATTCTCTGTATTAGAGATCCTGTCCATCTGTTGGCCTTTTGGGCCTCCCAAATGAAGTGGGAGCTTTTCTGTCAGCAGCAAAGAACAGTGCAGGAGTGTCTTGCCTCATATTCTTCATATTTCTGGCATTTGGACAAGCATAGTCCTGTGGTTGTTTGCAATTTTGCTGACTCTGTATGAGGTCTGACTGTCTTTTGATTGTTCCAATGGTTAAGTCTTTAAACACTTAATCTTTAAACTAGTTAGGGTTGCACACTCTTGTATCCCAGTTCTTACTTATCTAAGAATGTCCACATAAGCTTGCCTTCTTTTCTCCATGCATCCTGAGGAAAAACAGAAAAAAGGTGTGTAACCTGCATGTACAAGAGTTGAGGGTGGTAAGTAGTAGATGAGTAGGTGGTTTATATGTAATACATTCAACTGAAATATCTTCAAAAAGAACACTGATGTGGAAAAAAAACAAAAAACCCAGTAAAAAACACAAAATCATTGGTAGATCTCACCATGCAACAGGAACTCTTGCTTTATTTATTCAATTATTATAAATACATTGATACTGTTCAAAGCAAGGACACGCTGTTGTGGATTAAAGTGCACACTTTAATTATCAGCCAGAAGCCTATTCCTCTAATTAGGCTTTCTTCCATATTCAGTTTATATACCAGCTTTATTGATGGCAGAGAAAGGCTGATGTCTGTTTGGGGGGAAAAGAAAAGGAAGTTTCAGGGAAGTTTCAGGGAAGTTTCAGGGAAGGGAAGGGAAGGGGGGGGG
>WBNO01028407.1:58457-77249 GCA_013400575.1 Peucedramus taeniatus
CTGTAACTCATTGGAAGACTGTACTTTCTGTGCAATTGCCAAGTTTCAGTTCTTTGTTGCACATACTTTAGGTTGCTAACTCTCTCATTCAAACCCCAGCAATAAGTTTGATGTCTTATTTCCTGATGTCTTCTGTAAATGCAAAACTTTCTACATGGCAAACTACAGCCTACTAATCAATTTAATCTCATCTGCTTTCACCTGCTCTACTGATCCAAGCTCCTGTGACTGAAAATATGGCCTCATTATTGTTTTCCATTCAGATATTATATTTCTTTCTGGTTTAGGTTTCTTGAGTGGGAAAAGATAATAAAGTTGTCATAACAACTTCTATTCATAACAACCTCTATTTTTTCCCTGATATGAGGGTACAGAATCTACATGGGCAACTCATGGGTTGTTATACAGTTAATGTCCCAATTTTTCCTGACAGAAAATAATTTGCTAGAATGTCTGAATGTGTAAGAATTAAGTTCTTTGAGAGGGAATAGGTTTGCTTAAGATTTTAGGTGATATATTGCAGGAGCATGTCCCACTCCAGGTTATCAGGTCTGTTGACCTTAACATCTTCTTAGATGGTTTCCTGTTTCTATTTAACTATGATTTTTGTCCTGAAGAAAAGAGATATTATATATGCCACTGCGTGTGTTGAATGTTTCCTTGGTGCCATTCTGTGGTATTTGCAGCCCTCTTTGACATTATCAAATGGATTGACATTTCAAATATTTGCAGTGCTCAGCGGGTACTAATTCAGCGAAGGTGAACCATGAGTTGCTCTCATAGTGGCACAGCAAGTGATGTGTGTCTATTTAATCACAGCTGCCGAAATTAGATCAAAAGGCACTGTGATGTTAAACCCTTAAAGCTGCTGTCACAGCAGAGAGATCAGGAGGGGCCCACCACAGGAAGTAGAGTAAAGGATAAACTTGGACTTGCAGCTAACACAGTTCTGCTGTTGGCTGTATCCTGGTGGAGATGACTAAAGGGGGACATTCAGGGGAGTGGCTGTACAGGTGAACTGCACCTGGCCAAAATTCTCTCCCACACAGATATGCCCAGTGTCAAGAGCACCAAGAGACATTTCTTGAAATGAATTTGTGTGATTGCTCTTCCCTAGGTAAGTGATGGTTTTAACTTCACTTCCAGTATTATCCAATTTTACAAGTTTTCTCTCTGAAAGAGAACTTTTTCAGCTTTTAGCTGGTATTCTGGACTATGACAAGACTTCCTGTAACCCCAGAGTTCAACCACAACAGATACTTATTTGCCCTGGACCAAGATCTCCCTGGCTGTTTTTCCTTTACCTGCTGAGAGCATGTGTTAATTGCACAGCTGCACTGCATGGTTTCTAGCCAGGAGAGGGCAATAACATCCATCAGCTGCTGTGCAGCAGCAGAAGGCTTGGAATATGTGGGGTAGATGATGGCACAGAGAGTGGTGAAAGAGGTGATAAAGCAGCAAGTGATTCAGATGATGCACAGTAAGTGTGATGGCTCTTAGTTCCACTTAAATATTTGGTCAGGACTTTGTTACTGCTTCAAGCTCTATCTTGGCTCTTTCTTAATTTAATATACCACCACATGTTAACAGTTGTGTTAGCACCAGCAAACAGAAGCTCCACTAGATAATTCAAAACAGAACTCTCCACTGAATTACATTACTTCAGATGATCATGTTCCTTACCTTTGCTGAAACAAGTAGAAATAATGATACAGAGAATGAGGTAAGGTTTTCTATTTATCTAAAGCCAAATCACCCGGCTTTTAAGATCAAATATTGAAAAAAAACTTGACAATGAAGCACCTGTGACTTATGATTCCACACTGGTTATTTGGCTCAGTACAAAAATCTCTGCACAATATTTTACGATCTGTGTCACACAGAAGGTCAGAAGACATGATCTAATAGTCCCTTCTGGCTTTAAAATATTGGAATCAGAATCTAAACTAGACTGTAATGAAACTCTTTCTCTTGTGTGTATAATCTAAATGCACAGAATGTTACCAGATTCTGGCCCTGTAAGTGTTCAGAAACTCCCATATCATTCCTCATACCCTTTACCTCCCCGGGAAGTGATTCCCAAGTTGAAGCCTTGACAGATTTTTAAACTTCCCTTGTCCCTACCCATCCCATGCAATGCCTTCCCTTCAGTCAGGTATTATTCTCTGCCCTCAGCTGGGAAACAGCAGACATTGTCAGTCTGAGTGGTTTACTTGAGAACCACTGTGGTCAGGGGTTTCCTGCTTCTATGCTGACAGAACACACATGAAACTGAAGAATTGTCTTCCTTTTTTCAGTTAATTGTAAACTGTTTCTTCATCACCTACCCCCATTCAGAATGTTGATTCAGATGCTTGGAGTCAATCAATGTAAAAATGTTTTCTGATTATTTTTGCAAACATTCCAACTGTCAATTATGTCAAAACAAACTCTCTTGGAGGTCAGATCATACCATGAAAAATCCAGCACCATTTTGGAGGGGAGAATGGAACTACTCACACAGAATTAAAACCTGCATGTTCACCCATCCCAGTGATGCTCAAGAATTTTACAGAGCTTTTAGTGTTTATTATTTTTCATGGAAAATTGTCTCACTGAGAAGCTGTCTACTAGAAGTCTCTATTGTTTTCTGTCCTCATTTTGGAAAATATAGCTACAAAAGTAACTAAGGACTTTATTATTTTTTATCCTCTCCTGTGAGATATTTCTGCATCTTTTTATTCCCCAGTGACAAACACCACCACACTGCATGTAGTATTCACTGTAAAATTAAATGAAGCATGTGTTGGAGCACCTGAGAGCAACTGAAAATAATTGAAAAGAGACATAAAATCTCATTACTCCCATTAAGGTTTATTTCTCATAAGAAACATTTCTAGGGAGTTTGATGCCAACCCTTTTGATTCCTCTTGAATGGGGAATGTGGGCTGGCACAGGAGTGGCATACAAGACACTAGAACAGAACACAACAAAAATGTAAACTGATGGTGTTGATGCATAACTGAGGATGAGCTAGTAAAGGAATCAGAGTGAAGCTGAGGAAGAGACATTTCTTATGTCTTTATGTGGGAGGAGACTGAGCCCTCCACTCTTTGCCTTTGCAGCAGCTGCATTATGAATTAATGAAGAGACACTTCATGAATATGCACATGAGGTCTTTGTATTAATAATTCATGAGGCCATCAGTCAAGCAGCTGCACATTCAGCACCGGAAATTGAGGTTAGGCCTGTTCTACCCTGCTTTTTGAATTACAACCGGAGGCACAAGGTGGAAGGGTGGGGGAAGAGAAGATAAAATGTTTATCAGGAAAGAGGTGGATGGGAATGAGGCATTCTGACACCTTCTTCAAAGAGTAGCTGAGAAAGAGTGTTTGAAATAAAAGTGTCTTGACAAGTGTGGGGGAAGGTGAATGGGAAGGCAAGACAAAATGCAAGTGATGTTTTATAGAGTTTGTCATACAGTGCATCTTCCAGGTGATGTAACGATCAGTGACAGCTACTCTGATCCTCTGATAGTAGGAATGGTGTGTACTAGCTGCACCTTGAAGAACTGTTGAGAATGTGGAAGATCATTCATCTCTTTTTAATAAAGGCTACATCAGGCATTTTGCTTTGTAATTATTTTTTCTCTTGTTGGAAGCCAGCTATGAAAAAAAAAAAAAGAAAAAAGGGGAGAGTGTGGAAAAAAAGTCTAACCCAATCCAAAGACATTTTTTCTCTAAATATTTCATTTCTGTGAGTAAATCTATAGTCAAAATAATCCATGGGTTTAAGGGACAAAAATCAAAGGCGATTAAGGTTATGAATCTTCCTGTGAAATAGTGATCCACTGAAATATGAAAGCTTATTGGAATTAATATATTGTACAACTCATAATAAATGTCTACAATATTGTGATCTGGTTTCTCCCATTTCTCAGTTCTCAGAGAATCAGATTAATAAAGGATTTAGATGAGTTTAAAATAGTGTCATCTTTGTCTTTATCTACCTTTGAACATCTAGTCCTTCTTTTTCATGCCATTGCCTTTTGTAGTTCCTCTGTTTGTAGTGCTTAATTTGCAGGATGCAATGCCACATATCATAAAACATTGTGTATTGTGTTAGTGCTTTGAACATGTCATGGTTAGGGGCTAAGTGTCAGTGCATGTAATGATATAGGGGTTGACATTCTGGTAAGGTCAGTTAAGGCAGCACCTCATGTGAAGTACTCAAAGTCTTCTGTCAAGTGGAGAAATACGGACTTAAAATAAAGTAATGTAAAGCATTAAAAATGAGAAGTTTTCAGGTCTATTTCAAAGTTTGAACTGTAATAGCGCACAGCATAGAATTTTGAATCTGGACTTGAAGCTTCTACTCAGCATAGTTTTCTAACTTTTGAGGTAATTAACTAGTGGAACAGCCTGACTATTGAAACAGGAATCTCCAATATCAGTCTTCAAAATCTCCATTTTTTTTTGGGGGGGGGACACATATGAGAAGACAATGAAGTTTCCAACTGCAGAAAACTGCAATTTAAAAATGGATTATTAGAAAAACAACTTTTCACCCTCTGCTCTGCACCACAACTATATGCAGATTATAAAAAAAAAAAAAAAAAANAAAAAAAAAAAAAAAATTGGCCTCTTCAGCAAATAGTTCCATTCTTCCCCTGTCCTGTGGCTTTGTTGGCCACACTATCCTTTATGCTTCCACTTTGAAGTATGGAACCAAGACAGAAAAGTGAGAGTGTGAGCTCTGCTACTGCATCAGTTTCTGTTACTATGGACATGGATCTGGAAATCACAGAAAGCAAACCAAACACCTTGGTGGTTTTAAAATCCTACTTTGATTTCTTCTTTTTTTTTTTTTTTTTTTAAGAAAAGGAAAGCAACTGGAATTAGCACTCATTACCCAGTAGGGGTGAAGAGAGGAGAGTGACATTTCCTTTGTAAAACATTAAAATAAATAGGTAAATTAAATAAACCATAAATAAAAAATGAAACTGTGGGAAAACATATGTTCTCACACTATTTCACTTGATGGTATTTAGGTGTGATACGGGGAAAGGTGAGATGTAAGCTCATTAGAGACCAGTTCTTCTGTCTCTTGTAATAGTTCTAATAACCACTTAGTAAAAGGGGTTTTTTTACTTAGTAAAAGGTTTTGCATGCACACTGGGTCTTTCCCCCTTTTCTCACATTTCAGACATGACACGCTTCAACCTTTCTGGCTCCTTCCAGCCAGTTTCCCTACAAAGGTTCAGGCCAGCTTTCTGTCATGACCAGGGCAACTCCATGGACTTGGGCATCTTGTTCTTTTTCATCCTAGCTTATTTCTGCTAACTTGTTCTAAACAACACAGCCAGAACACTCACTGCATTGATGGATTATAGCATTTCCAGAGAGAGACTGATTCCATATGCCCACCTTGCTACTGACAACTTTCCAATTAAATTAGCACAGAAGCTTCCAAACTGTCTTTGGTCAATGGCCCATTTCTGAAGCTTTCCCAGGTTTTCCTGGTCTTTCAGATAGTCACATAAGAAAGTTTTCATTCTTTATGCATAGAGTGAAATTGACTTAGGAGGTGAATTAACTACAGAAACACAAGGTATGCATTACTGATCTGTTTGCAAAGTTGAGGGCAACTGGCTGTACTTGTGTACTTTTCATCTACAGCTGACTGGTAAAGTCACCTTTTTTTTTCTGTTCATTCTCACCTTTTACAAAAATATCTGTGGACGGTAAGCTTTTATTTTATTTCCACAGGACACCTTTCCAGAAAAGGCTCATAGAATCATCGTAATTTTCTAAGGAGAAGAGCTGAGGCAGAGTACTACTTCAACATCTCTGACATGTGAAGCTGCTGGGAGCTAATTTTCCCCGCTAAACGACCTTACATGGTTCAGTAGCAATCTGCTGCAGGAATCACTGACATGGATGATTGTTCTTTGACTTTTAACCTCCAGGTAATAGAGATTAAGTGCCACTTGGATGGAGACAATATTTTCTAACATTGAGTTTCTAATAACTACACTATTCTACAACACTCACAAAAAATGGAGTTTACAATAGGAAGCTACTGATTTTTTTTTTCTTCCTATGTTATAAGCTCCATTTATCTCTGGGAGAAATTTATTCAAATACATTGTCCATTGAGTCTGCAAATTTTTCTGTGTTTCAAAGTAAGTTCACTTGGTAGCCAGGAAGAAACTCTGTTATTATCAAACCCCATTTAAATTTCACTGCAGAAATTTTAGTAAGGCTGGATGGTGAAAGAATTCACATTCTTTCTTCCTTTAAGGAATACATAAAAACCACAGCTGTCAAATTAGTCATTATATGCGTTCTAAGTTGGGGGGTTTTTCATCAGCTAAGCAATAGCATATATTGCTTTCCTTTCAAAATGGTTAAATTTTCCTCTTTTTATTAATGCATTATTATCTGAAATCCTGGATAGTCTTTACTTTGTCACACAGTAGAGCTCAGAATTTCTCTCTTTGCATGAGTTTTGTTGTCCCCAGTGCTTCAATGAAAGGTTTCACTCTATGAGGGAAGAATGAATTTGCTTTTCAGGCTGATCAGTCTCTCCCTCTCAGATGAGAAAGGTAGACAAATACTTTACCTCATCTTCTGTGGGCTGAAATTTGTGCCGTCCATCCTGAACTGATACAGCTTTCCTATGCCACCCCAGAACAGCCTCCAGGAGCGAAGCTCATTTAAGATCCAAGATACACATTTATTTTACTTACACTTTATTGATCTCACATGCAATCTGTTAGACAGAGAGATTGCTGCGTAGCTCACGCTGTGGTGCAGTACATGCCGTGACCTCGCGCAGGATGTTTTACAGCACGAGATGTGTTGAGCTGTGACGTGTCACCAATAAAGGGCCAGGGCCTGATGGCTGCTTTCTATCATACAGTGAAAGTTCTAGACCATCTCTGACAGACAACCTCACCAGCACAGGAAATCATCCTCAGCTTTGAAAAGTCAGCTGGAGACCCAAATGTATTAATTTTCCAAGATATAGGTGCACTTGTAAATGTCTTCTTTAACACTTACAGTAGAAATAACTAGAGGCCACTGTCTGCTGTAGGGAACAGAAAAACTTTTCACAATTAGTGAGGTCTTAGCTAGCTCTATTTAATGTGCACTCAGAGTACCTGAGTTGCACTTATCTGGACATTTGATAAACAGCACCAACAAAAGAGCAGCTACTTCTGCATAGGCCAAAAAATAGCATCACAAATCAATTTAGATGGGGAGCATGGGTGAGAAAATAAAAAAAAAATATGAATGAATAATGTAAACTAGGTGGGATGAGCCTCTGAAACAACTACAGCTCTGGCTGTCATTCAGAGTAGCAAAAATATTGCTTCTCAGCAAGGAAGTCTAATCTCTTTTATCAGTTTAAGTGGAAGAAAAAAGTATGCTACTATTAAACCTGAATATTTAGTAGTAGTCAATGCCTTCTAAACAGCAACCTCTAACTATAGGTTAATGTATGAAGTAAACACAAACTATAAGCAGCACAAGGTTTTCTGAATTTATCCAAGCTCCTGCACGGGCGACTGATCAACTCAATGTTGCATTCAGGATAGAGAGATCTTTACGTGCAGGGCAAGTATCAGTAATTGCATTAACATTTGACCCCACTAATGTTATGTTGTCATCACATCTACAGATCCATACAGGAAGGATGAAACTTAAGGGGAAATCTAAGAATTGTAAAGAAGGACCAGATGAAATGAAGGGCCATAAAAATACACATAATATACCAAATAAGGAGAAAAACATGCCTTTCTTATTCTTTCTTTGTCTTTTTTAACACATTTACACATTAGGCATTATAAAAATTTAATGTTCATGTTTAAAACCAAATTAACAGATATCTGACACTAATTACAATACATTTGTAGATCAGGCACTAAGGTGAGGAGGACAAACTTTTATGGTCAAATAGAAAAAAAAAATTTACACCAGATTCCAACAAGATTTTAGCAGATTTATCTCATTTGGAAGATGATTTTAATGTTGGCAATACATGAGAGAGTTACATAATGCTACTTAGTACTTGTTATTTAACATATTCACTGTATCTTACTGGTAAAAGAACCCTTTCTTTCCAGTTTTATCCTGACATCCATGGGTTTATGTAGTAAAAAATAATATGAAAAGCTAGCCCATTAACCTACATTGTAATGATTTGAGGTGATAATGAGGTCATGAGGCTTGAGATGTAAGTTAAAATTTTCCAAAAAATTTCAATGAAATTGAAAGTGACTTCAAGGCCAAGTGTCATTTTCAGAAATATTCAAGATAATTAGATGAGTTTTAAAAAGATGTCAATGGGAGTTAAATGTCAAGTGCTTAAGTCTTACCTGCCAATGGGCCTTAAGTATTAAACTCATTTTTCAGCTTTACCATTTCTCTCATGCTTTTCCAGAAGATTACTTTAAATATTAAAGTTCCTACCTGTGTATACAGATCTTGATATTTCAACATACAAATACCAATTTGACTCTTTAAATCACAAGTAGATTTTTGCTGATATTAATCTCTATAATTTATTATTTTCAGGAGGGGAAAGCAATGCTTAATAATGCTCAGCAAACTCACATAGGATAAAATTTATTCAAAAGAGAGAAAGAAAAGATCATTCTTATCAATGACTATTGTAATCTTCAAGGAGCAGGATAGATGGTTTTAAGATCAGAGAAAAGTGGAAACGACAAACAGATGTATGAGCCATCACTTTAATTTTTTTAACTCTCTGATTAGTCTCTCTCAGGAGAAATGAAGAGGTCTTCTCTTCTGAAGAGAAGAAAAACATTCAGAATAAGCTCATTATCCTCTCTTTATATCTCCCTTCTCCCTCCCCCGCCAATATACTGCAATATCTCATTGACTAGAGAACAAAAAATTTACCCTTGACTTTTCTATAATTTCTAATGATTTAAGTCCATATTCATTAATTTTTTTATACATGTGATATTTTCCTCAAATCCCACCAGTAAAAAAGTTAATTGTTTTTCCCACATTTTCCTCTGTTATTTCACCTTTTCCTTTTCTTCAGCTGCTAGGGACAGCCTATTGTTTCAGTCCTGTAAATGGATAACCAATATGGGCAAAAAAAAATCTTTGGAAAGCTAATATATCATGGAAAAATAAATGAAGCTGCCGTGTACTCCCTAAGGGATAACAGACTTCTCTTAGATTTCATGGAAAATTATGGTACCTGCATTCAATAGTAAAGCAATAATATTTTACTTTATCAAGTGGAGTGGTTATATTAGGCTGGGAAGATTTCGTGTTGTCTATATAAGATTTAAACTTTTGCTTTAGAATTCAGATCAAAAGGACAAAGAACATTTAGTTATCTATTGAGCATAGGAAATTATTTCCACCTTTTCTTCACTTTTGATATGTCTGGAGATGGAGGCTATAAAGAGGACATAATTTCTGCCCTATGACTCAAATGAGGCAGATATAAGATACCATAAACTACCTGATAAAAACTACCTATTTTTTCAAGATAGAAATGTAGAGAATTTGTAAGCAATCTGACAAATAAGGAGACATGAATCTTCAATTTATACATGAAATATCAACACCTCACACCTCTAAAGCCTTTCTGTTTAGTAGTGAATATTACTCCTTACACTGGAGAAAAAATGTGTCTTATGAGAACATCATTCATTTTACTCACACTGACTTTATTCCAAATTGTTGCACATTTTCTATAAACAGTTAATATCAAGTGCACAGTGTCTTTAAAAAGGAAAAAAAATCTTAGAAAAATGGAAGCATAAGGATGTGTTTGCATGTCGGTGCACTATAGCATTATAAGAATGACCACCTAATTTTATTCTGCTAATTTGTTCATGCATTTGCACAGTTCTCTCTAAATGGTTTCCTTATGTTGGGGACAGTTAGTCAGAGAGAGAGAAATAATTCTTCTCATTTTTTCTGATATGCATAGAGCAATTAATTTTCAGAACCAGCCAGTCAGTAGCCATTGATTTTCCATCTCTGCTGGAGAAGGAAATATTCTATGCTAGAGCCACAAGTTTCAGTTTGAATCCTTGTCTGGGTTAAAGTCCCCAGAAGGGACTGGAGGTCAATCTGGACAAAGATCAAGTACTTCAAACCACAGCTGTTTTCCATGGCTTTTCTCACTTAGCTGGTTTTCCAACACTGCCTTTTTCAGAAAAAGCAGTGTTGGTACAGCATGTCAATGAAGCTCATGAAAGGCTGTGCTGCATGTACTATTCAGTGTCCCTGGGTAGGCCTGGTCTCGCTGAAGAGTCTTTGCAGGAAGGGAGAGAAGAGCAGTCTGCAAATCAAGATGCAGCATGGATAAATAGTGCCTCTTTCTGGCCTGGTACTCCCCTGTCAAAGGGAACTGTCAGAGACAACACAAGTGCAACACCAGGAAGGTAAGATTCAATTCCAGATCACTCTCCAGCATGACATACTTTATACAGTCTCACTCAGAAGCAGGTATTCTAAGACAAATGAAATTGGACTTCTCTGGTTAACCCCTTGTTTCTTCCACAGAAGAGCTTGATTGCCCACCAGTATTAGTGCTTTAGGCTGACTCATCAGTGTTTGCTGTATAAAGTACCTCATAAATATCTTAATTTATAGTGAATTTACAGGAAAATACAATTTTATCAGCAATTGTTGCACTTACTTTAAAGGAGTTAATGTCATTATAATTTCTATTATTTATTAAATAATTACAGAGTTCTGTTATACACTAGATTGTTTGCAATGGTTTATCAGAATTATAACTGTGTCTACACAGAACAACTGGGGATGTTGAAATGTGAAAACTTGTTTTAATAGTAAATGTATTTGTGGAGGACCTGTTACCTCCCCCCCAATAATGTATAAATATGAACAGTGACTTTGTTGGAAAGGAGGAAAAAATCTGATCCTTCACTGAATGTGTATCCAGAATCCTCTGTTTTTCAGAAAACAACAGATAGCCTTTATTATGCCTTTTCATTTTTTATTTCCCTTTATTTTTTATGGATCATAAAATAAGACAAGGAGTCAAATAACTCTAATATGACAAGAAAAAATGTTCTCAATGTTTCTACTTGAAAAAAGCTGAAAGAGTGAGAAATCATCTTTGAACTCTCAAATTAATCTTTATTCCTTCAGCAAATGCCTGATTAAAACAGCCAATATTTTTACTTTCAACCTAAAACTCTAAAGCTGCTTTCTTTGTAAAATTGTCAACAGTTTCTTTAATTCTGTTGATTACCTTCACCAGCCATTAAATAACGGCTTAAAAGTTAAAACTTTTACAGATATTTTTCCTTGTTAATATTTTTCTGCAAGACCATTTGAAATTGTTGTTCGGACAAAAAAATATTGTTAAAACTGTTTGCTATGAAGTACACTTTGTAAGTGTACCTAAGAATGCATTGTCCATCTCACATTTCTTTTCATAAATCCATGAAATAATATCACATAAAATTTTTGTCCTTTAGTTTAGATTCATTCTAGTTTCTAAGGTAATCTTTATATTTTTTTCTAAGAAAAAAAAATTGTTTATTGAATACAAGTGAAATCTTTTTAAAATGTTGCAAGAAAATATTTAAATTAAATAATGAAACAATATGTTTAGAAATATCAGCATTAGGCATTCTTTTTTAAGTATGTGAACTCTAAAGGCAAATATTTATTAAAAAATTAGTTCAAAGTTGTTTAGAAGATAAATGTGTTCTCTACATTTTAGTATGTTGAAAATGGGAATGGAACAAATGTTCTCCTAAACTTGAGAAGGTAAGCTAAACATTTAGCATGAAGACAAGAACAAGGTTAAAGATAATTGGATAAAATAATTTTCATGCAAGAAAAAGTTCAATAAAATGTCCTTAATTGTCCTGATTTACTGATGTCTAGATATTTTTATAATAATAGTAGCCAACCACACACTGAAGAATTCTGTAATTTATAACTAAGAATTTTCTGACCACACTTGATAAGTAGCTAGTCTGTTTGAAAGCTGTAACACTGAAGCCTCAGTTGTTTAGCTCCATTTAAAAATAACATGCAAGAGAATGAAAAGGGTTTGGTGTCTGGGATAAGCTTATTAGTATAGTAAATGGAAATGTGAAGGAAGAACAGAAAAGATTTGTGATGCTTTCCCTGAGCCATGACATTTTTTCAGAAGAAAATGGAATATAGAAAATCAAAAATAACACAACCTCTAAAAGCATGAAAAATCCTAAGAGATGCTTTCAAGTCTAAGCTAAATTTAGTGAGAACCTTTTGTAACTAAAAACTGTGGATTTAAATGTCCTGGTATGCATGAGTAACAAAGGAAAATAAAGTAGGAATGGAACATGAGATTTTATGAGTAGTTAGACAGCTATGCATATTATAGATGTGTGTGATTGAGGAAACATGTATTTAGGTTATACAGAAGCAGTTGTTCACCTACTAAAGCTAAAAGTTGACTTGACTGAGTGTCCTATTCTTTTGCATAGGCCTGAAAGTTAATGTAACATTCACCATGAGTTTGCTGCTCATAAGCAAAGACCTGTAATGTCCTTGCCACTTCAGCCAAGTGCTTAAAAATTCTTTGTCTCCAGAGTTAGGAGTTTAAAAACATCAGGATTCTGAATTTATGTTTCTGTATGTGTGAAAAAATTAGATTTTTTTTAAATTAAGTTGCTTACCAAGCAGTGGGGAATAGCAGAGCCCCTATACAACTGGATATGGGAAATATGCACGGTGTGGTATCATACAAAACCTAGAACTTCACATCCAAAAGTAGTTTAGAGAAACTCATGCAATACTTGAGGAAATTAATAAGTCTGTGTCAAGCAAACATTCCTGCCTAACCATTCTGGAGCTACTCTGGAAGTGGTGACACCAACCACCCAAGATTGTCATGGCTGGGACTGAAGCCCCTTCTCAGCGGGTGGCTCCAGGGCATCCTTCGGGACTTGCTGCACACCCCACTCCATGCAGTCATGCCAGGTTTCCTGAAACAAGAGCACAACAATTTGAGTAGGTGCCTCCAAGGGACCCTGAACAAAGGAATCCCAGGGCTTTTACACCCTCACGGTCTCTGCACATGGTAGTCTGGGGCCTCCCATCTAAGCCATCAGCTCCTGCTGTGTCTCTGAGTGTCCGGTCACCTGGACAGGCCACAGGTCACACAGAGGGTCGATGCTCTTGCCCGGGGGTCTCACCATTTCACATTCCTGTTAAACCTGCAGCTCACACTGCAGCTGCATACCCAGCTACAAATGCATTCCTCAACATCTCTAATATCTCTGCACCATCCCAAATCAATGTCTTCGTAGTATTTCTGCTACTGGATTGGATACAAAATTTAGGTACTGCTATGCCCTGAACCAGTAAGAATTGAGGAAATTAACCAGGCTTTTGAAGGGCAGCAGAAAGAGATTACACCTATTTAGTGTCACAGTTTTTTGATTCACTAAGGAAATAATTCAAATGTCTCTTCAGCAGGCTCGAACTTTAGATTACTTTCCTGATGGGATACACCTAGGAATTCAGGGGAGGCTGAGAGATGTAATTTGCAAAGAAAATCTCAATTATCTTTGAAAGGTCATTGTGAATGGGAGAGGTTCCTGAGGACTATAGAGAAGCAAATGACACTCACATCATCATGAAGAACAAGAGGAAGATTCAAGAAACTAAAATCCTTTCAGGATCACCTTGGTCACAGGAGGTGGAGAAAATAATCCTAGAAACCATTTTCAAACACAGGAAGGACAAGGTGATTGAGAGTAGTCAGAAAAGGGAAAATCATGCTTTACCAACCTTGTTCATAGACACCCATAATGAGCTGACTAGCTTGGTGAATGAGCTGGGATCTCTATTTGGGCCACTACTATTTACTGTCTTTATTAATGACATGGATAAAGGGAGAGAGGACAGTCTCAGAATATTTCAGATTATGTAAAACTGGAAGCAGTTGTTGGTACACCAAATATCAGTGTGGCTTTTAAATATCTTTAGGGATGAAACAACCACAACCTCTCTGAGCAATGTGTTTCAGTATTTTGTTACCCATGCAGGAAAAAAAGGATAATTACTGTGCCTCAGGGGTTAATACTGCAGACAGTACTGCTTTTGTTGAGCTGCTATTCATAGGGACCTCCACAGGCTGAAGGAACAGGTCTGGCAGGAACCTAATGAAGTTCAACAAGGGGAAGGACAAAGTTCTGCTTTCGGGAGGGAATAACTCCATACATCAGATGGCCTGGAGGCAGACTGGAAATCAGCCTTGCAAAAACAGCCCTGTGGATCCTGCTGGACACCAAGTTAAACATATGCTGTCAAGTGTGCCACTCAAGGAAAAAAAGCCAAAAGCCTCCTGAGCTGCCTTAGAAGCACTGTCAGCAGGTCAAGGAAGGGGACCCTTCCATGGGAACTGGCTGCCCAAAGTAGTTTTGGAGTTTTTATCTCTGGAGATATTAAAAATCTAGTTGGAGAGCTCCCTGAGCAACCTGCTGCAGCTGATGCTGTTGAGTGGGGTACTCAGAGTAGGTGATACCTATATAGACCTCCCCACCTCAACTAATCTCTGAGTCTGTGGTTCTGGAATTCCTAACTGCCAGGAGTTTCTTTTAAAAGCACAGATGGAATAAAGTACAAAAAGGGACAGGGTGAAGTTCAAAATGGGTCACCTGCTGTCCTTCGTCTTAGAACTGTTTCATTGTAGCAAAGGTGTGCACATTAATAGACCATTGAAATAGTAAATAAAGGGAATCGGGGAAGTGCTGCTTGTCATCCAGTTAGAGGACCCATCAAGGACAGGAGTCACCGTGGTTTCATTCCTAGAAAAAAGCTTGAAGTATAATACTTAATTTTCTGTGTATTTGCCCTGACACAATTTAATGGTATGAGTCAGAAATCTGATCATGAAAATGTAGAATTCAATGGAGAATATAAATTCAGGAAACAGTAAAGGAACAACTTCTGAAGTGCAACATGCAAAATCACTGAACAATATGTCTGCAAATTGATAAAACACAAATTGTGTATGGGCTACTTGAGTGTAAGGTTATACATAATATCATTGTTAAGCAGGAAACATAATGAAACCTTTGAATTTTCCTTAGATAGGGAATTCAAAGTTTTAAGAGGCATAAAAATCTGTATACTCCCAAGAGCGCATGACAGTTATATTTAGAAATCTTTGTGTGCATTGTATGATCTCTATTTCTAAGACAGCAAAATCCTTTAGTTAGAACTAAGTACAGGATAATAAAGCAAAACCAAACTAAAAAAATATTTCCAGTAGCTCACACTAGATCAATAGACAGAAAAACTGCCGGGAGGGGAAATGGCAAGTGTGCATTTTCAATGTTTAAATTTACTACTTTCCTTCCTCATGGCAATGAATGTAGCTCATCTAAGACATAGCATTCATGGGTCTCAGTATTCTTTCACCTGCAATTAATTTTTGTGCTACTGACCTGATTTATTTTCCACCCCTCTTTTTCACTCCTGGTTTATGTTTTAAAGCTAGTACATGTCAATAGCTAAAATTAGCACTCTTCCTCTGGCTTTTCTCTGCCTGTGTTAGAGTTCTCCAATGCTATAAAAAAGGAACACCTCTTGGTAATTTATATATGCTTATAAACTAATCTTGGGAAAACTATAATGTGCCAATGTTACTAACTCCTACTATTAACAAAGGCTTTTGGTGGGAAACTTCTCTTCACCATTATGAAGAGAATGTGTAAATTTCAAAGGCTCCCTGAGTCTGCTGGGGAATATCACACAGAATAACTCAGCATCAGATTCAGAAAAGAAGGCCTTAATAAGCATCCCTACATGCAGGAGAATGGAAAGAAAAAGCTAAAAACAGTATTGCTGGATTTCTGAGAAAACGTCAGAAAATAATGCTGTTTTGTGTGATTACATAGTCTGCCTTTTTTAGGGCTGGGGTACAGGAAGAGGGTTCAGCCTATTGAATTTCCTTAGATTCTTTCCTCTTGTTATATTGCCTGTGGACAAGACACTAGGACAGTAATGGGGTTTTTGAATGCATTGATATTTTCATTTTTAACATTACACTTTTCTCTGGGGTTTTTTTTGTTAGTTTTTTGTTTGGTTTTTTTGTTGTTGTTGGCATTTTTGGTGGTTGGTTTTTTGGTTTTTTTTTTTTTTTCTGTTTCTCTCTTTTGTTTTATTTTGTTCTAAAATACTCTTCCAAAGCTTATATGTATAAAGAATGCATGCTTAGCTGGAAACAATTCTGGCTAAAAATTAGTTCCTTCTGCATCATTATCCTACTATTTCATGCATCTCTGAAACTCTGCATTATACTCTAAAAAGCTTCCTAGAGTAGATTTGTTGCCATAAGGCATCAATCAACATAACTTGTGATTAACCTCATACTACAGAATAAAAGTATGTCAAAACCTTCTCATGTAAGTGGCTTGATGTGTACAGCACAGACATTTACCATGCCAGATTCCATTTATACTTATATTGATCTATTAGCTGTCCTGGCATTCTGAGTGAAGGAAAAAGCCCTACAAAAAAAGATTTTGATGAATACGATACAACAGTTTGTGGTAAGTGCAAAAAACCAAACTACAATCTCTTAGTGTGGCAATTTCATATTGTCTGGAGTTGCTACTTCTGCAGCATTATATTGCTGTGTTTGGACACATCTGGGCAGGTGGCTTTCAGAGTAAAGACAAAGCCACGGTAAAGGAAACAGGAATCTCAAACTGTAGGCAGGCAGATGGCTACATGAAGAAATGTGATTCCTATCAAGCAGTCAACAGAAAAAGAAAAAAAATTTCCAAAGACCTGAAGAAATCATGCATGGAAAAGAAAATGAAAAAGTAGATTAGCACTATGTTGTAAATCATTTTCCAGAGCCTCAGGATAAATGAACTAATCCTTCTCATCTCAATGCCAAATATGCATAATTTGAAAAGAAGAAGAAGAATAACTTGCTTAAAGCATTTTTAGACATTTATTGAGTAACAGATGAAAATTATGGCAGCTATAGTTAGGTGCTCTTTAAATTGTCCATTTCCACAAAGTATTTAATTTACTTGAAGAGCTTTGATAAGGTCTCACAGGAGACTGATGCTTAACAGACCTGGGGTGAAAGGTAAATGCTAATATAATTTAAAACTAGGAAAGTGAAAGATAGAAAAAGACGCCAAGAGTAGGTATACTACATTGTTAAGTTAATCAAGGAAGGAATCAAACAGTGAATTGCTGCAGAATATAGCCACAGTCACTGTTGCTTACAGCATTTATTGATGGTGGCAAAGACTCACCAACAGTTAGTCAGTCAGACAGCAATATTTCTATTTCCTAGTGGCTTCTTCTTTTGTGAAAGAGCACCTAATTATAGCTGCCATATTTTTTTGGTGTTTTCCTCAAGAAATGCTTATGCTTTTCTCTGTTCTCTGTTTCTGCTCTCTGGCCTTTCTTTATTGAATGGCATTCCAATTCGGCTTTGATTTTATTAATATTTTATTTTTACATCTGAAAAACCTCCTTTTATAGGAATGTGACAAAGCCAAATCTGTGCTGCAGAAGCAACTGAACAAATTTCCTCTTCTGATACCAAAAGAAATAAATACTGCTGAAGGGACAGACATCTTTGTAATCAGTGATATGTTACATGGGGGAGGTATGAATGTGGGCTCCTGTATTTGTTCATCATAAGTCACATCAATCACTAAAAAACATCAATACATGTAAAATTAGAACTTGTTGAAAAAGAAATGCCAGACTTCCAAAGAAACTTGCAGTTTCAAACAGATTTCATTTCATGATTTTGGAGAGCACTAAAATTTGATATTGGATAATAATCATCATCTGGTTCCTCACTTTTTTCCTACACTTTGGGCCTTTTTTACCCTTTTTCTTGCTGGGCATTCTTAATTGGTAGTTGAATTTTATCAAGGAATGTAAACATATTCTTAATTACATAAGTAAGACATGCATTCTAAGAATATATCTATACAAAACCAAAAACAACCAACTAACCAACCAACCAAACAGATTCTCAAGCATTTCCAGCATAAGAAATATTTGCATTCAGTGTTTTCATATGCTTTTGAACTATGTGAAAATTCTTGATCAACCTCCAGACAAATCATTAATGGTGAAAAGAATTTAAGCCAGTAATCCAATTGTTTGCTACAGATACCTCTTCTAGCCCTAGGCACAGGAATAACTGACGAATTGGACAATATGCATAATGCAGACATAAAGATGAACAGTAATTCAGCTGCTGCTCAAATCTATATTATATATTACAAACTGTAGAGAATTAAATCAAATTTTTAAGCAACATGGCTTTAATGGATGAATGTCTGTTGTTTTGCTCCTGCTAATGCATTATTATTCTACATAGTTTTATCTTCTAGTGTAGTTTTTTTTTTTTTTTAGTGACAATTTCTCTTGTAAAATTGTAGTCCTTGCTACAAATTTTGCTTCTGCTGCTTAAAATCTTAGATGAACACCTCACGTAAAGACATAAAGTTCTTAATTTTGAGACAACTATTCTATAATATATTATTTAAAATCTGTTCCATATGAAATCAGTAGTATTTTAACTGAATTTAGTGGGGAAATCTAGTGTAAACTGTCACCTTAATTTTTTTCATATTCATAGTTCACTTTCTAAATATGTGCAAATTCTAAATTTCTTATTTTAAAGGTACGTTTCTTGCTTCAATATGAAGGATTTTGATATTTTTCTACTATTTCATATTTGTGAATTGTCCACCATGTCAACACATATCTGGTCCTCCACTTGATTTTTTTAAAA
>WBNO01028407.1:77325-92067 GCA_013400575.1 Peucedramus taeniatus
TGCAACATTTAAGAGACAAATTCATCATGTGACTCTTCAGGAAGAATAAACAAAAGAAAGTATGAAAATAAATAAATTTAAAATAAATTTGTTAGGAAGATTTTTGTGAACTATTTAGGTATATATGTTGCTTTTCTTTGATAGGTCTAACTTGTACTCTCTGAGATGTGTTGAATTACTCCTGATCCTGGTTTCAATTCAGGCACTACAGGGTACTACTCCACTTTACTCTCCATGTTCTTCTTTCCTTCCAGAAGAAGGAAACGGGAGCTGAGGAAAAGGATCTGGTGGGAAAGGGATATTGCTGTCCTTGCCTGATGAGGGTGCTGCAACAAAAACATGAGCTTGGGCTACAGGAGTGGGAAGCTAAAGACTACTTCTTGCTTAGTGTCTCTAAAATCATGATAACTCTTGTGTGTTTTGTGCAAGTAAATGAAGCTGAGATTCCCACTAACTCATACACAGAGAGCTACTGTACCCCTTTGAAAATGCTGTATTACTTTCAGCTTTGTTGTTGCTGTGTATCTGGCTTCTTTGATCTTTTATTTCTCCTTCACTGTAAAGCTTCCTCTCTTGACTTCACAAAAGTCAAAGAAATCAACAGAAGACTTTCAGATTTAATTTGAAACATTTCTCATTTCGAGTTTCATCGGTCAAATCCTCTGATCTGATTTTCTCATCCCTTCAGACTCTTCACAATCTCAAAGGAAAACAGCTCTCAGGCCACAGGACTACATCTATAAATCTTCAAAATCCTGTATCTAGGGCTGTTTCATCTGTTGTAAACCTGGAGCTTTGCACAGGTGAGTGATCACCTCTGCCCTAATAAAGTTGGTAATGTAGTTTGAAATGAAATTTGATTCCTCCCTTTTTGGAAGAAGCAGCCCTGTTTGAAAATGAAATACAGGCCATTTGTTTGACGGCTACTCCATTATATTATAGCCCGCCTCCCTGTACTCATACAAAAAGCAAGATGTGAAATAGTGATATTAAAAAAAAAAAGACATGGTAATTGCACAAGAAAATGGTAAGCCTAATATTGTAATGTAATTTTAGTAGGCAGATTCTTCCTATGAAATAGCTTTCCTGACAAAATCAAATTCTACTGTTGCATTTTATATGGGTCTTAAGGAGCTGGTTACATAAGCTGAAGGCCAATTACATATTTAATGCCTCAGTTCAAGCTGATATTGCACAATACAGACCGTTTTAAATAAACAATTATTCATGGAACAGTATTTGACTGTATAATGAAATCAAGAAAATACCTACATCTGCCCAAAATGCCTTTAATGCATTTGGTAACTAGCAAGGTTTCATTCCCTTGTGATTAACCAACTTCCAGGCAAACGGTTTAGAAAAAAACAATCTTTTTTTCTAGTACATTTATAGACATTGAAGTGCAGCAGGAATTAAACCCACTAATCTACAACTTGTTTGGGGCAAACCACTGGTAAGCTGCAGTCTACAAGTGTCAATTTGCCCTATCATGGTTGAGTATTCTCCAGCCACGCTGCATTTCCCCACAAAAACTTCTGTAAGAACATGTTCTGACTCTCTTTGTTTCTGGTTTTGCGAATGAAATTTATTTAAAATGGGTTTCAGGGAAGATTACCATTCAGTATAAATTTAATAAAGTCCATTGACATAGATGGAGTTTTGCTGTTTATACAAACTGACACTCTGGGTCTATACATATGCAAAGGCTGAACTCGATGACCTTGGGGGTCTTTTCTAACCTTAATGATTCTATGATGCTACACAGTACTGTTTTCCATCTGCACATGATTGACATTCACTATTTGATTTTCTGAGCTAAAAGACAATAGTCAAGTTTCTTGCAAGTGTTTTCAGCAAACCCTTTTTTTACATTATTATGTGTTTCCTGTATTTTCTTTCAACAATTTCAACAATGGACTTTTAAAAGTGTTTATTTTAGGTAGGCTACTGCCTGAAAGATCCAAGCAATAGATTTTTTCCCTTTGCTGTGTTTCCATCCTAGCAGAAAAGCTATTAAAGCAGGCAGAAATCTGATTGCAGTCTCTGTTTTCAAGCATTCTGGAAATTGGTAAATTTTTCTTTCTGTGATGGTGAGAAAAAATATTAGTGTGTATCTAAAATGTTGAAGTTTATATAAAATGAATTAAGTTTTAGAGGTTTTTTATTTCAAGAAATATATTCATGCAAGCCGTCTACACAGGAAAAAAACAAATCATTTATTGCCCTTTCAGTTCCTTCCTCTTGCTATTTCATTTTCTCCAATCTGTTTACTTATTTTCACCATCCCTCTCCAAAATACTTAAAGATTCAGCTACCTTTTCAAGTTACCTCTTATGTTATTTTTTGTTTAGATGAACCAAGTAGAATGCTGAAACAGTGCCCTACAGCTGTTGGTACCCAAATGCAGACAATGAACATGATTCAAATATCTGACAAGGATGAAATACGAATACCAAATTTGATAAATAATAAACCTGAATAAATATTTAAGTTAATCATGGACTGCCTGTGATTTTGGAAAATAACCCAAATGACCAGACTATATTATTTGTTCACTGAATTAATTTCTCAGCATCAGTTAGAAAGGCATGCAGATGGTGTCTCTTGCCGTAGCCTGAACGCTTGTTTGTGAGATACATGGCTATTCCAACAGCACTGAATGCACAGTTTTGCTTCAAGAAAAATATAACATATTCAATATGCACTCTTAAAATGTATTAATATTAATCATACTTACGGGTACATTATCAGAAAAGGAGACTCATCTCATTTTTAAGGCTCCTTCAATATATTTTAGAATATGTATTCAAAGTTGGTCTACTTATATGATAAAGATGCCTGAAGACATGCAGGCAGGCTTTTGAATACTGTATCATCTGATTAATATTTAAGATCTAAAGAAAATTGATAAGGCAGCTGCAAAAAAGTGACATCAAATATAGGGAAACGTTTCTTTCCCTGGAAGGCTTTTGACCAATGGAGGTCTGTGTAATTTCTTACCAAATGTGAATATTTCAGGTTCTTTTAAGGTAGTTTTGCAGCAAAAATTCAACTGTATGTGGTGTGCAGCTGTTGGGGATATTTGGATTTCATCATAATTTACTTACCATTTATAAATAGTTTCATAGCTTTCCTCATTTATAGAAACTTCCCATGATATTGTAAGGGATATAATTTGTGGTAGTATCTAAAATGGTCATGTTAGTATTGAACAGCTGTTCACTCAAAGGGGAATACAATAAGAAATTGTGTGATTCAGAGATAATAAAGACAAACTGTAGATAGACAGTTCAATCACCTTGAAATCCAGCTCATGTATTCAGGTTCATGGTGGAGATTTTAGGACAGGAGAAGGAATTTAAGAAATCAGTTACTCGTATAAGGCTTATCTAAAATGTTTTACGATGATCTTGTCTTGAAAATTTTCGAGTCTTGTATGTAAACATCTAGAATAACTTCTAAGAGTTCAGTACCTGTACTGTTTTTAATCCATGTTGAAATAAAAGAATATTTAATACATTCATATAGCATCGCAGTCTTGCAACACCTTATACAGAAATGAAATTGGTTTTGTAAATCTTTTAATAGATTTTTGGCTTTCCTGNATGGAATGGTAAGAGTAATAGTAATTTAGTAATAGTAATAGTGATTGCATGTTTAAACTTCTTTTTTTATCTGATTGGAATTTCATACTATTAAAACTTCTTCCTTTGAGACAAATTAGCAGAGATACTTAGAAAACTGCAAAGAATGTTATGGAAAGAATTTATAAAGTAATGTCTTTGCAATTTCCTAATTTTTCTGATTATTGGCTTTCTAGAAATGTTTTCCAGTGTTCCTTGGGTAGACCCCTTATTCATATTTATACTGTATTTTAAAGAAGTCTTTTTTTCCCTGTATGAACAGTTTTAGGTATTGGAGAGCTCTACCTTTTAGACACAGAGCAGTCTAGAAAGCATGTGAATGTGGCAAATTCTTTGGGTCAAGCTATCTTAGGGTTTCTGTAGTGGTTGTGCCATAATGAGGCTGCAAGCTGAAGGAAGTGTAGTAATGAATCATCCTCACTTGTACTGGAACCTGGATAGGTGGGATGAATCACCCCCTGAAGATTCTCATCTCTCTTCATTAAATGAGGGCTAGGGGAGAGGTGACAGCATGGACCAGACAGCTAACTCTCAAAATGTCAATGCTAAATGAAAAATTTAAACAAATTTTACATAAGTGCTCAGGATCTTTTTTATTTTCCCTTTCATTGGATAACTGGAAAATGTTATTTCTTTCAAGAGTATGCATTTATGACATAGAAATTACTCTTCATTAGCCCAGAATTATTCACCTTCTAATTTTAAAAAATAGTTAAAGCTGTCAGAAAATTTAAGTTTTTATCAATGTGTGAAATATTTGCATACAAAATCATAATTTATCTGACCTGAAGTCAGCATTTCACCAGTAGTCAAATGGAAGAGAAAGGCACCTAAAAGAGAAAGTTCATCCCAGTGCAAGCTCAGTGAAGGTATCCCACACACCTGATATCTGAATGATTTGAAACTGAACGTTCCAAGTCCTGCCCTCCACCACAGTAAATCAGGTCAACAAGTCTCCCTCTCTTATTTGCAGATTATAAAAGGAACCTGAAATAAATAAGGTTCTTCAAACAATAATTTCAAACCAAATACTTAAAATGCTGATGTAGTTTACACCAGCATTTACATTTTAAGTTTCACTCTGTGAAACCCAGAGTGAAAACTTTCGGACAGACAGAGAGTTACACAAGTGTTTCTGGGGAGATATGCATCTTCCTGCATGTACATTTCCTTGTGTTTGGTACTGTGATGCTTACATATCATCTTCTTTTTCTGGGAACTGCTCTTTTGGGTAGTTGTTTTTCAGGGTGCCATTATTCACACAGATTTTTCTTAATAAATATCATGTCCTAGTCTCTGGAAACTCACGTGAAAATAGATGAGTGAAAGAACTGAAGTACCATCTAAATACACATAGAGTGTCATAAATATTTGCATGTTGTTGCCTGGGTGATATTTTTGCACATATGGAAAGCATGTGGTAAAATAATCATTCTGCAAAAGATGACCACATGAGAGAGAAATGCACTAAATATAAACATTAAAAAATCCTAAATTTCTTTCTTTACCTGACTTGTGTCATTCTCTGTGACAAGGGATGGGGAGTAAAATCGGGAAAAGTAGAACCTATGTGTTGAGATAAGAGCAGTTTAAGATTGAAATGAAGATAATAATAATAATAATGATAATAATAATAGTAATAATAATTACAATAACAAAAAAAAAAAAAACTAACTAATAATTACAATGGAATGAAGAAGGGAAAAGAACTGAACCTCAGAAGAACAAGTGATCCACAATCCAAAGTTTTGCTGACTGTTAGCCTACCCTATTGGACTGAGAAAAATCTTTTCCTCCCGCAAATGTTTCTTGATCCAGACTTGCACACTGAGCAGAGAGATGCACTTGAAGGGTGATTCAGGTGAATGTAATATCATACACTTAATACTATATTGCTCAAGTACTCTTTCTGTTATCTGCATAGTCAATTCCTTAAAGCAGATATGTCCCAAATTCTTGTAGGATTAAATATATTCCCTTTATAACTGCTAACAGGATATGAGCCTATGCAGGTATAAATTAGTGTTCAACTTACATAAGTTTTAACACTTGAAACACTAACACCACCAGAGAAGTAATTTGCAAATTGGTAGAGTACCACTGAAAGCAATGGAAAGATGCTGAGATACATCATACAAAGTTTTGGCCTTGACTGCATGAAAAGATCATTGTTATTGTAATCCATACGTAAAGGTAATTTGATTCTGCTCTGAAGTATGGTGTTGTCAATTCCAAACATCTAGTCTTAGTAAATGTATGATTTTTCTTAATGCATTTAGAGAAAGAAGACAAAAGTATATGTCTATGAACTCAGGAAAGAAGCTGGATAGAGAGCACACTTGGGGAACAAAACTCAGTGCTGATCATGTATTTCAGCAACTTAATGCACTTCTATTACTGATTTGATTGCTCCAAATGCAATCTCTTTTAGCTAATTCTCCAAGATTTAGATTATGAAAGTTCAAAATCTGACCAATTTAGGAATGTTAAATTTGTAAATGGATGCATTTTATGCTTCTTTGACAGTTTTAAACCTTTCATTTTCAGTTAAAAAAGATTCTATAATGGGAAAAGAAGAATACAGAGTAAACACAATTCCAGTAACCCAACTTTTTTATGAGTAACACTTTTTTTTAATGGTACATTTAGCTAACACTGAATTACAGAGGAGTTCTGACAGAAGTACATATGATGTCTGCATTAGTATCAAATTAATCATTTGTGATCAATATTATTGTCATGGAAAAAAGACAAATTAATCAAACAAGTCACGTAAAGTGTCTTTAATGCAGCTTTTTAATCCTGGTTGGACATTAATTACTAATTTTGTTGAAATCAGAAGATTCATTTGTTTCCATTCAACTTCATGCCTTGAAGAGGGACTTGAACTGTAGTGTTCTTAAGTGATGGGGAGTATGTTGTATGGTGGTCAGCAAAAATGGGAACTTATCAATATTAGCCACTATTACAGGTAGTGAAACATTCTGCATTCCTCAAAATCAACACCTAATACCCAAATAAAATTAACTGATAGTCCAGTCTTTTTATTGACATTACTTGGCTTGTTCTGAGATCTTGGAGCAGATGGAAAGTCTACTTTACTATGATAACAACAGCAGGATGTAGCACATTTCTACTTGCTCGTATCTTGGGGCATAGGGCAACATATCAGAGAGCAGAGGTAATCTCTAAAGAGCTTTGAAGCTGGTCATCTCTCTGAGAATGCCTAGCATGTTTTTCCTATCGTTACCTCGCAGATATTGGGTAATACAAATCACCAAAATACAGTAAACTATCATAGCAATGTCAGACACTGGTTCAAGTTGTAGATCCACCACAGAGTTAAAGAAAGATCCTGCAGAGCTGCTTCAGAGAGCAAGAAATGTCCATTGATCTAAAAATCACACAGTTCTGTAAAACTCACTGGACATAATAACCTCTAGTCTTTGAGATATAAGGCTAATTAATATGACTTGCAGCCTAAGCAATTTTGATGTTCTTAACTTGTTTAATGACTTGTTGTGATTGTCATTACAGAAGGCCAGAGGACAAGTACTGAATTCCATGTCAATCATGAAGGTATAAGAATGTGATTTTGTATTGGAATGAAAATTTAAAATATTTTTTTGCTGTTGCCAGGCCTTTGTTTCGAACTTGTCTTTCTTCCCCTTTTTAAAAAATGAATCACATCTGAATGAGTAATTTCAAAAGTAAATTTACATGACTTCATAAGAAAAAGCTTTCAGACCACAGTTTCTCTTATCACAAGAATTTTGTGGTTTTTTCAGTGGAAGTACAAGCTTGGGCCTTGGCACATGTCAGTCAAAAATGATATTAAGTTTCAAGGTATATTTGAGGTTAGATATCCCTAATTCAAGAGTTAAGAGCTTTAAACAGAGATGTACCTCAGATCAGTACTCATATCATCCGACATGGAAAGCGTGACAAAAGAGAGTCAAATCAGTATCAAATCCTTCTGAGTGAAGTTTAGTAAAACTTGAAGAGCCATTAACTTTTACCAGTGTTTTAGTGAAATGTTTTTTCAGTTTCATTATGTTACAACACTGATTTATTTCAATCAAAAATGAAATATTTTTGAAGTGCTTCAGCCAAATATGATTAATATATAATATCTGCATTTGATTTTCATGAAAGACAACTCATAATAACAGATGATAATGCAAGTGTGTATAGAGTCTGACAGTGAGAAACAGGTAATGAGTAAATTCCTATAACAGAGATGCAGTCTTTGATAAATACATCTTACTGTTTTAATGAAGTTATGATATTCTACTCTTTAGGCTAGCCTGAAATAGATTCACTTTTTCTCTTACTGCACTACTAATGACACACAAGTGCCTAAGGATCCCCCTTGTGATAAAATATTGTTATAAATTACAATGAATGTAAAAACAGCTCTGTGAAGTACGATAATATATTTCTAGCATAGCTGAACAATCTATTCTAATAAATTGTTTTACATTTAAACCTGTGTTATATGAATTAGAATAGTGACTATCATTCCAGACTTTCTTAAACCCATCTAATTAAACAGCTTTGGTAACAGAAAAATTATATTTACTTGGTTACTTCCTCCAGCGGATGTTTCTTGGACACCTCTATTACTTTAGAAATCCAGGAATACTGAAATCCCCCAAAGGTTCCTGATGTTGCCCATTACTGTGTCTTTGCTTGGAGGAATAGTAACTTCATCATATATTATAGTTTAAACTCGATTTTCCAAAACATGATAGTTTATAAAATTATAGTATGAGCTATAACCTTTGTTGTTGATTCATGTTCAGTCTGAGACAGAAATTCTGCTGCCTTCCAGGAGAAAATTATGTTTCCTTGAATGAGAAGGGTATATCACAACTGTAAAGGCAGGCACTAGCAGTTTGATATAAAAAAATAAATTGTTTGCTGTTATCTGAATATTCTGCAGATTATGAAGCTAGAGGACTATTCTTAATATTCAGTTTAATATTCTGTGGTGCCTTCATACAGAGCAGTAACATCACCATCCCATTTGCTGCACTATGTGCACAAATAGTAAATACTGGATTAAATGCTGGTCTCATCTACACCAGTGTCATTCCAGAATAACAGTTCAAATCAGTGAAGCAATTTCCCTGGAATTAATCAGATTGAATCCATTTGCGGGGCAGAAAATTTAGCTCTACCATGGCCTTTGTCCACATCCTTTCAGCTCCAGAGTCCTGTTACTGGTTATGTACATGGAAAGGGGACACATAAGGAAAGTATGAACGCAGAATTAAGTCTTAAATCAGCTTGAGGAGTGGCTGAGTTTACATAAATATCTTTCACAGATTCAAAAGTTTTTAGGAAGCTATCAGTGCTTTTTGTATGCATGCTGCTGTGTGAGAAATAATGTGGTATGGAAATGTTCAAGCTTCTTTCAATCATCCTGTCTTCTTTACAGACTGAGAAATTGAGGGTCTAAGGTACACATCAGACAACTTCTAAAATGAATGTGGATCTCATCCTAAGATTTAAACTAAAATATGAGTGTTTGAAAGAACTAAGGCTGACTGTAGGAATTTTGCTAAGTTTTACAAGCAGAAAAGGATTCATCCAGTGCAAGTGTTAAGAAATCTCTTCAGATGCTCCTGGGTATCAGAGACATGTCAAAGGACTGACACATAGGACCTGGAAAGCATGAAAGACTAATGCTGCTGTGAAGGATCAGCTGAGACAGAAGGAAAATATCCCAGAGTATCTAAACTGCTATTAATTGCCTATATATAGGCAACTGAAACCCTTCCTCTGTTAAGGAGGTTTTAGATTTTTGATATTTTTAAGCAGAGACAATTTTTGTTTGATTTTTGACATGGTAATGTTTGAAGTTTTGGCTTTACTGAAATCACCTTATTTCTGTGACAAGATAATATTCTTGAGTAATTACTTCTAAGGCATAAAAGGTGATATTAGAATGTTAAAGGCTACATTTCACTTTGCATATTAGACACAAAGCTATTTGAGAAAGTTCAGGTTAAAATACCACACTTTCTTTGTTTTCAAATTTTATATAGTAGCTTTATAAATATGAGGTCTCTGACAGCTTGTACAGAAATCTCCTAGGAATGATCCAGACATCTTAGTGTCATAAACTATAATATCTTCAGTGATTCTAAAATCCATCCCCAAGTCTGAATTCAGCCTTTTGGATTTGAGTACTGCCTTTTTAGATCCCTTCTAGACTGTGAAGCAAAATTACTCTTTCTCCTTAGCCTATTTGAACAATTGTGGTTTACAATGTTTTCACCTTTAAGTATGAATTTCAATAATGCATGACATAATATTACAGGATGGGCAATTTAAATTGAGTTAGCACTGCATATCATCATATTTTGAATCTCCTGGCTTGTGTATGCTTGATTACTCAGACTAGATGTTACATTAATGTTTCTTTATTTCTATTTAATATTAGAGAGTATGTCCTCCAAATCCTGCAATGGTGTCTTTATAGCCAAAATAAAGCTGGCAAATATTGGACATTGGTGAAAATATAAATAAATTCATTGAAATCTGGCCAAATTCCAAATGTTGAGAGTAACTATCAGAACAGTAGGTACATCTCTGCATACTCAAATAACATCTTTGGGTTGAAAGTTTGATGTAGAAAGCTTAGATGGGAAAAAAATGTGGTATTTAATATGATCAAGGGAAATCAGCATTAAGAAGCAGCTCAATCTAAACATTTCTTATTTCTCCACACATGTATGTGAAGCACATGCTCCTTTTTCTCAAAAAACTGATTTCTTGCAACCTCTTGGGGAAAACAGAGAACATTCTTTGTAGCTCTGTAAGCCTTTATAGTTTAGGTTCAGCATCTATTTCAAGAATCTTTCAGAACTTTTCAATGTTGCAAATAAGAAGTATAGATTTTCTTTAAACTTCTCTTTTTTCATTTGGTATAGTCTTTTTTTGCAGACAGAACTCTGATGCAAAACCTTCTCTAAAGAATGAAAGAAATAATAAAGCAATAGATGGGTTTTGCTAGCCATGAATGTAGAAAAATAGGTAGGTGACCACATTCTAAGTGTTGCAAAATGAATCTATCAGCTAAAGGAGTTAGGTCTTTTCTCCCTGGAGAAGATAAGGATCATTACAGGCCCTCCCCAGAGCCACACACTGACCTGCAGGGACCAGACACAGGATTGTAAACCAGGCTGGATTTCCTTAAATCCATAATCTCTCTCCTGATTTACACCCAGCTAGCCAGGAGGATTTACTCCCAGTGCCTGCCTTGAGTGTCCCACCCCCAGAGGAGCACAGGGAAAAGAAAAAAAGACAGACTCTTTCAATATTGATCTTGCTCCTAAATCTCTTTTTTTTTTCCTTCTTCTTTGGATGCAAATGGAGATTGATGAGCCCAGGCCAGCAGCTCCTCACCTCTGAGGGTCATTTCCCTGTGTTCCTGGTGGGGAGGGGTGGGCACATCACAGTTTTTCAACACTTAAAGATGGCTTCAAAGAGAATGGAGGCTCTCTCTTCACAAAGAGCCACATGGAGAAGACAAGCAAAATTTACAAGTTCTACTGGGAAAGGTTTCACTTAGCTATAAGAAAGAAATTTTTTTTCTGCAAGAATAATCATTCACTTGAACAACCTACTCAGGGACATGGTGGTGTCCCTACCCAATAGAAGCCTTCAAGATACAAATGGACACTGTGTTAGATGGCTTCATCTGGCTTCTGTTCCCATGAATGGTGGGACAAAGTGAACTCTTGAGATCCCCTCACACCTGGGCTGTTCCATGATTCTGTGAATAGACATATTCAGAAAGCATTTTGAAACAAGAAAATTTAACTTTGATGTGAAAGCTAGTAGATAAATAGTTACAAAGTCCCGTGGATAAGAAGATTGTGTCTTGTGAGGAGATTAAAATGTATTGGTTTACCTAGCCTAGAAAGGGGCCTAAACGAGATATAACTGCTGTTTTTAAATGGAGTGTAAATACTGGAGGAGTGATACTCAAGCAAACAGATAACTGTGGTGCAAAAGCAAATAAACATAGACAGCACTAGATACATTTAAGCTAAAAGCTTTAAGAAGGTTTTTAGCTGTAGAATGAATTATATTCTTTATGTTCCAACAGCAATCAGAAGAGTAGATACTTTTACAGGTGAGCAGTCATAGCAGTAAAGGGAAATTAAGGGTATAGTGAGCATAGCTATTTTTAGAGATCAGGTAAATACAGGTGTTGTAACTTGATCCTCATAAATATGTAAGTAAATAAGACAACCAAACCATCAAAATTCCAAAAAAAAATTTGATTTGCCTCCTTCTTTCATCTTACAATTTCTGAAAAAAAAACAACTTCCAGGAAGCAGCATGCCCTTAGCACTTGTTATTTTTTTAGTCCCTGAAGATCATAATAAGGCAAAACTTGGTGCCAGGTTGGTTTGTCCCACAGTAATGGGATGCATTTCCATGCTTGCAGCACTGCAGCACGACCATTTATTTTCTGGGTGGAGAAATTAATTGTGTGCCTGTAAACATCCCAAAGGGCTAGAACTTCACAGAGACATCTGGGGAGTGGAGTGGTGTAGCCCAGGATATATGATGGAGCTGCTATGGAGAGGAATTCTGGGAAGAGCCGACACTTCTTTCCTCAGGAATTGCCCTGATCTGTTCCTCCACCAGTATAAAACTTGCTCTTTAATACGAGCTGGTGACATCATGTTATTACTGCCTAGTGTAACCTTGCAAGTGTCTTTGTACCCTGGAGTCAATAAACGAAAAAGCCTTCAAGCATAGAAGGGTCTTGGTGCCAGAAAAATTCATTAAAGCAACTCTCAGGATACCATGAAGTTCCCATTTTAAAATGCCAAAAAACAATGCAGGCAGTTTGAATGTTAACCTGCAGATAAAAGATGCTTTCTTTATATTCCCAATGATGCAAGTTTTGACCTTCCACTCATCATTCCATATTTGCAGATAGTGGAGAACAGAGCCTCCAGGGCTAGGAGGGTGAGAGAATAGGGGCATTCAAGGGAAAGCACATCTTTCATTGTGTGTGACAGGCAAAGAAAATGTTCCCTTTTTCTGAAGTTACATTTCAATAGATCACAGTCTTTGTTTATCAAATACAATATTTTTGTGTTTCTATTACAAACTTGAGTTTAGGCTTCCTTTCTGCAGAAATGACAACTCTGAATATTATCAGGGAAAAAAGAAGGTGATTTTAATCTAAATTCTGTCTGCACATAGCTCTTTTCATTACAAGCCCAGAAGCCAAGCACAACATATCTACAACATTTGATTAAGATCCATTGAGTATTAAGTATAAACGTACACACTTAAGTTTCTTCCTGCAGTGCTGCTGGTAGGATACTGAATGCTGTTTTCTCCCTTTGTCTCTTTTCCCAAGACTCTTCTGTCTCTCTGGTATCCTGCACTGAAAAGTAAGGGTTTTTTCCATGCAGAAAACCTAAATCTGCCATAAGAAACTCTGCTGAACCAACTTGCTTCAATACATGAGCAAGAAAAATCCACCAGGGAGAGGAATGATATAGAGATAATCTAGAGAATTAGGAGTCACACAATCAACATTTAAATATTTTACAAATGGAAAACTAGCAGAGGTCTGAGTAAGGTGTTTAGGATTATTGAAAGGTTCACAGAGACAAGCAGGAAATATGAGCATTGAAAGAGATGTGAATTCTGAATCACTAGGAAACTCTATTTGACTTTTAAAATACTTTTTATTATTTCACATTTCAGAAAGAAAATGTCAAATTATATTGCCAATTAATAAGTGAAATTGCCTTCTTATCTTAGGGAAACTTAAAATATAAAAAGACATATTCCAAGTAGGTATTTTAGTAGTTAGAGGTTGGGGCATCTGGAGAAATTGTTTTGGTTTTCACCAACTCATTTTAGATCTAATGCCTCGGTGCCTGTGGAACCAGTGGAACATATTGCAGCATGATACAATAACAGATATTTTTCATTAATAGTTAAGGATCTACTGTATCATTTCTGTTGTATACTGAGCCACTAACATATGTGCAATAGGCAGCTTTAACAGAAGTGAAATTAGGCTACCTAGTCTTTACCATATGCATATATGTACATGCCATATGCACATTTAAAGTCCATTTACTCAGGGTCTGTTTCAGGCTTTTGCCTTCAGTTTTGCAGTCATAAATTAAAATGTAATTATTAATGATATCCATTCTAAACAAACATTAATCTTTCCTTACTATCAGTCAATATGAGTGAGAAGTGACAAGTATATACAAGTAGCCATTGCTTGTGAAAATTTTAGATTCAAATTACAAAGGGCTGAACTCTGAACACAAAAATGCAGAAAAAAGACGTCCTTTCATGCATAATACTAGTAATAGAAGTTTGGGGGTTTTTTTTGCAGGACAAGGGGTAATGGTTTCATACCAAAAGAAGACAGGTAATGTCTACTAGATGTAAGGAAGACTTTTTTTACAATGAGGTAAAACAGTGCCACAAGCTGCCCAGAGAGATGCTGGGTGCCCCAACCCAGGAAGCGTTCAAGGTCAGGTTGGACATGTCTCTGAGCAACCTGTTCTATTTGAAGATGTTCCTGTTTATTGCATGGGCATTGGGCTAAATTACTGTTAAAGGTCCCTTCCAAACCAAACCCTTCCATGATTCCATGATTATTCCTTGTTCCAGCTTTATTTATTTATAAATTCATAAGATGCATTATTTTGGAAAAAAAAATTGTTTGAATTTGGGGCTTCATCATAGGCATTAGCGGTGTTTGCATTTTACATGATAATAGCAGTTTAAAGTAAATTATTCAGGAAATTTTCTTATCTCCTGGTTTTGTTTTGTTGGTTTTTTAAATGAGACAAATAGAAGCTTCAGTTAGAGGTGTTATTATATTTTGCCAAAATGCTGTCTAATATTTATTTGTAAAAGTTAAATGAACTTTCACAAAATGCTTAGTCAGAGAGGTCTTGTAGAAAGTAATTTTCAGAGATCATATTTAAGAAAACATTAATTTCCATCACAACACCTAGGGTAAACTAGCTTCATTCTCTTACTGGAACTTTAAAAAACTTCTCTGGATGTGGAATAAAACAATGGA
>WBNO01028409.1:0-32068 GCA_013400575.1 Peucedramus taeniatus
AGTTTAATTCTGTTTTCCCTGTTACTATATTGACAGAAGAACAATAAAAACTCCACCTGGAACTTGAAGTAAACTCCTCTGGTAAAATGAAAACATTGCAGCTTGAAGGTGCCCCCACAGAGAAATAAAATACAACTGAGGAAATGTCAAAGCAATACAATTGTGCTTCTTCACATGTGCAAGAGATACTCTGACTTCCTGGAAAAAAGCAACTTTTTATCCATTGGACTGATTAATGCAAAACTCTGCTACGTGCACTGTCATCAAAAACAGCCTATCATGAAATACAGCTGGTTATTACAGCAGGTCAAAGGAAGCTTCTTCTCCTGGATTGGGATTTTGTTGTGGTTGAGGTTGTGTGTGGGGGTGTTTTTGTGGTTTTTTTGGGGGTTTTTTTGTACATGGTCTGTACTTTAAGGTCCATGACTTTACCAAGTTTCTCACCCACTTGGATTTTTGGAGAAGACTTAGTATTCAATGAAAGATTGAAAATCTTTGGAAAGAAGTAAATAATAACTCGAATACAGGACATGTTGGACAAAGTTCAGAATATCAGGATTCACAAAATTATTCTTCCATTATTTTCTGCCTCACCAATTGTAATAAAATGCCTATTTATATTTTATTATTGTGTTTCAGTAGCTATCAATCAGGCCTCTAATTGTGCTTTGATTTTGAATAATATCTATTTATAATTTTCATATGTGTGATTTGTTTCATATTATTTCATATCTTACTCTACAATCCAAGCCTGATAGAACATTTACTGACTTGAACATTTCACTTTTTAATTTTTAAAAGAAAGGCTGACCATACATTTTTTGGGTTTTCAGATATGCTCAGTGTTTAATTAGTTTTCAATTTCCTTGGGTCAGAGGTTTTAGCTACATTTCATTACAAGAAGGAAACAATTCAAGTCTTTTCTCCATTTAACACTTAGTTGACTGCTCTGGTAGAATTGTTTTCTATTCCGTTTTGTAAAACATACAATTGTCAGAAGTTTAACAAGGAGTCTAAAAATTTCTGGTTCTTCAGCTGGGTCTGAATTGGCCACTATGCTTTTACCTTCCTGATCCAAACCTCTCATGAAATAACAAAAACATTTTTTCCCCCCAAGATTTGTATGTATCTTCCCAAAGCTCATGAAAAACTTGAACCTGTGCTTTAAATTTCTGTTTTCAAGCACCCAAAGTCAATTCTCTGAAAGCTCAGCCTTATCATTCAGATCTTTAGATAATGGGATTTCAAACCCAAACCTCCACTACATACAAACCTGTTGATATTATTTACTTCCTATGTCATAGGTCTCAAAGAGAGATATTCAGACACAGAGTGAGCATGAGACATCATTTGGGGCTTCTAAAATTTGGTGGATTTATATTATGAGTCTAAACTCTCAGCTGAAATCAAATATTCAGAGTCAACAACTTTAGATAACAGAAATACACCCATAATTCTACTATTGTGAAAGTTTAGGTTATCTTCCTGTCCTCTGCCTTCCTCTCTGAAAATGCATAGGGGTCACTTGTGGATCCTATGTAGTATCTGCCAGATCCACACAGACAATTCAGGTGCTCTGGGGTGTTTCACAGGCCAGTAAACACCATTATAGAGATAACTAAAATGAAAACATATAAGTTAGCCTATTGAATCATCCTCTAGGTTCTCTAAACTTCATTATATACAGTTTAATTTGACATTATAATGTCAAATCCTATCAAAAGTGTAAAAATGAAGCTCCTGATAGTGAATGTTTACATGAAAGTGGCTGATGGTACCTTCACAAAATTTCATTCCTTTACTTTGACTTTCAGCTAGTTTTGATGAAATGAGGAGTTCGCGTGAGATACGAAGAGAATGAACCTCATCCACATCACTGAAAAGGCTTTGTACAAGAGTACATGAAATTTATCAAACCATAATTTAAGCCTAGGAATTACAGTTAACCAATCATTCAATTAGTATATCTTTATTTATTGATTTCTTTAATGCTGTTTACTATTAATTTGATATTTAAATGTTATTTAATATTCAATACTCTTTATTAATAGTTAATACTGAATAATTCATTCTAAGAGAAAAAAAACTCAAACTGCAATGTGAATTTTGTCAGGTGAGATGGAAAAAAAAGAGACACACACACACACACACACACACACATGGTTTTATGCTGAGATACATAACAAAGGACTGATGATATTAAATTTCAGACTGAATTGGGCAACAATTATTTTCTCGCTATAAATTTGCATATTTTTTCTAATAACCTTACATGACTATTGACCTTACTTAGATATTTTCCATACTTTCATTAAAAATATGCATTTTTGCTTTGCAGTGTTTCTTTTAGTTTTAGCACAGTCTTCTGGTTCTCCTTTAATGGCAAAGGTAATTTTATCTTGTGTACAAGATTTTGAAGCAATTTTAGCATTAAGTGCTACTGAAACATATGGCCTAATGTTTATCTTGTCTTATGCAACATCAGTTTTATATAAAGCATACTTTCCTGAAGCTGTTAATCTTACGAGACACTGCTTATTTAACAAATTTTTTTACTCCAAAATTTTGGGTGTGGGAAACCAGTTTAACATGAATCTCTCTAATGACTGGGAGAAATTGTTACTTTGCTGCTTGACAAACAATTAAGCTGACACTTTAGGATCAACCCAGGACAAGAGGCTTTCCTTCTAAGTCACCATTAATGGTAAGGGGACTGTTGGAAAAAAGGACTGTGTTCCCAGCCCAAGCCAAACATAAGTGAGTTGTGTTATAGAACTGGTGGGAATCTTACCTCCCCTGCATCACTGAATGAGACAAGGCTGCAGACTGTCTATTACAATTCTTTTCCAGCAACTTGAATAGTTTCCTATGATAATAAAACATAAATGATAAAGAACTCACATATTTATTTCCCATGGCTAAATTGCATTTATGTTTTTGTTTCATTTTTCACTTGTTGTACAAATGTTTGTAGGACAAAACCCTTCCTTTTCTGGACATTGGTAATTAATGCTGCAATGGCAAAGCTTTTAAGCAGGTACAGAAAAAACATGGCAATAGCATGCCAGGGTCTCATTTAAATGAATACAAGGGCTACCATATAGGTGGTTTTATTCTTGCTGTTTAGTACTTTAACTGCAAGTACTACTCTGCATGAAGAGATCCAATTTTGGAGACTCTAAAAGGCAAGGTCATAAACTTAAACTAGCAATTATTATGCCATCTATACTATATTAACATTAAATCTGATACACAGATCTAAAACTATAAACTCATCTTTTATTTTAAGTACACTTTAGTAAATAAGGAAATCAGATTTTTTTCAAAGTAAAACCATAACCCCACAATCTTTAGTGATATATACATTCAGAGAACGGCTATGCACTTTCCTAGTTAGTTAATATCTGTAAATTTAGTTCAGCTGTTCTTTAAAAAATGTGGGCATATTAATCAAAAGATAAAACTAACCAGACTAATTTTTGGTTTGTGGGATTGTCTTTTAAAAAGTTGCAGTCATGTAAAGAAAAAAAAAATTCATTCTGGTTTGTCTCAAATTTCAAATACCATTGGATTAACATTTGAAATAGCTCTTCTCATTTTCTCATATCTGAATACTGTACAAATCCCAGAGACAGCTTTGCCATTACAACATGGTCAGCATTTATTATTCTTTATATATATTGATAGTAAAAATTAATCATAATATTGAGCATCCATGGAAGATTCCAAAGGAATCTAAAAAGCCCAATGAATTATGTCCTCATCTTGTATATATGGGAATTGGAGGCACAGAGGGTAAAAGAATTTGTCCAGAATCTCACAGTAAATCAGTAACAGTGTGATAACTAGAACAGAGATTTCCTGAGTCATATCTCTGCTTTAACCAGAAAATGATCCTAACCATGGGAACAAGGAGTTTGAAACACGCACATTTAAAATGAACATTTTCTATAAGCAGAATGTTTCGTTTAAATTTATGGAATTTTGGAAAAATTAGTCTTTTAAGTGGATAGATTCATGTAAAAAAATAGGACCAAGGTAGGGAAAGAGATTTTTTTTATTTTTTGAGATTTACTTCTCAGTCATGAATATTCTAGAGGTTTGAAGCAAAAATAGTCTATCTTTAGCCTTTAACTAGTAGCTATATTAGACTATAAAACAAGTGAAACCAGGTTCATGACTAAATATATGGCAAGATAAATTTATTAGGAGGTAAGATAAGAACTCCTGGAAGATTATATTTAAAATTAAAATTGTATTGTTTAAAAAAATATTATATCCACTCATTGCCTCAAACCCCAAGCAGCAATGAATTTATTTCCCCCTTCACTGAAGACCCATTTATAAGAAATATGGTGGCACAAACATGTCTCAATTTTTCTTCAGAATTGGTCCTTTGGGATACAGAATTAAGTACATGAAATTTTATTGTGGATTTATTTCTAGAATTTCCCATGTAGCTTTCCCCTGGAGACAAATACTGACCTGAACTGAAAATTCCATTGTTCTATGAATAAATTTCCTTTTCAAAAAATATTTTCTCACATAAATATTTGTCAATTTTTCTTGGACACTGAGCTTTTTGGAAGAAGCATAGTACTAATGGATTATGATGCAGAAGGAAAGTTTTTGTTGACTTCAGCGGGCTTTTAAAAGCACATGAACTCATTACTATCACACATGAGTTTTGATGCTACTTTCACCCCCTCTCCTTGTTCCACCGTAGTGCTCAGTGTTCTCTTACACACAGAACCTTTTTATGATGCTAAGGATAGGTGTAAGCTTTTCCCTTTATGTTTATCCATTTAAACTGGATTTCCATCTTCCTTGACCTTCCAAGAGCTAATCAAGAAAAAGAAAAAAGAAAACAAACTAAGATATCTGGTTTGAAAAATAAAATTTAAGTGGAAATAAATCTGTTTTGTAATTTTCAATTAAACAAGAAATGCTCTGTCATTTTTGGTTTTGAATGTTTCTTCATATCTCAGTGCTGTTGATTTACCCTGCACTTGGCTTTTTGCAAATTCAGGAAAAGTAATTTCAGAGAACCGACTGGTGTAAGGAACATTTTGTTCTTGTACATGTAAAGCAGCACTGAACTTTTGATGCCTTATCTGACTCAGTCCATGGCTACACTTGAACCATAATTAACAGCTAATGAAATCAGTGACATGAGGAAATGTAATTGCAGTATCTTCTAATTTATGTAGAAGATATAGCTTCTGTGCTAAATATTCAAAAGTTCCTAAATATAATAGGGTACTTTTAGTAGAGTTAGATGTGTTGTTCCAGCTGATGCTGATCTAGGTTAAAAGGTGACCACAGCCTACTGACAGCTCCTCTTCACCATCCCACACACTTGCTGCCAGCTGCAGACTGACAATTGCACCCTCTGAAAGTATAACTGCAGAGGTAGCTGCTTCCCACATGCAGTTATCTTTAGGAGTGTCATTTGTTTGCTTGTTGCTAATTTTTGTCACAACTAAAGGTGCAGATGAGCATATTAGGATGTGTCTTAAGACCTTACCTGACTGATAATCTATGTTTTTTACTAGTTTATTTGAATTTCTGCTGGGTTAATTTAGTGCAGAGTACTGTACAGGCTTGTTTTTTTCCAATATGAACCTTTGAAGTATGGACTGAACGGCTTTATATCAAAGGTATTCGTAGGGGACTCATGTCAATGTAGCAGTATCAGATGAGCTGTTGGATCAATAGATCACATACTTGGCTAAAAATACTGATCCAACTTTATTTTAAAGTAGATGAATGGGCCTCTCTCAAAGGCAGTTGATCACATTCCGAAAAATAAGGCATAATTATTATTTGGAGGTTAGATGACATGCATTCCACCATTTAGGTGCTGAAGCTTAACAAGTCATCAGTCTTTCTGGGGAGGCTTTCAAAAAGATGGAACTTGAATGGTCTTCCATTCAAAATATAGAAAATAGAGGAAACTTTTAAAAGGACCTTTATACCACAAACCTAAAGTTCAACATTCCAGACATTTAAACTGAGCGAGCTGGATCTCACTCATAAAATTTACAATAAGATGCTCATTTAAATAATATGTTGCACATACCTGTTGAATACAAACAGAACAGACAAAACATTCCTCAGAATGTTATGCAAAAATCCTGAATATTCACTATCCAGCAATGTAAAAAATGTTGATATGAAGTTGTAACTTAATGTTAGTACTTCTGCCCCTTAGCAGATCAGGTTGTAAAACCAGAAATCCTTTCCTATAGGAAGTCACCAAACTCTCAACTTTTTAAATGAGCGCAAGAAGGACTCACACAGTTTTAACTGGACTATGATGTCGTGATTCTCATATTTTTTTAATAATGAGGTGTAGAGGAGTCATCCAGAATGATGCATTTATCCTCCGCTCTTCAAGGAAACAGTCTTTTTTCAAGTCTCTTTGCAAGCCAGAATCTTTTCTAAGGAGTGGAAACTAGTGAGCTCCTTAATGGCTCAGACATTCTCAAAGAGTGCAAATGCAGTATTTGAATAAAGTCATATGGAAAAAAAAAAAAAAAAAAAAAAAAAAGGAATACAAAACACAAAAGGGGAGGAAAAACTTCTAGGTCAATGAATGATTTTGAGAATCTAATTTAAAGAACTTAGCAAAATGAAGGGCATGGTGTGCTCTGGTCACTCTTCATAAATTTAGAGGGGTAAACACAGCAGAGGGAAAATAAAACAAAAGCTCTCAATTGCGATAGTTTAAAAATGTGGTGAGTAGAGAGCCTCCTTCAAGACAGATACTGAAAATGTGGTGAGTAGAGAGCTTCCTTCAAGACATATGTTAAATAAGTGATAGGACGTCAGCTTTCAGGAGTCAGAAGGTAAAGAGTTTTCTCAAGCTACACCTGGACATTCATATTAAATTATGTGTCTACACACAACTAGAAGCAAGTAAAAACTACAAATCACTGATGAGAGGTAACCCAGCAGAGGGTTAGAGGGCCAGAGATACTTTTCAAGGAAACTGCATAAATTAAATATACTTGAAATTGACCTGCTTTTTTTTGCCCCATTTCGACCCTAAGGGGATATGTGTTCATCCTAAAGGAAATTGAGTAGCTCATCAACCTTGGCCCTAGACTTCTCAGTTTGGGCCAAGAGCTGGAAGAAGCTGTTTAGGGAAGAAATTAAAATTATTCCTTCCTAGAGGAGGAACAGTTGAAGAATCAGTCATGCCATTGCAACAACATGGTTTTTGCAGGCCCTGATTATTCAGATAATATGTTTTTAGATGATATAATGACAGCCTGATATACACAGATGTAGTGAAAACATTGTGCTTTTATCAAAATATTTGTGTAAGATGTTTTATTTTTCACATGAAAATTATACTAAAGCATAAAAATATTGCCTTTGCCAGTAGTGAGATATTCACTTGCCAAGACTAAAAGCCAAAACGGAAATTATGTGAGAATGCAGCACTTTCTCATAGTGAAATGGGGTGTCATTTCAGACTACCTTTATGACCTTTGAAACATTAGATTTTTTTTTACACTAATTTGACTGGTATAATTTCATTTATATAGAGTACACCTTCATTCACTCCACCACTCATGTCTCCTAGAACTAGACTACACCTTTGTAAATAAAGTGCAGATGTTTAAGGAAAGCCAGGCTACATTCTTTATATGTTTCTTTACTGTATGCAAACCACAATTATCATTCTGCTTAGCTGACCTTAGTATCTGCAGGGTCATTCTAAAATTACCCTCTTCTAACCTGTCCTCTAGAGCTTGATGGCACCTTTTTTTACCTTTTCTTACCTTTTATTTTTTCATGCCTGGGGCACTTGCTGGTTTTTCATATTATCTTTGCTCACCCGCTGTGAAAAATCTAAGCAAAACTATTTAAAAAATAAGATTCTCATTTTTGGTGTTATGCATGAAATCAAAGTCAAACTTTGGATAACCTCAGCCTAAGTGCCACGTCTTCCCTTTCCTGGGGGATTCATTAGTGGAATCAGAGGCCGCAAGCTCTCCTTCTCCCCCAGGTGATTACCTACCTTTGTCCATATGGAGAAAGCCTTTCTGAAAGTAGATTTTTTTTTTCTATAGGTAGTGCAATTCAGACTTGACAGTGTCTTTAAGCACACTCAAAAAGAGGAGTTGATATTGAGTAACTAAAATTTCTGACTTACCAGGAAGATGAATTAATGTTATGAAGCATGCCTCAGACAGCCCTCTGACCGTTAAAATGCCTCTATTCATGTCAGTTTTTGAACCTTTTCTCCAGTAACAAGCTTGCAGTATTTTGTTAAGTTGCTCAGTTTATCCAGATAGAATGACAGTTCCCTCACAAAATCCACTGTAAGTGCAAATAAAAGACTAAGAGGAACTGGAGTTGCTAAGATGGAGAGCAACCAGGACTTGTAATGTTCTGTAAAGAGTTATGATCTACAATTGTGTCATGTGAAAAAGGATTTCCTTGATTCTTAGAATTTAATTTGTCTGTCAATGCCCCAAGAAAGCTGAGCCCCTTGTGCATGACTAGTCTGTGAGCATCCTGTTAGGGAGACCCTTCCCTGAGCAGTCCTGCTGGATTGGGAGGTGGTCTGACTGACTTATTCAGGGGCACACCAACAGCATAAGGGAGACCCCTCAGTGGGTGTTCCTCTTTATTTGAGTATGTTCCCTGCTGCCAGCGACTGCCAGCACCCATGAAGTACTCACACTAACAGTTTACATAATTACACTCCTTAATAATATAAAATTGTGACTGGTGAAGATTCAAGTATCGTACTGCAGAAACATATTCAAAGAAAGATAGACAAGCTCTAGTAGATAGTGTGGTTCTTAGCAACAGGTGTCCCTTCAGGACAGGTTCAGCATGATCCCAGCAGTTACAGCAGTTTTCCCTAACTTTTCCCCCATTCTTGAACTGTATACAACTTCTTTATAGTTAGTTGGAACTTGAGTGACTCTCATCAACCATACATTTGTTACTGATTGGTGCAAAATTCCCTCGTTTCACTTTCAAAGATACAGTCCAAAAAAATGGACTCATGCATGGTGGTATCTTGTAGTTGGGTAACTTTGGGATGGAGGTGTGTGTTAGCATTACAATTAGGCTGTAATGAACCAAGTTAATCTGAGAGTGATTTCACCACAGTTGTTGGCTCAACAGCAGGACATGTTTCCCTCTCCCCTGCCTGACAGGTGTTATGCAGTTTCTCAGTTGCAAAGTTCCATCGAGTTCCCTCCCTGCAAGGATTTCCACAGAGCCTGGCCTTGGTGTCTCCACTCTGCTCCACCCCCCTTAGCAGGTGCTGTGACTGCACACTATGGGTGTGAGGAATCACCATGGAACAGGTTTCAAGGATGCCAAATACATTCCATCCAGTGAGTAGAAACTGTATTTTACCCTAAAATTTCCATACCATTATAACCTCGATTGGGTTGTGCATAAAACTTCTCATTTTCCTCTAATTTTATCACCATGCATCTTTCCATCAATTGGAAAAGAATAGATTAAAATATTTTTATATGACCTCTTTGATATCAGTAGAGTTACACCTCTAATAAGATTATATGAGGAAAGCAGTTTGCCTTTTTTTTACACGAATTGTGTACACTGCCTCAGTTGCAGCTGGATTAAAATCATGGAGTTTTCAACAAAATTACCAAAAATCAGATTTTCATTTAATGTTATGTTGCACCATAGCCACTTAGGAATTTTTGATGCCTCTGTAAACCTGTCAAACTCACTGAAAACCAACATTAATAATTTTGACTTTTACATAACTTGTATAGTTGAAAGGAATTACTACTACCTATATGATATTTTAGGGATCCTTTAATGGATTCTATGATTGCACATAAATTTTTGCCCTCATGGAAAACAGATCACAAAGATATCTGAAATCAGGAGTTGCAAATGCCGTATCCTTTAAGTTCATGTTTCATGAGGAAAATCCTGGTAGAAAGAAGTATTATATTATTTCCTGAACATTATTACTGAACAAGTAATCTAAGACAAGTTCAGTTGCTCACTGAGAGGGGTGGTAGCCATGCCACAGTTATTTAAAAACTTGTCTTCACTCTGCTGCCCAGTAAATCAAGCAGTGGTAAGCAATCCAAAAAGGAAAACAAACACTTTACCCATGCACACTGAAAGTGCAGTGTAAGCACCAAGCTGGTAAATTCTAGTGTCATTAATCTTTTTCTACAGGGTTCCCTGTCACCGTCTCTGTGTTGGGAACACATACTCAAGTCTGCATTGAGAATGAAGAGCCACTTTGTACTGTTTTGAAATTTGTCTAGCTTCATGGATGTAAAAATCCTCTTTTTTTGTGCTGGAAAAATCAAAACAACTGAATGAAAATAGATCATACATTTAATAGAATAATGTTTTTCATCCCACCACCAACCAAAGTATTGAAATTCCTTTTCTGTCACCTCAAAAATATGCACTATGACTTTATACAAACTTACATTACAGTTTGGCAAGTCTTCAAGTGAAACTTTATAAAACAGAGGTACATCTGTTTAATTTCCATTTACTGTATGAGTACTCCAATGCATACCCTTTAGGTCCAAACTCTTCTTTCCAGTTGCCGCTACCTAAAAGTAATACCAATGGAAGTGCTTAGTATGCTGCCTTTTATTAGGTAAATGACATGCAAATAGTGTGATGATACATTAACTAAAAAATGTAGCCTTTTCCTCAGCCCTCCATCAAGCTGTTCCATTGTCTCCAAGAATAGCCCATTTTGCTCTCCCCAGTGGACAGGTAATATAAATATAACGAAAAACCCCAACAGCGTAAAACGTGTTAAAACCCTAGACAATACCACCTGGTGGATTATCTGTGCAGAGTACTAGATTTCTTCTTTCGTAATGTGCTGTAAGAGAAGAATTAAATCTCAAAAAATTCAATTGAAGACAGATGAATCATAAAATATAAATTCTGTTGTGCTTATTGTTGGATGGGTAACCTGGGAAGCACTGAGTCTTGAAGAAGAGACCATCATTATTATTCTTACATAATAAAAAAGTCTGCACTAAAAAATTAAAATCTGAGTAACCAGACTTTAAAAAATGAAAAAAAATTCAAATCCTGGTAAAATAAGCTAATTCAGACATTGAAAAAGATAGAGGGGTTTTTCCTTACTCAAGAGATATATTCCAGCTTCATTGTAAAAAAAACCAAAAAAGCTAATTACAAACATAGCATCAAGTCTGTCCATTACTGCAAAAACACTTTGTCCTGAAAACAGAAATATATGTTGGCAGTGAGTAAGTGCAGAAATTCTTAGGTTATGGGGAGGCAGCCCATGTGTCTTCAACTGATCACCAGAGACATCACTGGGTATGAATGAATGCAATCAAGTTAGTAAAACACATTCTTTAGGAAAAACTTGAGTCTGTGAGAAGTCATATTTGATATTTCAAACTCTGGAAAGATAAACAAACAAATAAATAAAAGCTTAACATTTGACAAGATTGGCATTTAATATGTGTGTGTGTGTGTGAAAAGGCTTATCTGTGCTATAGATTAATCAAAATTAAGACAGACATTGAATACAAAGACAACATACTAATTTATTTCTTTCAGTATGTCCCATTAAGTGCAAGGATTCAAAACTGCAGAGAATATTAACGGGATGAACAACACCATGGTCTCTCATTTTTTGGCAAATGATTCTTTCCTAATTTAAATCTCTACCATGAAACATTTCTCTATAAATATATATTATTTATTTATAAATACATATGAAATATTACATTTGGGTTCTTTATGACTATGTGACAAATATTCTTAGCTTTTGAACCTGTAAAAATAATATAATCAGCTCATATCTTGGTGGAGGCTATACTGTCTTTTATATCTTTAAATAAGATATCTTAAATTAGTAGAAAGAGAATATGGTTGGAATACTATATAGCAGTTAAACAAGTAAAAGAGAGAAGGCTGACAAGAAATACCAAATTAAAACTTCAGTTTTCCAGAGCTGCCAAACTGTCTAAATAATTCCTATCAAAATAGACATGATACATTAGCTTTTTAAAACTTTTATTTTGTTTTAAAATAATGAAATATTAGTGCAGTGACAATGGAAAGAAACAAAAAAAATCATACTATCTTCATATAATTCAAATGAGATAGGTGTCAATTTCCTACAGTTTTATTTTCATTAAAAATAATTATAAACTATATGATGATGCTTCACACATACACATCCTAGCAAAATTCTTCAATTTATATGGAAATATGACACATCCTCATGGAAATGCGAAACAGGAACTAGGTCTTCATTAAAAATATTGTGAGTTCATAGAGTTAAATGATAATAATGACATCTCTTTGTAACCACCATAAAAACTTTAATATAGTTAATGGGACTTAGCTAGACATAGTCTGAAGTATAACTCACAAAACAGGGAATATCTTAGACAGTTCATAACACTGAATCAAAGAAGCCGAAGAAGAATTTTTTATTTTTCCTAACTACCTGTATTTTAAAACTAAATTTAAAATTAAATATATTCCTTTTTTAAACTGAATTTAAAAAGTGATTTTTGTGCACTGTAATCTGTAATTGCCTCAGCATGATTAAAGACGGAGAATAAAATTAACTGAGTAGACTGCAAACCATAAAATATATTGTCAAGGAATAAGGGCAGATATATATATGGTTGGAAGCAAGATAGTATCTCAAAATGTCATTCCTTAACAAAAACATGTTGGAATAATTGCAGTTAGAGAAATGCTTCTGTGAAGGTAAGTTATAGAGGTTCATCACGCTTTATAACATCTTTTTGTTGAACACAATTCCAAAGAATGAAAAATGCTTTTTCTGTATTATTGCATTTCTTTTTTTCCTTAAAAGAGGTCTTATAGAATGAACGAATGTTAAATGAATGGCTTGGATTGTAGCCTGTATCACACCATTGGTGGAGCTTGGTACCAAAGCCTAAGTTTGTTGTCAAAAGCAGTTCAGCCAAAGAACTAGGTGTGTTTTGACTTCATGCTTGACTTTTAGCCAGGTGAAAAATCTGCTCAGATTTGCACATGCTTTGGTCTAATTCTAATGCATGGAAAACTGTTTTATTTGGTGTCTATGTGTGGAGGAAGAGCTGCTTCACTGCTGAACTGCTGTGCGCTTTCAGCCTGTCCTCAACCACAAGACTTATTCAGAAATTTCTGTTCCCTTGCAACCTGAAAAAAGATGGCACATTTGTTGTCCTGACACCTTTATTCCTTGTATGTAAATCTGTAGACTGTTTTATTTTGCTCTCTGTTCAGATTTTCTATAATGAGGCTAAATCACTTCATTTTGTGGGTAGTTCTAGTTCATGGTTTGAGCTCTTAGCTATACTGGTGAAGGAGATTGCTTATAAATTTATATAATAACTATGCACTAACATGAAAAGGAAAAGGTATTAGCTGACCCAGTGGGAGCCCAGTCTGAACCTGTAGACTTGACCAGGGCCTTTAATTTAGTTCCCTAAAAAATGAATCCATTTTATGCACTCCATAAAGTGAACCAATGTATGGAAAGTGGAAATTTGTTTCAAAAGCACACTTCTGATGGAAAACGTTGCATTAAATGTTTATATTTCAGCATGTTTGTATATGAAATTGAACCAAAAAATTGGAAACTAGCAAATTATGTAAGTTAAAATCAGCTAAAGTATTCCAATTAAAACATATATTTGAATGCAGCCTGGCAATCTAACATCTTGTATGTACTACAGCTGTGACTCCAGATTACTCTGCCCCATGTACTCAATCTTTGGATTAAATGTAGAGAGAGTATATGGACTTTATTTTCTGAGTAGCCTATGTAGTCTATATTTTTCATGATACAGATATTAAATTTATTAAATTAGCTCATTCAATATTGCAGCTTCTGCAGCTGATGAAACAGGTGGTAATAAATCAAGTCTAACTTTGTGTCATGCTGACAAATCTGACAAGAATTTTAAATTTTGGGTGATTCAATAGAAAATGTTACTTCTTGGCTTTATTTACATTCTGACAGTCTTTTTACCTGGAAAACATAAACTTTTGTAAAATGCATTTAAAAATGTGCATAAGAGCATTTTATGTTTATATTTCTAATTAGGCTTGATTTATTTCTCATTGATAACCAATTTTTTTTTTGTCATTTTACATGATAAGCAGTGAAAACTGCTTGCATCTTTCTTGAATAGGCAACAGGTTCAGTCAATAGGACCTGACTGTTTCTAATAAAGTAAAAAAAGTCAACTAAGTGAGTTTGCTGGAAAATATTAAGAAAACTTAGGCATTAGTTATATTTGTGCTCTCAATGGAAATGCTAGATAGGATTATATTCATTTTTTTGCAGAATATTAACTAAAGCCTAAGAGTGCATCTGGGTTAGGGAAAGCATCCCCTTTAACTGGATGCCTGTTTTACTTCTGGATCCTTCTCCCCAGCTATCCACTTTAACATACTCTCATGCCACATCACTACTGTTCAGTTATACCTGAGTCAAATAAGTTTTATGTCACTTTGACCTGGAAGTACTGCAGGTGTTATTGATCTTTGTGCAATCTGAAATTCGTGGTGAATCCCACCCACAGTGTGGGCAAACCAGTCCCAATCTAGCACGACAGCACGTGATTTTAAGATAAAATCCATGTATGCATAGATGTGCAGAGGCACAACTGCACAAAGTGCAATCCCAACAATTTGGAGAAATGTGTCTTGGACCTGGCTCTTCCCAGGGCATCCCAGGAGGATGTCAGGGGCTGGACACGACACTCATCAGGAAAAGACAGCTTTACGGATTGCAAGTGCCTATGGGGAATGCATATTAAACCTAAATTTTAGCTACACCTGTAAATGTGGAACAGTGACAGGCTCACCTCTATTCCAGATATGGCAACTCCTAACATTCATTATTAAAATCATGTATTTAATACATAAAACATTCTGAGTTTTCAAAAAATATTATTCTAAAGATGGCTCAAACTAAATTTCTGTGATGAATTGTTACAGGATTGATTTAATGGGATGTTTGCAATTTTACTTCCTAACCTAGGGACTGTAAAGTATTTTATCTCATACCAGCAAAAAAGTATACCTTTTTGTTTCCTTATTAAAAAAAATCCAGGCATCTTTAAGACTGGCAAAGTAGCATAAACAGTTACTAATTATGATCAGCCTATGTACCCCTTAAAGAAATGAAATGTCTAGGAGAAATGAATGCTATAAGGTCATTTTTTACAGAGTGAATGATAGTATCGTTTGAGAAAACATTAAGTTTAAAATGGTGTTAGGAATTCTGGAAGATGAAAAGCTCAAGGTAAATCCCTCAATGTAAGGTGGCCATGAAAATAGTAAATGCTGTTCCTAGACTGCATTACACAAAAAAGCTAACTCTAAATCAGCCAGAAAGCAGATAAGAAAATAGGACTTCCACATCTCAAACAAGTTTTTAACTACAAGTTTTTTCAAAACAAGCCTCCTTGAATCTTTGTTATTGGAAATTAATTATTTCTGAAACAGAGTACCAATGATTGAAACCTCCAAGGACACAGAACTGAAAAGGAGTTTATCTGTATTTCCACACTACAGCAATGAATGTTTAAATATTCATAAACTGTAGAACAGTGTGAACAGAGAAAACATAGAACATCTCTTACACACTCAGACTGTGTACCTCATAACTTCTGATAAGTGGGAGCTGTGGTTTCATTTTTCCTCAGGCAGAAATGACACTGTGGCTAGCTGATAGCTTTTTTCCTAACACACAGCTAAAAATAGGGTGTACCATTCTGTACTGTCAAACTAATGCCTAATAAGGATGATTATCATTTTGCTTAAAATTTTTGGCATGCTCTAATAGGTAAATTGTTATCAGACAACCAAATCAATTTTTTTCTCAGTAAATTGAGAATGTTTTTGATCACCTCTACTCAGAAGGCAGTTTCATAATTTAGCATAAGTGACATCATCACAGGAAAACTGTTTTTTTTTTTCTCTAGAGGTGTTATACAAATGCTCTGAGAGTGATCATTGTCCTTGAAAGACACATTTTGTTGTGAGAAACTTAGAGAAGCTCCATCTACTTACATCAGATAAGAGTATGAGATGACTGACCCAGAAGAGTGATCTTTACACAATACATTTCACAGAATCACAGGATCTGCTGAGTTGGAAGGAACCCACAAGAATCACTGAGTTGAACTCCTGGCCCTGCACTGGACCAAGAGTCACACTGTGTACCTGGGAACATCGTCCAAATGCTTCTTGAACTCTGTCAGGTTTGATGCTGTGACCACTTCCCTGGGGAGCCTCTTCCAGTGCACAACCATCCTTTGGGTGAAGAACCTTTTCCTAATACCCTGCCTAAACCTCTCCTTCAGGTCATTCCCTTGAGTCCGGTCATTGGTCACTACAGAGAAGAGATCAGTGCCTGCCCCTCCTCCTCCCCTCATGAGGAAATTGAAGACCACAATGAGGTCTCCCCTCAGTTGCCTCTTCTCCAGGCTGAACAGACCAAGTGCCCTCAGCAGCTCCTCATATGGCTTCCCTTCAAGTCCCTTCACCATCTTTGCTACTCTACTTTGGATGCTCTCTAATACTTCATTATCTTTCTTACACTGTGTTGCCCAAAACTGCACACAGTATATGAGGTAAGGCTACATAGACCTCTTAGGCTGAGGCTGCATGGTGAAGAGAAAGAGAATTTTTTGATCTGGAAAATGTATGAACAGAATTCAATATATGAAAAAAAAAGAAGATAGAAAAATAAAAAATGCAAATGAATGGAAATGTCAAAAAAGCACCATATTTTTGCCCTTCAGTGTTGTAACAATTTGGAAAGCAGTTGACATGTACTCTATCACCTGGAGACATTGATTCAAAGATGTTCTATTTCAGTGACAATTTACTGAACCTGGTACAGCATTGCTTGGTGGAACTTTATATCTAGTACTACGCAGGAAGTCAGTTTTGATAAAAACATCAGGTTTTTGTCTCCTGGTCTTAAAACCTGAAATCTAAGCTCACTTCAAATTGGCAAGGCAGTAATATTCTTGCAGGGCAGAAGAATATGATTCATATTTATTTGAAAGCTTTTCAGAGTTATAACATTTCTTTTTCTGTTATGGTAAGTTGGTGTAGTGTATCCTCCTTGCCTTGTATGTAAATGATCATGGTTGCTAGTGGTATTTGGGACCTACACCAAAAATGGCTATGTTACCTAGGATGTGAAAAATAATGAAAGACACATTCTTTGTCCCAGAAGACTGAATGTCCATGGGATGAATGAATTGCAATTCATTCAGCTCACAGTCAATTTAATAAACAAAATTTAAGGAAATGCTTATCTATCCACCTGGGCAAAACAAAATAGCATTTACATGCTTTTAATCCTGGATCCCTCAGAGATCACTTTTTATGATATGTTTTGTGGTAGTCTAAATAGATACAAATTAAAGGCTGCTTAAGTATCATTCCCATGAACAGGGTTCATTAATATCCTTTGTGGAAATTGAAGTTAGTTTGTCACCTGCTGAACACTGACAAATGTATTACTTGTTAAGCAAAAAAAAAAGTATTTGTTTAAGGATTAAGATGAGACATATCCTGTCAATTTTACTTGCTAGAAGAGGCCTGTGCAGTACATGCAACATATTTTGTTAACAGAAACATTTTAAACCAACAAGGTAGCTGCTGCTGAAAAATATTAAGCTTATGAATAAAAAAAGTATCAGCTTTACATTATTGGATCTCAGTTCAAAAGGTCTACATGTCTGGCCACAATCTTGAGATATGAATGCACACTATCCTTTTGTTTCAGAACACAGGATAATGCAGGATTTTTGTTTATTTTTCAGCCAAAACTGCATATACTCAGGAAGCCCCTTTTATACTTCCTTTCCCACTAAGATACCTATCCTCGAGGAACAGATTCAATTGCTGGTTTATTTCCAACAGCCATGAATATTTTTTGATAGCTGTAAATGTTGACTCACAGCTGATGGAATCTCCAACTCAGCTAAATTGTATCCTATGCTATTTATTTATTAATCTCTCTTTTTTAATTATTTAAGATCTTACAATTGCACTAAGCAAAGCAATTTAAAAAGTGATGGAACACATACCATCAAAAGTATGAAAGAAAACAGCTCAGCAGGAGAGTATGATGACAGATGAACATTAATTTTTTTGAACCAAAATCAAATCAAGTTGTAGCTGTACCAATAACTACTATGAATATACTGGGGCAGAAGAAAAGGAGAAAATACTGCAGAACTCAGAAAGCTCTTTTATTTTATATGAACACATCTAATGGACTATTAGAATATTTTTTAAAATTACAACCTGATTTTGACCTTAGGAGATCACATTCTCAATGCTTCAGATTCAATGCAGTTAATTAATTAACTTTAGTGAGTCAGTTGCATAGTAAATGAATACAGATTAGACGTTTAAAAGGTATTCTTTAATGATACATTGTACGATGCAGAGTACATCTAGAGTTAGTGGAATGACCTACATAATTGAATAGAGATAGAATGAAGAGGTTTTGCATAGATAAATTACTCTTACAGTCTACAAAATTTATTATGAGTGTGACAATTTTTAAATCTTCCTTCTTTAATTGTAACTTTTCAAATTTTCATTATAAATATAATATTTGTGTCTAGAAAAATATATTGGGTATTTTCATAATTTCACTATAGTCAAATGATGTTAAATTAATATTTAATCATTCATAACATTGCCCTATTTATATTAGAGAAAAATCTCATTTGTTTGACAAGGCAAACTAAAGGAAACAATTTAAATTAAGGCGTTTTCAAGACATGCAAAGCCAAAGCCATCGAAGTATCCAACTATTCTCAGACAAACTTTTACACCTTGGCTTTTCAAGGTGTTTTCCTATGTAAATAAATACAAGGGAATAAGCTTTTGGGCCTCTATGGACTGGTTATGCCATGGCTGACATAATATGACCCTGCAAAGGATGTCAGGAAGAGTGAAATGTATCTCAAACTAGTCACATAATAGTTTCCAGAGACGGCCTTTTCAATGTTCAGTGTTTTATATGATTGACATATGTTGGGGGTTGGATCTGTTTCTTTTGTGTTTGTGGAATTTTTTCCTGGTGGTTTGCTAGGTAACTGATGGCTGGGTACTTTATGGATACTTGACTTAAACAAAGGAGGCAGCAGGTTTCTCCGGGTGGAACAGCAGTGAGCGGGAGTTTTGGTCCGAGGACACCGCTCCAAAAGGACTGGAGTACCAGGGGACCCTGCTTGTTTTCTCTCTCTCCACGGGATTTCTCTCCAGAGGAAGACTGAACACATTTTTCTCCACCATCNTGTAGATGAATAATATTTTCCTCATCCTTTGTCATTGAAAATCACCACTACTTCAAGTTTTTTTAAAAAATTATTTATATATGTGCATTAAACCAAAAGTGGCTAAGTAAGACATTTTGATAGAAGATATAATATACACTCCTTCCATTTCTTCCTATACAATGTCACCAGTCTTTTAAACAAAACCTGAGATATTTCAAAAAAGTGAGTTGAACGTTGCACCCTCTTCTTTTTTCAGATCAAGAAATATTCCACTGAAAAAATATATGTTTGTGGAGGAAAGAATAATCTTTGAGTCTTTAATACATTTGATGTGCTCTAAGTATGGAGCTTTTTGATATAGATATACTAGTTGTCTCTTTTTGACATCTTTAAAAGAAACTATTCAAATTCTAACAGAAACATGCTTTATTAAATGAGTGTGGCTGACATCCTGAAGATTGAGTCCTTCTGTGGGAAAGTAACTGCAACGCTTCCCACCATATGGAAAGTGGACAGGGTTTAAATGTAGTGTAATCACAGAGGTAGTGACCTATCACCCACAGAAGATTAACCACATAGGAATCTTTTTCTTCAACGGATCAGAAAGCCTAATATCCACAGAGATTGGTGCTTGATTGACTCCTTAACTGAATTGAACTTTAGTGAGAACTCGTATTTCTTGTATCCTCTTCTCACCACAATTCTTCCATCTTCTCCATTACTTTTTGACCATATGCCTAGAATTCTTAGCTTCCATCTACATAAACTATATTTGCAGTGAATAAAGACATCACTAGTTTTGGCTGGTGCTACGTGTCTTTACTGGACATTGTACCTTCCTTGCTGATGAGCTGAATGCACCCATAGGTTCTGAGACTCTGCAGCTCCAGGTTTGTTTAGCTGCATTTTTGTACCCTATGAAAGCTTGCTACAACATCAATCTTTTAGTTACTTGAACAAAAATTATTAAGGAAAACATATCAAAAAATAGTCAGCTGCATGCATAATCTATATTTTTCAGGTGAAAAAATTAACATTTGAGACACTTAGAGGGTCCTGGTACTTCCAAAGATAGTTAGCAGCCACGCAGCATAATTTGAGAACTGCAGTTTTATACAATATTATCTAAATTTTAAGTAAGTCTCCACAAGGTTCTTGTTTAGAATCTGTCACTCAGCTGTTTCTAGGAATGTGCTGTATGGCCTTTATTGCTTTTACTTTATGAAATTTCTCACTGATGTTAGTAATGCTTCACCTGTAGTTACATCAGTAACTGTGGAAAAACTAATACTTGACAGTACTCACTAGTATTTGATCTGTGTAAGGACAGGTTTTATATTACTCAAAGGCCTGCTTCTTTCTAGTGCTGTATTTCCTGAAGTTTCTATCTTAAGGAAAAAAGTGACATCTGTATTCTGTATAGTTGGCTAAAAAGCATAAAATGGATACCAGTAAATTCTGGGCTATTGAAACTTTGTGGCAATAAGATTTATTATAGAATCACAGAATTGTTTAGGTTGGGAATGACCTTTAGAATCATGAAGTCCAGCTGTCAACCCAGAAACACCATGCTGACCATTAAACCATGCACTCAAGTGCCATATCCACACATAAGAAGGATGAGGCAGGTAGATATCTAAGATTCTTGTCTAACAGTGAGTTACTAACAAGATTTTTTCAACCAAATTTAGATGTCTACTTCATGCATTCACAGGAAACAGCTATGCATCATGCTGTTATTCAGATGATTATACAAGCATGTTAGTTGTGCAAGGATAGCCACTATTTTGCTAAATTTAGTGCAAAAGAGCCTGCATTACTTCTTTCACCCACAGCAATATGAAAATCACAGACAGAAGGTATTTCCTGTACTGAATGAAAAACACTTATTGCTACCTTTAGGAGCCTATTCATGAGTATGTCTATACCTATATAGTTTCTTGGCAACATTTTAAAATAGCAAAAAAAAAAAAAAAAAAAAAAAAACAAACCCCTAAAGCTTATACATTTCCTGACATTTACAAGTTCGTTCTTTAATGTGAGCTTTTAAGGCCCTATTAAAAGAACCTAGTTAAGAGAAAAATTTAATAGAATGGAAAAAAATTGGAAGAGGTAATCACAAGTGGATGGCTGAAACAGAAGCAGTCTGGTGAAGTTGATCACCCTTCCAGGATTTCATTATTAGCAGAATAATTCTGTCTTTCATGGCTATAAGGAACCCAAATTATATCCCTGCATGTTTCCACCATGAAAGACAGTTTTAAAGAGGATACACATAAATAGAAGTGCAGGCATTCAACAAATGCAATCTTTCCCAAATTACCTCCAGTGCTATTCTTCATATTTTGGGGTAAGATTTTCTTGATTTACCATTAACCAGATGGATGGTTATCTGGTAGAAAAAAGAGGGAGACATTAACAGTAGATCAGGTTAGCTGTGTTTACCTGAGTAAAATTCCAAAATTAGAGATTCTCCAACCTATGTGGAAAATGTTTTGCAATGTTGAATCTTCTCCCCCACAATCCCCAAGAAATTCTCTAATGTTCCTTTGGAACCTTTCAAGCTGCTGTGTCTGTTGCCCCTTGTTACATTATTTGACAGTTATGAAAAAAAGATCTCTTACATTGTCTGTTTTTTCATTGTTTTTTTTTAAATTTTATTTTTGATAAACCCAAACCTTAAGTCTTCAGCATGTTTTAAAATGGTTTATTATCTTTTGATTGCATGGTAGCTCTTCCCTGCGCATAATAATACGGATTTTTATCTTGAAACACATATAAAATGACTGGTGCACAAGAACTAAATTTATACTAATATACTAAACGAGATCTATTTCATAACCTTGGACCAAATAACAAAGTCTGGCTACCTCTGTAAAACTTCCTTTGTGTTCAATCCTGGATGTCATCAAATACACAAATGGTGGGATTCTATGAGCTATGTAGACTGTGCCTAAACAGAGCTTGAAAACTGTTTGAGAATGCTATTTAGCTTGACATCCCTTAAATCACCACCTATTGTTCTAGGAGGCAGGGAAAAAAACAAGGCAGGCCTGCCCTAAATTTGATTGAAAGTCTGTTTAGTGTTGGTTTATTTAGGTCTGGTTAGCATTGATTCATTTATGTAGATACAGGCAAAGCAATATGCTTCTGAAAATTTTTACTTAAGGCAGCCAGAAAGAGAGGATAACTGTTCTGAGTGTGAAATAATGCTGTTAACTATGGCTGTCAAGGTCTACTTGTGAAATCAAGCACCTTAGTGCAAGAAGCTCAATTCTCAGATGAAGGATAAGAAATTCTTTGTTCATTTTTCAGTTTAGTCATTGACTTTGAAGAAGTCACTTCATGACTCCATACTTCAGTTTCTCCACAGGTTATTACTTCTGTTCTTTAATTTCAGGACTTTTGCAACTCGCATAGTACTGAGTGATAAAAATCTCCAAGATACCAACAAGAACATAAAAGATGTTGTACACTAAAAATTTGCACGATGACAACAGTCAGCTCCAGAAATCCTTCTCTTTAACAGCTTTATTTATATCATTGCATAAATAAACAACAATGATAATATTACTTGCAATGACCATGAGTGACTTTTCCGCAGGATTTTTTAGTATGATAGCTTCTCAGTCCCTAAACAGCAGAGAAAGCCTGGCTTTAAAAAAGACCAAATGTGTGTGCCATGCAAGGACAACATCAGAAGAAACCTAAATCCTTCTCAAGAGAAGAGAGTAACAATAGAAAACTTGTCAGCATGTAGGAAAGAAAGGTAAAAATATTTCTTTCAAACACATAGGAGTTGAATAAGTGAGGAAAAGATTATCTCATCACATTGACAAGGATTTTACCAAAGAATTTCAAGAAGCCAGAGCTTGAAAACTATCCTCAGTGGGTTTCCTTCCTCCTTTGCTTACTGATGCGTAGCACCAAAGGAAAAGCAAACCAGGGTATTCATTGTCATTTGCCTGAAATGTGCATGCAAGGGAAGATTGCTTAGAAGTTTTCCTATTTTCATGGCTTCTGTGACTGGCTCTGAAATTGTGTGCTTAGATCTAGATTTGTGTTTGGGATACAATTTTTTTCCCGAGGAACATTTATAGGACACTTAGTTTCTGAAGATGAACTTGAAGAATGAACATTAGCCAATTAAGTTTTATTTTGCAAAAAGTCTGATCCTGCAACTTCATTTTACACCAGATTTTGCATCTTCTGCTTTGTGTCGTGTTCATTTTGCTGATGGCTGAACATAATTTCCTCCCCCCCCAAGTCTATGGTAAATTCAAGTAGTCTTTCTCAGGGTTACTAGGGCCAAAAAAGTCAATAATAAAACCGGCACAGTATTATTAGATACTGGTCATTTCTGAACATCAGAAAAGACATTTAAAAAAAAAAAAAAAGCTTATTCAGGAAATTAAACCCAGGAAGTTTAAAAATAAATAACTGTGTGAATAAAATAATTGAAAACGTGAATATTAGGATATGAAGAAAATAATCTCATAAATTAAAACATACTGGAGAACAGAGATTAAAAGCAATCCAAACAATATTAATGGCATATGAAGAAAAAGAAAGTTAATGTAATAGAAATATCTGATAAAACTACAGAAATCCTAAAAAAATAGAAAATTGAAAGCTAACAAAAACATCTAAAATCTTGCTTTAAAGGCAAGAAATATTGTATCCTTTGACATGAATGACACTGTTAGGACTATTTGTTCTGTTTACTGAACACAAACAGATGTAAAAAACAGACAATGGCAGAAACTAAATAGAAAACGCTGGAATGGTTTCCTAACTGATAATATTAAATGAGACAGAATTATTGCAAGTGTTTTGGGTTTTTTTCCTCCCAAATTTGCCCTAAACCAGGACACTACCATAAAACTGGTGAATGTGAAGAACTGTCATCTATTTCAAGTATGAAGAGAAGACAAAAATCTTGCAGTCAAGTCTTGCATTTTTAAAGGAACAACAGATAAACCAAATAAACACATGATTTTACCTATAAAGCAGAGGATGAACATGAAAGCAAATATCTCTTCTACACTGTCAACATGGACATTGAAATAATATAAGAGTAATAGTCTCAGAGATTCCAGATCCAACTGAGAAAAAAAATCCATAAATTCATTAAAGGACCTGTGTTAGCTCTTGGAAGTCTATAAATTCATTTTGAAGCTTACAAAATTAATAAGTGAAAAAATAAAAAAGGTGAAAGACACACAAGGCTGGTGGTGTGCTGATTTTTCAGGAAGAATAAAAATATCTCCAGCACCACATCTACTTCACCCTTCTGTAAATTTAAAGCACCAGTTGTGTAACTCCAGTGCAGCTTGATGTTGGCTTCTGAGGGAGATTTTAGATTCATCCAAGTATTAAAGCATAGTAGTATAATGAACCTAGTCTAAATTTTTTAAAAAGCCATTAAGACAATATCTGCTTAAACATGCAGTAGTACATAGATGCATTTTTGAGTCAGAACTTAGCAAAGGAAGTAAATTCAAGAGGCAAATTGTGAGAGTTTATGTGAATTTTTCAGAAGGCTGTGGTTATAAATGTCTGCTCTGAGATTAGACATGGAGGAGGACTTAACCCTTCCAGGTATTTAGATTTGAGTTTTCTTGGGGTCTGAGAGAATTTTAGCTCCCTTATTAATTACATAGAAGAAATTATGCCATGTGTTGACATTCTAGTTCTGGTACTTCCAGTGATGTCATTCTAGTCTGTAGAAAAATCTTTCTTCTGAGGTTGGAAATATTTGCTTTTAATCATTCTGCCTGGAATTTGAATGCTAAGTGTCATTCAAACAGGCATGAAAAAATGATTGAGATTTGTTGTTTCATGTCCGTAGAAAAGGAAGACTACTTCTGCAACTGACCAAGCATTGAATCATGTCATGGTAGCCTCTTTTCTGGGTTTGTTTGACAAAACAGGCAAGGCACCTCATCTTGAATATTTATTTACCAGAAGAAAATGTAACACAAACATTTTAAGTGAAGACACTATTTTTAGAACATCAAGAAAGCATTTTAGACAGATTAAATGTGTTCATTACATTGTATGATATTTGTATCTGTAGAATCAGTGTTAACCTGCTTATATACCATGTGGTCTTCAAAACACACCCTCTTTGAAAAAAAATATCCAATATTCATTTACAGCAGATTAACAAACAATGAAGTGTGACAGCAGCTAATAAGCAACATCCAAACCTCATAATACAATTTCTTTTGATGTGGCAACCGCCCAAAACAAATAGAAATGTCAGGTGGCTAAATGCATAGTTTACCCATGTAGGGTCTTTAAGTGATATAGAAGTGCAGCCCCATTGGTAGCTAGAGAGGGGTTAAGTGGCAGAATGTGTGCCATAGGCATAGGAAATGTGACTAGGTAGGTATTAGGTAGATAAATTGATTGCATTCTACATACCCAAACATCTCCAATGTGTAGATGTTTCCACAAATAAATACTTCAAAATTACATGAATGGGTGTATGTGTTATAATTCACACTTCTCTCATTACTGGAGTGAGTTAATTCTTTTAATTGGATACAAAGCTGTGCTTAGCTTTATTTCTGTCTGAAGAGGAAAAACAAGCCCAATACAAATCAGCAAAAACTTAGTAGTTAAGGAGAAAAAAGTTGTATGATCCTGACATTATGCAACATATTACCTACTCACCCTTTTACTTAAAGTTGTTTTTTGAAGAGTACCAGCAATGCTTTGTGATATATCTGCCTTTATATTGTAATTAACTGATGAAAGCAAGGCAGTCAATGTTTAAGAATCAAATTCTGCTTTCTAACCACATCAGTTCATGAAATCACTTCTTGTCTTAAGAGTACATGCTAAGAAATGAACACAATTAACAAAAGAAGAAAAACTCTTTTTATGTTGTGAAATGCTATGAAAGTGCAGGTAATGGAAGAAGCTGCGCCATACTGGAGACCATCTGCCTTCAGTAATACCAGTGTTTGAGTGTGAAAAATCAATTAGAGTGGTTTCAGATTTCAGGCTTTTTAAAGAGCCCTGTGCTTGCATTTGTAGTAATTTAAAGACATTGCCACTTGCACTCTGAAAGTCAGTACTTAGCCTATAATCATGATTTCAGTAAAGAAAACAACAACAACAACAACAACAACAACGACCACCAAACAACCAAACAAACAACAAACAAACAAAAAAAAACAAACCAAATCAAAACAAAAAAAACTCCACCAAGCAGATCAGCTGTAAATGAAAAGGAAAAACAAGAAAAGAAAATTCTATTAAACATACCATCAGCGAGGAACTTTCCTATTACAGATTATTGCATGAAATTTCTGGGGAAATATCAACTGAATATTTTTACAATGTCTGTGCCGATTCTTCTAAAATCTTTTCTTTTTTCTGAAAAAGCTATTTCAACCTCCTCACTGGAAGTAAATATTTGACTGCTCATGCCATATTGGTTAGAAAACTTGGAGTGGTAGAAACAGGGGTTTGTTTTTCTTCTTAGTTTTTGACTTGACTAAGTGTCTTCCAGGAAAAAAAGAAAATATGGATTTCCTATTTCTTCTTCAGTATTTTTTTTATTATTAAATTTAAGGCACTGTGGATCCAGATTTTATGGGGGTTTTTGGTCCCTCATGCAAATTTTTATATTCATCTATTGTAGACTTCATTGTTGTTGGCAAATGTGACTTAGGTGCTGTCTTCATTACAATTCCAATGTTTTATAGCAGTAGGATTTTTGATGAGAAAACATTGTCAGAAGAAAGTCCTGTGATTTGTGCTGAGGCTCTGGATTTTTCTTGATAAGAGGTGTTTATAGAGCAGGCAAATATCCACAACAACGATGATTTTCCCTTTAGTTCATGAGTCCAAAACTGTGTTCAGGCCTAAAGTTTCGTTGTGATTTAGCAGTGGCTTCAGGTATGGTGACATCTTTCACAGTCTCCAAATCACAGAAGAGGAGACACCTGGAGAGAAAGGAAGCAGAGCTTTTAACCCAGTGTGTCCCAAATTCCTTACCATGCAGTCATTTCCATGTTGCCCCAAGGAAATTTAAATATTTATATGACAGTACAAGACCTCCAACAGGCATGATTAGAAGAGCAAATAAATAGCTTGGTAATTTCCTTCAGGGAAACTATGTTCCCATAAAATGCCTTGTTTTTCGAAAATCCCCATCTGCTAATGAAACTCAGTGGTTTTTGGAGATGCTTTTCCCCCATTTTTTTCCTTTGGCTAGGTCTAATATTGTTGAGTTGTGCTATAGCTACTGCTGTTCAAACTGTTGTGTTGCGGAACCCATGAGCATAGACTATATTAGACACAGAAGTACCATCAAGGTTTGCATGAGAGTGGTCTGGCATGCTTGAGGCAATGAGGCATAAGTGGAAACAGAAACTTCAATTGCCTGTATCACATCCCTGGGGTGTTGTGAGGCAAAGCACAGCTAAGCCGTGCCTCCGACACCTCAAGATCTCAGGAGTATGTTATCCAATTATCTCATGGCAAGCACCCCTCTAGGGCCCTCTCTCTGCTATTAGGAAACACTTTGATGGTGTGTGGAAAAAGATATTTTTGGAAGTGGAGGAAGAAGTTGTTTAGAAGAGAGAATTGCTGTAATCTGTGCATTGTGTTGCTAAGCTGGAAAAGAGAGACAAAATGTTGTTCTAAATTTGCTGGCTTCTGTAGATGTTAAGAAAATGTGCCTCAGCACCAACCTCCCCACATTTCAGCAAAATTCACACTAAATTTTCTTGCAGAAGACTAAAAATGATTAGGCGTCATAAGAAACTGAACAAGCTGCTGTAGGGTGTTCATAAAGTTAGCTGTGTAAGTGATTTAGAGCCCAGCAACTTTTCCTACACTCTCACCCTGCTACAACTGTGATGCAACTTGCTCCTCTCTCCACAGTAGAGTGGGTTCTGCAGTATGCAAGATTTACTGCTGTAAGATGACATTTTATTTTACCACAGGAACAGCGCTTGTTACCCTCATCTTAACATCAACAGTTACGGCCTTGCTGTGGCAGGGGGATAAAATTATAAAAGCCCACACACATTCCTGGCAAAGCACACATACAGAAACACTGATGCAGGGACAGAACAGGTTGGGACTAAAAGACATAATTATTGGAGCTCAGCCTCCCCTTAAATGTGAGGAGAAGCAGATGGCAAGAGTTGCTCTCTGCTTTGGCAAGGGCTCTGAGCAACGCCATTGTAAAACACCCAGGGTGCAGACTGCATCTAGGCACCCATACTGACACAGGCTCAATTTGAAGGCAATGTCCCAGCCACTTTACAGACGTAGTTGTAGTCCTTAGGTGCTTACTCTGTCAACCAGTGAAAACCTTTGTTTATTTCCCCACCACATGCAGAGTTACTTGAAGAGAAAGTATGACCCAAATTCAGATGTTTCAGGGTGGCAGAGAGGTGGAGCTGACAGTAACTTTAAATCACCTTTATGGATGATTCACCATACCTCATTAGCTATTATTCTCAGTTGTGTAGCTGGAATAACTATGGAAGTTTATTGGAATGTTGCAATAGTTCACATTATCCACCCTTTTTTTTTCTCCGCTTATGTTAGTAGTAATGCAACCTATCTCTAGGAAGACCAGTCTGTAAAACAGATTTGGCTCTGCTTTGTTACTCTATGATTTTCCTTCTTGTTTGGTATTTAGTAACACTGGATCTTAATGAAATTTAGATTATTGCTTTGCAGATGAAATAATTAAATACTCTACTTATTTCTTCATTCAAGAACTGGATACCCTATTGTTGGTCTCTCGCTAAAACAAGTACAAATCTCAGAGCTTTTGTAAATTTTAAGTCAGCAGATTCAAACAGACCTTTTCCTGATTTGCTTGAGTACTCCTCTCTTCTTTTGAAGCCAATTGATCCTGTGGGATCCAGTGACTACCTGTAAATTATGTGCTGCTGCAGCACCCTTAGTTATAGCCCAGGAGTTTCTGAATCTGAACAGAAATCTAAACTTTCCTTCCTCACAGCTACAAAATATGCAGCTTCAAACTTCTCAGATTCAAATCCTGGTTAGAGCTATGAAGAAGAATGCAGAAGGCCCCTCGTTATCATGGAGCTAACTATGATATATGCTACATAGAAACTCTTGACATTCCTTTTTGCCATTTCCATGCTCAATAATAATGCATGACAAGATTTAGCCTGGCACAAGTATATTGTCTGTCAAAGGCGCTTCAAGATTTTATTTGACTTTTAGTCAGCTCACATTACCCCAGGCTGTTTGATACACAGAGCACAAAGCAGCTTAACACTGTTGCTATTAATGTTCAAACTGCACTGAAAACACTTCATTAAACAGCCTACTGCAGTGTAATTGTTTAATAATATTTTGATTAGGTTGTTTAGTAGACAACTCTTGCTGTAAAACATTTTCTTTCTGTCAAGTGACTCCTTAGGAAAAGGTAAGGTAAAAATGCTCAAAATAGTCTTATTTTCCTAAAGCTAAAGTCAGAAAAGTTCAACTTTTTTCTTATCTTTGGTTACCTTTTATGCTGTTTGGTTATGTTTCTCCACAGTATTTTTATTAAATCCATTAAGCTTTAGCTGCTGTTAGAGAAGATCTATTCCAAGTCATTAAGAAAGAAGTGCAAGAACGAACTTCTTCAAATACAGACAACAAACCATCCGGCTGAACTATTTGTGAATCTTGATCCAAATTCATTGTGCTTCCAATAGCAATGTGTACAGCATTTGACAATATCTTCAAGCCTGGCAGGTTCTCTAAGGAGTCATGGACTTCTTCATATTCTTAAAATAAGACAAGGTTCTGGTTTTTCTTTCAGTAGATATTTGGATGGATATTGCCATAACATTAACATAAAGTACCTGACAAGATTTGCCATTGTTAGCAATTTCCCAGAAGTTACACGTAAGATTATTCAAGCTTTGGACAGAATAAAGTATAAGATAATCAGAAAATTGTTTTACAAGAAAGAACTGAAAATCTTGGTCTTCTTAGTATAGAAAAGGGTGTAAAGTGGTGTGACTGCCTATGTAAACCAAAGATAAAAAAATAGATAAGACAGGCTGGCATAGGAATGAATGGATATCCACCAAGCAACAATGGGCTGAGAATGAGAATATTCTTATCTTTGGTAAAGTATAGATTTGGGGTAGATATTAATTAAGTCCAGTAGAGACACATAAACAAACCAATCCTTCAAGAGTTACAATTTTAGGGACAGTTGTAGGACATGGTGGCTTTGACAGCAAGAACACAGACTTAAAGACCTGAAATGTATCTCTCTGTCCTGTAATTTCAACAAAAGTGAGACCCTAACATGTTGAGAGAATACAACCTCAGAACTGCCAAGACTTTGCACATAGAACATTGAAACCAATTATCAAGAAACTGTAAGTTCCCTGCATTTCTAGAAAAATTTTCTAGATCACAGATGAAATACCATGTGGATTGAAGGTAGGTAGCTCACATTGCTATTGTGATATGTCTGCTAAAGTGTTAGAGAACTTTAATTTCTGACATTTTTCTACTTTTAAGAAATGCTAACTTAAAAACCAATGATTTAAAAATGAACAAAAGTGTACTCTGTGGTGTGGACATAGATAACAAAAAATATCCTTTTCATTAAATACTCTCTAAACATTACTGCAGTTGCTTGCTTCCTGCAGTATCTGGGGGACATACTGAAATTAAGGGTCAATCCAGTGCCAAGAGCGTCCCAGCTTCCTTCTCTCTGCCTCTAGCAGGGATAGTGTTAAAGGAGACACCCTTTTGCACTACTCAAAATATAGTACATCAGTAGTGATTGCCATTTATATTTAAAAAATGAAACCTCTAAGTGAAGCCACACACTAGGTTCATGTAAAAAATATTTATTAGATTTTATTTCATGGAAAAGTTGACTGCAATATTTCACTTTCCAGCTGTGCAAAGCCAAACAATGACATAGTTTTAATTGTTTCTCCCTCAAGATGCCTGCAAAGAAGAGAAACTCCTATTCTGTATAGTTCCCACTTAGGATAGTTTTGGCCAGGAGATACAAAAAGTATATTTTCATGCTGAAAATTTCCCTCTAGTATTCACAAACAGAAGGGGACAGAAGGCCAAAGATGCTACTTCCCTGTAAAAAAAAATGAGGGTGCTGGTAGTTTATCCCAAAAAAACCAAAAGTATTATGAACTTTTTGCCATACTGTATCAATAGAAATTTTAAATTATCTTGAGTAATAGCCCTTTGTGAGTTCTTTGGTGTCATGGAAAAAGTTAATATAGTAAAAATATCTAAAGTTTATGGGGAGGACAATATATTCATCTTTTCCTGACAAAGGGACAGCTGGGACAGAGAAAGTCTATGGCCTAAGAGGTTGCAGTCTCTCAGGCCTTTATTGGGACTTTTAAGGCAATCACATTCTACCAGGTGAAAACCTAATAATGGAGTGATGTTCAGCTGTGACCACTTTTCTGTGCTGGAACTATTTTAATTATGGTATTGTTTTGCATGTGCAGCTTCTGGCTTACCTGTTAGACCTTCCTCAGAATTCTTAAAAAATATAAGAAATAATTTCACTTAATGCTGCTAACTATTGCTACATTTGTTGTATACATCATAAGCAGATTCCTTCAAGTAATACAACACAAAACGTTTCAGTTTAGTGCAACAGACAATAATACATGCATCAGTTGTTCTAAAAATGCTTAAATTTCCTACTGGGAAATTGAAACACTAGGAAGCATGTTTTACTGAAATATATATTTTAT
>WBNO01028410.1:295-25654 GCA_013400575.1 Peucedramus taeniatus
GCTGTTCCTTCTAATTACTGTAACTGGTGGGTAGGTCAGGCTTTGTATGAAAATAAATTTAAAGGAGGGTGAGATAAAAAAGATAAATCAAATGGTGCTTTATACACTGTCAGAACGATTGATGAAACTGAAACAGAAAACAATTCTAATTGTAAAAAAGATCCATTGTGCAAAACATTTAATTAGCCTGTCAAATTTACTGCTGTGAAAGTTTATTACAGGATTTAAGGAGGTTCTCACAAAGAGAACTTTTGCATGGATATGGAAAATATATATATATGGAAAATATATATGCTAGAAATTATTGAAAGAGGGTAAATTTCAACTGCCTAAGAAGATAGTGAATAAATAAAAAACAGGACTAAATTTTTCCCTTCTGTTGTCCACTACAGGATTTCTGGTAGCTTTTTTATTCCAAAAAAGGAAAATAAAAAATTATCAGCTATAAGCTACTTTTATCACTTGGATAATTTAAATATATTTTTAAAAATTCTATTTAGTTAAATTCATTTCTTCACAGCAAAATTATACATACAGCAAGAAGAGCAAAATTTATACCTCAATTATCAAATTGAATCTCTGAAAATTACTGTATTTTTATAAAACTGGCAAAAAATATTGTCTTTTCCCTTAGAGCAATTGAGTACTTGGAAAAAGGCATTAATTTTCTTGGTAAGTATATATTTAAGTAAAATCCAAGATGCAATTAAAAAGGTTTATAATCTTCTAAATGTGTCAGATAATTTTATAGTTTTGCTGTCTCCTTTTCTCAGAAAATCAAAAGACAGTAACAATAATTTTATGAGGCACTTGGCAAATTTGAACAGATCTGCCTTCTGCAATCCCAAGGACACCTATGACTGAAATCAGGTTTGAATATGAAGCTGCATTCTAACTGGAACTCTGGTTTGCTGTGGCAGCACAGCAAAGCATTGCTCTAAGTGGTTTGTCTATTCAAAGGTTAAAACTGTGGGTAGGTACAGTGTCATATTTCCATATTTCCATATTTCATATCATTTGTCAATGTTTTGTTTTGGCCCTTTACATGGAATGATAAAGGGAATGCCTGTGCAGTTCTGGCAAATAAATAGAGGTCATGGATCTTCAGACAACACAGTTCAGATGACACAGTGAGTAGGGCTGGAAATCCTGCAGCATGGCTTTGGTATACATGGTTTGATGGAAGCATTGGCTTGTACTTGAACTTTGGAGTAATTCCCGAGTATTCATAGAACACTTAGAAAAAGTGACTGAATAACCTTTTGGGTTTGGGGGTGCTTTGTGGAACATTCAGGTTTTTTATTCTTTTGAACTACTCTTAAGTTACTGAAAAAAGTCCTAATTCAAAGACTGAAGTCAATGGAGAAATGGTCATCTACAATGTGATAACTCAGATTTGATTGTAATGATGACATTCTGCAGGCCAGCTGGGCTAGAAATTAAGACCACTCTACATTGCACAGGTAAGGTTCTCTCTCCTAAAATTCCTGTCTGACTTTGTCGAAGAAGTTCTTTTAACATTTGCAAGGTTTGCAAAAAACCCTAATCTAAAAAAAAAAAAAACAAAAAACCAAAAAACAAAAATAACCATCTCTATGCATACACAATGTCAATAATGGAATAGGAAACCATACAGATTCAATTGTATGAAACATCTTTCTTTCTGAACTCACATATCATGCTTGTAAAATATATTCACCATTCAGCTTTCAAAGACTATTCCATAAGCAGAGAAATGTGTATTTTATTAGAGTGCCTTTGACTGTAATCCTAAAGCTAAGTAGGTAAACTAATCTTTTATTTTTTCTTCTCTTTTTCATTTTTTAAATTTATACTTTATTTGCTGAAATCAATTGAATATTCTATTACTGCAAAGGTAGTTTAATTTTTATAGGCTTAATAAGAAGCAGCAGTTTTTCATTTGTGTTAAAAAAGAATGGGATTTTTTTTTCCTCATATCTGTTTAGATTGTTGTAGAAAGCAGATTTCCTGCTACTGCAGTATTTTGTCAAAGTAGCTAACGAAAGCTGAGTTTAATCTAAAAGAATATTCTAAATAAATAAAGAGTAGCCACAGAACTTTTCTTTCCTAACACTTGGGTGCCAAGTGAAGCCAGGTGGAAACAACACTGGCAAAGGCATTCTTAGTTTAAGGTCTTTTCTGATCTATGGTTCTGGGGAAGAGACTGAAGGATTTTTCACAACCATTGGAAGCAAAACCATCCTGAGGTTACTGGGTTCAGATATTGAGCTCACACTTCTCCCTTAGCTCAAGAAGGGCACTTCTGTGTAGCTGACCAATACAGATCTGTTTGGCACATCAGCTTTGCTTAGGTTATTTGGGCAAGAAATTAATAAAATTATATAAAATGAATGTACTATTACTGAATCTACATCCACTCTGAAATAATCTACTTTACCTTCTGAACGTCATCCTGAATAAGTGCTAAACTTTATCAATGCTTAAAATAAGGTATTTTCTACAAATTCCTCTTGCAAGACAATAACAGGGAATGGAAAAGAATGTTCAATGCTGCCTTTTCAGCAATTTTTTACTTTGACTAATGACTACCTCTCCGATCTGAGAAGAACAGATGTAACTTGTGTTGCACGTTGCAGACTTTACTGCTTTATTGTGATAACTTTGAAAACTTAACTAAAAAAGGCCGTTTCTGTAGGGCAGAGATACCACAAGGTGAAATCAATCTTGCTGCTGATGAAAGGAATTGCATGCCACACAGTTTGCACTTTAAATTATTTAGTGTTAAGGCTTCCTTGCCAACAGCCGTAATTGATTTGAGAGTTGGTTCACTAAAGACCAGCAACGTGCTATGTAAAATTTGTCATGTATTCTGTGTTGGCAGCTCACTGTGCTTCCAGGCTAAGGAAATTGCTTAGAATTGCTTTAATTCATAAAAGCAAAGTCATTGTGAGAAGAAAAAGCAAAGCAAAGTCATTGTGAGAAGAAGCACTGCAGAAATAAAATGGTCACTAGTTTTCCATGAGGTGCTTAAAATGAGGATTCAGTCTACTCAGTAGATTTCCTGCTCCCAACTATCCTTCAAACCACTGGGAAATTGTCTCACAGAGTAGCTCCCAGAGCTACAATGAAGAGCCAGGTAATCATCAAATGAAGCAGCAAATTTCTCTCTGGCTTGTCCCTTCAATCCTGGTGACTGGAACACTCATCGTGCAATAAGTTATAGCTCATTTAAATTATTCCCTGCCTGTAAAATAATTTGCCACATTTTCTCTCTCACACCCTGGTAGGCTAGATGGAAAAAACATTGTACTGCTTGGGAATCTAAAATGGGGAATGAATTATTTAGTTAAAAGAACATACTAAAGCCTAGCTCATCACTCCAGCCTTTTGCTAATGAAAGGTTGCCCATTGTGTATGTGAGCCAAATGAAATGGAAACAGAGGCTGAAGACCACTGCTTTGATTACATCTAAAGTATCAATCTTTATCCATCTTGATATCCAAAAATCCAGGAATATATATATATATATATTCCATGACTTCTCAGTGACCCAAGTATAAACCATTTATATGCTTCCCTATGCTCGTGGAGCTGCTGGCATGCATTTGACTCATCAAATCCAGGTGGATATATTTTTACCCAAAAATAAATAATTTCAGGGAAAATAATTGAAATCTAGTATAACATCTTCTGACTGTATGCCCACCAGCTGAACCATGCTGTTTGAAGACCTCAGGTGTCTATGCAGGGAAAAAAAAAATCCCTTTATGATTTTTATAGAGTGGTTTTTCATTAGGTAATTATCTGTTGAGTTTAGGCTGGGTCTATCAGTATGGGCCAACACTATGAAGACAATAAATTATTAGTGAAACAACTGCTCATGGTTAGTCTGCAATAAATGTTGTGCATTTAGGAAAGAAGACAGAGCAGTGACTACATCCAGTGCAGCAGGTCAGACCTATGCATGAGTTAATGAAAGATAGTGAAGCATGTCATGTCTGAATGGAGACTTCAAATAAATAATTAACTTACTTGTCTATTCTGTCTCATTAAATCTTGTTCCTTGTCTTTCCCTTGTGACAATTTTATTACTTCCACAATTTATTGTTTTTATCTGTCAGGCTTCACGACTGGCTTTCATTATTTTGACTGTTCAGATGAAGCAAATACATTGTGGTTTTTTTTTTTCTTTGACAATCAGCTAAACCATGGGGTTACTGATGCAGTCATCAGGTTTTTTAGTTCCTGCTTCTCTCAGCAAGGTAAATTAACAGAGTTAACAGTAAGATAAAACTGTAGCTTTTTTTTTTTTTATTAAATCAATTGAAGGTGGGAAGTAGGAGTTTAAAAATGAATGGCTGGCTGATAAGACCTGTGCTTTGTTCAGTTAGGGACATTTTGGCATATTGAGCTGCTCTTGGGTCTGAAACTCAGGTCTGCTGTTGGCACTGAAACTCAGCAGGAATCTTTTTGCAGTTCACAGGATAATGTAAAGTGACTCTATTTCCCTTTTCCCTTCTCATACACACAGATATTCACATTCACATGCATACATACTCCAGTGACAGCCAGAAACTGGAAAAATGCTTTCTGAATTCATTAAAACAGTGTTTACATTTCTAAGGCTTTTCATCATGGTCTGATACGCTGAAACCTAATTTAGTCATCAATTTCTGGTTATCAGAAGTCAACCAAGACTTTTTATTTATGTAGTTTACTAATTAGCAACAAAATACGATATGAATGTTGTGTTAATTTTAAGGAATAGCACTTGGGTATATTTCTTGTCTGCATCCATGACTGCAGGAAAGAACTAACTTTAACATAACTTTTATTGCATATTACACAAGGATCAAAACCTTTAAGCTCTAGTCTTCTCACTTTAAAATGAAAAAAAATCATGAGCTTTGGAGACCTCTACCTCTTTTTCCCACCCTCCCTACCACGTCCACCCCCTCTAGTCTTTCTGAAACCCCAGGGATCAGTCCAGTAAGAATCAAGTTTAAGGGTGATCAATATTAAAAAGGCTTCAATGATACAAATTTATTTAACCACCACTGTTTTCATTCTATTCCAGATCCTTTATCAGTGACACTTCCCTACCAAAGAAAATAATGACTAAGAGGTAACAATTTTCTAAATTTATGATAGAATATATTTTTCAATCCAGGTCTGTTTCTTATTTTGTGGCTGAAAAAGCAGTTTTATTTGTTTAATTGAGAAGATGATGGCAAGGGGACAGGCAAGAGCACCAGGGAATGAGATCTGCTTGCCTGACTACTGCCATGAGTCAGTGATCATTTCAGATCAATTAAATTATCTGAACAAAAAATACCACTTAAGATTACAGAAAGAAAAAGAAAGGAAATAGGAATTGTGTTTGGGATATAATTCACTGAGATGCAGAGTGACAATTTTCCTCTGGGAGAGTTCTGATTGGGCCACCATTCATCCCCCTATGGGCAGGTGACAACTACTTTGGGTTCTTATGCCCATGGGACCTCTCCATCAGCTAATTTAATTAACCCATTGGAAAATCTACTTAGTGGCACAACTAGGTAGATTTCTGCTCGGTTAGTGAGTCAGTGAGGAAAGACTTAAGAGTGTCAGAGCTGGAACAAGGCAGATGATGTGTTGCTGCTCTTCAGTAATTCTTGGCTGCTGTAGTGAAGAGACTGAATATACTGCAGATGGGAAAGGGACACTGCATAACCCAACTGTACTGCCTAACTCATTCCAATGTTGCTGTTCCTTAGAAAAGGGGTCTGACTCCTTCTGTGTAGGGACAGCAACACTGATGTTTCAGGGACAAAAATCTGTAGTTACATTCTAGGGCCCTGGATAAGTAGGGAGAAAGGAAAGGCATTGCACAGAATTTAGCAGACCATTTTCTGTTCTGTTCTGGTTTGCCTCTGTCCTGAAGCTGAATAACTTCCTGTAGATCCAGAAAAAGATAACATTTGTATGAGTGCTGAATATTTAATAGAGGAGAGGAATTCTGGTGTACTTGCCAAGGAGCTCAAGCCCAGGACACCACTGAGAAGAAAAGGAAAGGTACAAGTTGTTGGGTTTTTTTTAAAAAGTAGACAAATAGTTTCAAGAAACAGAAGGAAATAGATTCACAGTCAGAGAAAAGGAGATAGAGACAGTGCTAATTATAAAGCACAACACTAATGCTAATTCAGGGAAAGGTGGATTAAGGATGTAAAAGCCTGAATCCTAAATCACTGTGGAAAAGGATATTGAAACAAAGGACAGAGAAATATGTATATATATATTTTTTAAAGCATAGTAATGTTTTCCTTTCTTCTGCATGCTTTGAACATGCCTTGATTCGTGGCTTCCATCATTAACACTATGCCTCCTTTCATGAATTGTTCTGTATTTCAAGGACTGGAACTCCATAATGTTTCCACACTGAACATCTTAGCTACATTTCTCCCATTTGATTTTGTTGGGAAAATAATAGACTCACTAGGCCATGACCTTTTAAATAAGCCTTACAGCAGGTATCAGTTAATTTTCTTTTTTTTCTGCTTGCAAAGCAATCATTCCTTTGTAGGTTTTTTCAGCAGATTGACTGACCTAGAAAGCCCTCTGCATCTCTTCCTTGTAGCAAGAACAAGACCATGGAAATTATCTGAATGAAAGGTATCACTTAAAATGTGCAGGGAAAAAAAAAGATTTAAAAAGAAAGAAAAAGAGAATGAGAAAAGCAGTAATTATTCCTAAATCAATGTTGTTCATGAGTCAGGTTCATTGCCTGGCTCAGCTATGAGTCATTGTGTCTGTACTGGGGAAACAACAGGTTATGTCTCAGCATGTAAGACCAGAGAGGGTTTTGAGCTTCTGTGAAAAGAGCCAAAAGAATTACAGGGGGAAAGAGAGACTTTTTTTCAAAGTAATGGTTCAAAGAGACCTTTAAGTTCCAGGATGGATGATGTTGGTGTTTGCAAGTTCCTTTAACTTGACTTCCAATATGTATGAAATCAAAACAAATGTCATTAAATTCTTGGAGGCATGTTTTCCTTCTGTGCTGTGTGAGTGCTGTTGCCAGGTAGGTGGCATGGGAGAAGGACAAATCCAAGGGATCCTCCTTCCCTAATGTTGGCTAGAGGTGGCATGGAGCCCATGCAATCCCAGCCTCCAGTGGCCTCAGGGAGCTCTGGGGAGGAAATTGCTTCCTCAGTGGATCACATGCCTCGATGCTGAAGTTTTTTTCATGGTCATTAACACATATTTTTCAGTGATGCCTACTTTTCCCCCAGAAAATACCTGTCAGGTCTGTCATTAGGAGTCTCACACTACCTCACACTATTCAGTTACCTGTGGTCCATGTTGTACCTTTTTTACTTCTGCTTTTAAGGCAGGCATTTTCTAACAAAGTCTATGGCAAGTGTTAAAATGTTCTGAATGTGTAAAGGTATTCAGCTTCATAGTGGCAAAGAACAGAAAAGAACAAGAGGTGACCTGGATTATTTTTCTCTTATTCTTCTATGCTTAGGCCATTGAAAATCATCTTTATCTGAAATCCAATAGAATATGCTTTATTAAATCATACATTTCAGGAAGGTCCTCTCTGATTATGAAACTATTGAAGGATGAGACTCCAGACCTTTCACTTGTTAGTTACTAGCACTGTCATTTATTTTAGTACATAATTTATAAATTATGTGTATTGTGTAGGTTAAAAAAGTCATTAATCTCTATCCATTTTGTCTGTGTGTGTGTGTGTATGTGTGCAGACACTTATACAATAATGGTAGATTATTTTTTTGTTAGAAATTATATAGACTGAAGTCTTTTAGTCTCTCACTAAACAGCCTGTTTTCCCCAGGCCCTGAGTTGTTCTTATGGTTATTACTCAATAGTCACTATTTATGGGGATCAAAGAGTGGTGTGTAGAGTTACATCATCTGTCTTACTGATGCCACAGACTGAGGTAAAATTATTCCTCCATCCCTCTCATTACTTGGTTTGTATATCCATCCATCTCTGGCCCTTTGTGCAGCCTTATTCCACTGGGGACTGGTGTTAGTTACTGACTCCTCTCACAGCCCTTAAATCCTTCCCAGAGTAATTGCTTCCCAGGACAGCATCTATCTCTGTTTGAAGCTACATCTTATATACCTGTCATATCCTCTCAATTATTTCCAATTTACCTTTGTTACAGACAGCTCTTACTGGTTATTAATCTTGTTCGTCCAGATCACCAAAGGAAGAAAAATATATCAGATCCACAAAGCTCAACTAAAAATGTGGATTGGAAATGAAGGTTTCTTTGATTTCTTCATTTAAAAGCTTTTTGCATGATCTGTCAGTCAATTCATAAATCTTTTACATGGCCTTTAGTGCTATTTTAATCCATTTGGTACTGCTAAATGGAGCATCAAGTGACATGGAGATTATGCTTTTTTTGCCATGCTGGCTTCCACAGAATTGGAAATATTTCTAAACTTCCTCTATATATGTGATACAGTTCACAGGGACATCAAAATCAAGTGAAAGGAAAAGAGGTTCAACAAACAGGAAGGAAATACTCAGTAAGAAGTGGAGGGACAGAAGATAGTATTATTCTTCATGTTAACTTTGACAAAAATTGCAAAATAAAAAATCATCTCAAGTTCATGTCTGTAATTAATCAGATTATTCAAACATCAATGTTTTCTTTTATAGTAAGATAACCATCCTTCTTTTCTCTTTTGAACAACATTAAGGATATTGTTCAAGTTTTCAGAAATGTCTCTTAATATGTCAGAGATAGATACCTTAGATAGTACATTCACATCTTTGGAGATAAAATCTTTTATATTGGCTGATTGTGAATACAAAACCATACTTTTTTTCCATATACACATTATTTAACATTCTCTGAGGTTTAAAATGAATTGGAAGTTACAAAATTGTTATCAGTGATAAAGAGGACAGAAAATCTATATGATTTAAATTCCTGTCATTCTGGTATTCACATTAAAAGGTTTTTATTACTATCTAGGTATGGTTCCATACAACATACAATTATAAGAATAACTCTCTTCCTTAAGTCCTCCTCACTCTGCCAGTGGTGTATTTTCTGTGCTTTTGACTTTCCTTAGCTTAGTTAGATATTTCATAGGCAAAAATCAATATAAATAAAACGCTAGGAACTACTGCTTTCTTTTTTTTTTTCTGTTACTTTTTATTTATGAGTTCTGCTGTGAAATGAAGATGGAATTTTAGTCTTGGCTATCATATTTGTATTTGAATTGCAGCTTAATGTTTATCTAATTTGGTCCTTTTAAAGAGCTTCAGTCTCATTTTTTTTAGGTATTCCATCCCACACTAGTGAGTCTCAGTAGCATCTCAAGAGTTCTGTAGAGGGAAAATACATATTTGGATAAATCCCTATCAGACCTTGCTTTCAAATAATTTTGTCTCTGGAGTCATCACTTTGCATTGATAACCTCCAAATTACAATCTCAAAAGTTAGCATTTCTTTGTCATTATTTAATGACCAAGAATAAATTCCTTGATATTTTAAATGTAAACTCAATCAATGTTCAAAGTGAAAGAGATCTCTCTTTTCCTGGATGAAATTCAGTTCCTTTTTGGCTGTATATTGAATTTGCAAGATGCAAAATGGTTTGTTTTTCTTTTTTTTTTTTACTTTGAGACTTGCCTATTGTTTCAATTTAGCAACAATTTCTTATGAAATAAAAAGTTCTTTAAAGCCTATTTATACTTCTAATCATTAACCTCAGAAAAACTCAGAATTCCTAAACACCTGAAGGACCTAAGCAGATTTAAAATTGTCATTGATTGGCAATCCCTGAAAATCATTTACTCTGCCTTTGTGATAACTAAAGTCTATTTAAGCTTTCATTCACTTTATATGTTCTGCTAGCCAAGAAAAAAAAATTATCTTTAAAAAAATTAAGATAAAACTCAGCAAAATTTCCAACAAAGCTTTTTCATTTCAAATTATGGAGTTTATTCCGCAAGAGTTTAAGTTACTGAGAATTCTTTGGTTTGTAAGGGAGTAAAAAACCAATTGTTTTGATACATTTGAAATAAAGAATATAGGAGAATTTCTCCATATGATTGAAAGATTCTGAAAGAACTCACTGGCACAACCCCCATGCAAGTCACCACAGGGCTCAGCTGAGTGCATAAATGGGCAGGAACTGAGAGAAAGAAAGAAAGAAAGAATCATGTGCTCCTTCCTGAAAGAGTTTCAGCAGCTGTGTATGAGTTAAGGTTTATGTGTTTTAGAGTTTAAGCAGTGATGGCTTTAATGGTTTTTGATTCTTGATTGATTTCAAGTGTCAACAGCTCTCATCACTTTTTAATTGATAAATTAAAATGGGAGCTGAGTTGGATAACAGACCAACAACTGACAAAGATGTATAACTCTAAAACAACAGTGAATGAAAGGATTTCTGGAGGTCTCCTGGTTCCAGCTCCCACTCAGGGCAGAGCTGGCTTTGAGTTTAGAAGCCAGTCTCAAGTCATATCAGGTTGCTCAGGCATACACAGTTAAACACTGATTTTTTTTTTCCCAGGATAGAGGTTCCATAACCATCCTAGGCAACCTGCCTAGGAGAAAAACAAGTTTAAGGAAAATAGTCATGAAGGACCAGTTGGTCAAAAAATGAAGAGGAGGAGCTCCTTATCAGAAAGCAGCTGCTACAATTTTATAAGTGGCAGAGAATACACTAAAAATGATCACAGCTCCTGGTTCCCATAAGGACAGAATTATGGAGAGTCAGAGCTTTTATAGGGGTCGTGCTCCACTTACACTTTCTAAAACAGGAGCTCAGTACCAGAGAGATGTGAGGGGAGAAGCTGTGTGTTCCTCATCTAATATTCTGGTGATCAATGTTTTAATCTGTGTCCTCCACAGGCAGACTATCCTTGAAAATTTTTTTGATGCAACGGTTTGAGATCCTGGATAAAACCTTTCCTGCTTTTAGCATGTGGGAATGTATATGGAGCTCCCAAATTTTCCAAACACATCTCCATTTACAGTAAAGAAGGCTGCTGTGGGGTAGGAACAGGACTTCTACCTCTTGGTGCCTCTGCTGCTCAGACAGGGATTCTGCCACACCTGACTGCCAGGCACAGAACCCCTGCCTTACTCTCCTAGGTGAAGGACAGAAAAAGAAATCACACAGGGTGAGGTTCATCAGGCCTTTCTCCAAAAACATTCAAAAAGAATGGACCAATTCGTTTTTTATTTTTTATTCATGGGTTCGATGGATAGAAATTCCAATGAGGGAGCAGCTTCATCTGCCTTTTTATTCTGAACTAAAAAAGGAGCCTTGGTAATTAGATTAAACTGAATGTGTAATTTTTAGATGAACATTCTCATAGAGATTAAGGGTCAGAAACATGATGGTATTTAAACTTTCAGCTCCTTTTTTAGGCAACTGTCTCACATTGATTTTACCAACCGCCAGCTGCCAGAGTAATTTCTGAGATTTGGATCTAATTACAGTGTAAAGATCATATGTGAAGTCTGTGGCTGACCTTACTGAAGTAAATCTTTCAAGAAATATTCCATCCTCTCTTGGATAATACCAGTAACATTTCCATGTCTGCTTCATTACTCAGATATAATAATGGGAAAGTGCATTTAGAGCTTGTACCTTATGGAATCATTTATAAATAACTTTTTAAGATATAAATGATAAATTTAAAAACCTTAAGTAGTGTAAATTGTTTTACTTTCTCTTTTATTATTGATGGGGATGTTCCTATCCATGTTTCAGTACTATTAAGAGAAAACCATTATCAAATTTCTTGAAGTTAATTTAAGGCCAATGTGTTACATTCGTTACTAACTCAGGAAAGCACTTAGACACATGGTTGCAGTTAACTTTCTCTGCACTTTTAACCAGGTTTGGTCATGTTCTTTTAAATCCATTTTACCAAATTAAGACACTAATAATAATACTGCATGCACTGTTTCCACATGTCCTGACCAATACTGAAATTATTTATTTTACATATTAATTTAAACTCACATTTTTTCTATTCACATAGACAGAACAAAATAATTTACCTCAATTATCAAATCATAACAAGCTACAAAGTCAGTCTTGCTTTAGGAAGTGCTCTCCCCTACTGCCTCTTCCTGTTTTATTTTATAAAAACTGAGGAAAGTCCTGAAATTAATGTGAATATGTGAAATATGTGAATGCAGAAATGTTAGAAATTCATTACTGAATTTACATCTTTACAAGAAGAAATAATTTTTCTATAGACTAAATAGTATTTTGATACTTGCTAAAAAAGGCATTATTTCATAAACATTAATAAAAGTATGATAAAAAGATAATAATCTTTAAACTCAGAAGATAATCACATGACATACTATGTCTAAGCTAGTAAAATAGCAAAATTTAATTCATAACCATAGCTGTTATTTAATAGTGATAAACTTAGCACTTTTTTGCCCTTTTGAAACAGGGTAACCATTCAGCTTTGCTGATCTTTCTCTACTAAGGTACCCAGGAACATTTTGTGTTTGGAAACTGCGATTTTTCAGTGCTTTTGTACAAGGAAATTGGCAGCTCAGGACAGAAATACATTTACTGGTTATGCTGTAGTGGCAGATGAAGTGAACACTTCCTACTAAGTGATGCTAACTTTTGAGACTTGAAGAAAACAATGCCAGGAGATGCTAAGTTTCTTCCAACTCTTCTGACACAGCTCTCCCCAAATGAGACTGCACAAGACTTTTATCCTTTATCCTTTTATTCCTTCTGAAAGCAGCTTCCTGGGCCAGTTGGTCTTCAAATGGGAAGTAAAATCCTGTAGTGACAAAGATCAGAGGAGGCCTCTGAGGAGGGGTGAATAAACTCTTGAAACAGTGAATAACACCTTGAGTGCTGCAAAAAAGCAAAAATGCCCAAGGAACTCCAGGTACAGCATTTCCAGGGCCTGAAAGATACCAGCAAGTTCTGGAATTGATTTGGAAGTTTGCTGACTCAGATGTTAAGTTAATTTTTGAGCAGCTCAGGAAGAGCAACTTCAATTTAGATGAGCAGAGAAAAATCAAACCCATTTGTTTACTTTCAATCTGAAAATAAATCTCTCTGATTTCATTCCCTGTGAAATTTAAATTCTGCCTTTCACCACACTAATAAGATTGCCATATGCACATGTTTTATTAATCATAAAAGCTTATTTAATTTATATGGCTTTATTTACTTTCTGAATTAATTGTATGGTGGATATCCAGAGTACATAGCTGACATTATCATCCCTATTAGTGCTTAATGCTTAGAGTGCAACAGAGCCTCAAAGCCTCCAGAAACAACTGATGTCTCTGGTGCTGAGCTTATTAGTGCACACAGGGAAGGAGGAAAGCAGAAATCTGTACACCAAGACAAAACTCTTTTGCTTTATGCTTTGATGTTCCCTGTCCTTTAGTAATAATGGCAAAATCAGATTCTGAGCATGCACAGGAAGAGACAAATAGGCAGAAGGGTATTTCTGATTTGGGAGTGTCCTGTTCTTCTACACCCATGGTGATACTGAGCTGCTGTCTCTTAAATACCCCTCACTAAATTGTTAAAAGAGTTAAGTCATACTGTCCAGTCAGAGCCTTCTCTGTGGAACACAGATTCCAATCTTTTTTTTTTTAGCTGAGAGTTTTTTAGTATCAGGTGGTTTTAAATGAGACACATTTAATTTTACTTTATGGCATGATTTCTATAACATAATTATAGGAAGCACGTTTTTCAGAAAACCTTTAGAATAGTGTGCTTTCTGACATAATTAGCCAAATGGTTTAATTTACAATGCCTCAAAAAAAAGCAAAAAAAAAAAGCTTGCTTTACACAGGAATACAATCCAGAAGTTAGAGCAATACAATATATAAGTCCAGTAACTAAAAACTAGATTGTCTGCAGAGTTAATTACTGCTGAACTTCAATAAAATAGATATTAGACCTAAAAGGGACATCCTACTCTAATAAAGGGCAAACATTTTGTAAGATTATTTCAAGCTGTTTCTGGTTCAGCTGCTTTAATCAATAGAGGAAGACAGAAGTCTTGGAGATCCTACCCATTTAACCCAACAAAGTTTCTGTGACTTAATAATTAGGGGGTTTGGGCTTTTTTCTCCTTTTATTCATGGAAAAATAAAAGCACTTTTTAAAAAGCCCAAACCTAGCCCCTTGCCATAAACTTATATACTAAAAAGCTAAAAGGTATCTCATAAACTCATCAAATCTTGCATAATACGTTCTTTAGAATGGAGCAGGTTTTGCCCCCTAGAAAAACCCCAGGAATCTGCTTAGCTTTGATTAACATTTCAAAATACTATTAAGTTCAATTAACTAATTGGATTAAACTTGATTAAATACAGCTCCCTTTGGCTTCACTGTATTCTGAATCAGCTTCTGAGCAAGACTAATCTAAATTACATAACTCACTGCATGAAATCCTGTCTCTGCTGAAATCAGTGGTAAAACTCCCATGGACTACATTCAGGTCAGAATATTATTGAAATTGTCTCATCAAAGTAGTGCTCAGCTAAAAGGCTTCTTTGCAGCAGTAACCCAAGTCCTGATATCACCTGGGGGTTCAGACTGCTTGAACGAGTTTTAATTTTGTCCCTGCTGCTCAAATAACAAAGTAAGGACTAAGCAGGGCTGGAGGTGTCCTGTAGAAAGAAAACCATAAGTCTAAGGATTTTTTTTTCCAGATTTTCTGTGTACTGTTGGATTCCTCTAAATGCTTTCTTTGCAGTCCTGAACTTCACAAAATCCAGGTGGTTTGTTAAAAGTCATAACTGTAAGGTCAACAGACCACCAGCATTTTAACCTTGTTATTTGCCTCTCATTGTTGTGATATTTGTTTTAACATGTCAGCATGGATTTTGCACTAACCTTAGCATTTATCAGGAGATAACTGGATTCAAATATATAACATTGGCCAAGTGCAAGGCAACTTTGCTCAAAGCAGCCCATATTGTTGTGTAGTTCAGGATTTTTGGCTATCACAGTGCTGATAACACACCAATGCTTTGGCAATTGTTAAAAGCACTTACACAACATTAAGGTTTCTCAGTTGAGATTTGTCTGTGTCCAAAGCAGTCAGAAAGTTCCATTTCACTTCAGTGGTTTGTGTTCTAGAGCTTTTTTTGCATTTTGGGAGTTTGCTTGTTTGTTTTTCTTTGGGGTTAGATTTCTTTGGTTTTGGTTTTTTGTTGTTGGTCTTTGTTGTTCTTGTTTTTTTTTTTGTTTTTGTTTTTGTTTGTTTGTTTGGGTTTTTTTGTGGGTTTCTTTGCTTTTGAGCATTTCTTTGTTGTGGGGTTTTTTGTGACTTTGTTTCAAAATAGATTAAAATGTATATTTTTTGATAATTAACACGATTGATTAAATGCAAGGTTGATTTCTGAGAATTCCTCTCAGGAAACAAAAAGTGTAGGTATCTGGAATATAAAAAAAATATCTGCACCTATAGGAGAGCTTGTTCACACACAACTACACAACTGTCACACAGGCAGCATTTTTTGAATATGTTATGAATTATATTTCTGAATTTCATTTAAAAAATACATTTAGAAACCATTTGGGTTCTTCTTCACTGTTCAGCAGCTGTATGTTTGGCTGAATGAAGTATTGCAGGTATTAATTGAGTAGTATATTGCCAGTCTGACAGTGATCAGCAATACATGTTGAGCAACCTATGCCATGAAATTTAAATAGTCAGTTCTGAGAAGTGTTTTGGAAAGTGAAGTGTTGCTTTAGTTTAACTTAATTTCTAATACTGTTTATCATCTGTGTGTTTTCTTTTGTGATGTTTTGCAAACTGAAGTTCTCTAATAATTTATAATGCAGACCTGAGTTTTTGTATTAGAAATCACTGACTTTGTGTAATGCTCTTTTCCCATCTCCTTTTTGAAGAAATTTAACAAAGGGAAGAGGGGAACAGGGATTTGTGTGTAGCTGATGATGCTGGATTGAAATTCCCACCATTAAGAAATGGACAGCTGGGTGTGCTAGACTGGAGTAATTTATAGAAATTTAATAAACAGGTTAATCAGGTTAGTATACCCCCAGATTTATTAGTGTTGCTGCTCTTGGGACTCTTTAATGGGAAAAGTACACATTGGTCTAAAAGCTGCATTGGGATAAGAGGTATTCAAAGAGCTGATATTTTTGGCCTTTAGCCAAAAAATCTACAAATTAAAAAATGAATGTGTAACTATTCAAATTGAAAAAATTATTCTTTTTTTCGTCTAAATAATTTAATGTGAGCCACTTATTTTGAAAATGTGTTTGTTACTGTTGCTTTCTTCTTGTACATCAAACTGGTGTAAATTTTCAGATATTTAAATAGCCTTTAATAGCATCAAACCAAAACACTTTAATTTTTCATTTTCTCATCATTTGCTTAATTCAGCATAAAACTTACAAGTTAATTTTATTGACCAAAAACCACATATTTGACAAACATATTATTCAATCCCCAAACTGTTAAGTCCTAAATTGAATTCCACTGTCAAGCCCTTCCAGCATTACGAGGATTTACCTTTTTTTCATGTTCTAATTTATGCCATGTTGAACAATTACACAACCTTAAACACAAGAAATAATAACCTTTTTTCCTTTGTTTGCTGGTTCTCAGATGCTTCTGCAGAAGAGTGATGTATGTCTCTTAAGTCCTCATTGCCAGATGTCTAATTTTCATGTCTGAATCCTTTAGCAATGTGTATTGTTTAAAGTCAGTTACAGATGGAACTAATTAGACTAATCAAGGGAACCTGATGTGCTGGGGAAATCATCCTTACCAAGCTGATTTGAACTTTAGACAGGCACTGCTGACTCCTATACAAAAGAAATGGAATTTTCATTTTGTTAGTGGGCAAGCAGATCAATTTTGTGATGCTTCCTCATTTGAAACATTTTCCAAAGCTGTTCAAGGAAAGAATTCAGATTCCTGATTGGTTCTGCAGATAGCTATGCCACAGCTTTGCACAGGTGCAGAAGTGCTGCCTCTGCTGTGTTAAATGCTTGCTTTGGTGATTAAATCTAGGTCTGGTGTACCTGAGTAGCAAAATTGCCTGGTGTCACTCATGCAACATTTTCCCCTTCCAACCAAATAATTAGTTTGCAAATTTACTGTTTTATAAGCACAATATCATGTAAATTGAATATTTTTCAGTGAGACTTGATTTATTTTCTTATGATAGATTGGGGGGGGAAGCCAGCCAACGTGTAGTGCAAATCTGACCTCCCAGTGACTTCCCTTTCACTACAAACAGAAGATCTGATCTTATCTTCTCAGCCCTAGTTTAATGGCTTCTATTTGTGACTAAATGTTAATCTTAGGTTAATCTCCTCAGGGAGCTTGATCTTGTGTGGAAAGCTTCTGAAGATGCTCTTATTAAGGTGGAACCACAAAAATTGTGTAGTAATTATCAGGAAATGCTTCACAATTGCTGCACTGGGGTCTTCAAAGGTGTTAATCCTTTGCTGGGAGTGGAAAGTTGTGACTGTGGAAATCAGGGACGGGTTACTGGAGAAAAAAACACTGATACAGAGTATAGTGATACAGAGTAGACCTATTACCTTGAGGCAAGGTTTCCTGAGGATCTTAAGAATCTCCCAAAGAGGCATTCTCCCCTTCCTAAAAATTCTTCAAAGCAATCAAATATTTGAATTCCTTTCCTTTACTCATCTCTGTTGAGCACTTTAATAATTTAAGGAAGAATCTCAGTGGAACTGGCGAATTAAACTCTTGGGAATTGGAGTTTTTTTTAATCTTGTAGTTATGAAATGTGATTTGTGCATAGCAGGTTCAGAAATTGCTGTTTTCTAAAATGAAATAAAATTATTATATTACTACAACCCACTCTCTGCTTAAGCTGAGACTAGTAAGTTCCAGCAGCCTTGATACACTTCCAAATGTGCTCCCAAAAAGACAAGACTCTTAAATTTAAAAATCAATAGCTTCAGTGCTTCCCAGACACAAAAATGCAAAAGCTATCCTTTCTGACAAGTGTTTGGATTTTAGACTAATGAACTGCATTTCAGCAAGAATGGAAAAAAAATTCCAATGCTTCTTTTCTCCTACAGAGTAACATGACAATAAAAGATTTTCATGTCTCACTTATTTTGTCTTCTCTGGCTAGAATGTCAGACTTTCACACCAGAGTAAGGAAGTTATCTCAAACTATTTGTTTTCCTGTTGAAGTGTATATATAAAAACCTCAGTGACTTCTGGAAAGCAGTTTCGAATCACAGGGGCTTTTAAGGAACTTATTCTATTGTTTCTGCTTCTTCTTATTATTAACATCTAAAAACACTTAGTATAGTTTATAAATTAGAAGCAGGGGAAATTCTGCTAGAATATCAAAGTACCAATGATGCTGGCCAGCTACAGAGACGATTGCAGGTGCTGTTGTAGGTGTTGCCTCTGTAGGTCAGCAGGTGAGTTTCAAGCATTAATCCTCTCCAAATGTGTGCATGGCAGCAAGGGTAACGTTTAAAGGTCATTCAATATCTGGCTTCAAAAGTGAATTGGAGAGTTAACCACATCTGTCTCAAGGAATTCAAACAACACCAGCCCCTGAGCACAAATGGTAGAAATAGCAGCCCTAAGTTGGTCTCATTTGCAAGGAGCTGGGCAAATGCACTTTTGTCATCATTTATTGGATTCCACTTAAATTCAAACTGGTGTTAGAATGCTGACACAACACTGCCAGTACAGTAACTACAGGATGGACTCTACAGACAGCCTTTCCTAGCCATTGCTGATACCATAGGAATAGTAATGATGCTCCTAAGTAAAAACTCAATTAGTGAACTATGCAATGCCTTTCTGTTGTATGTATTCTTTCTGTATGTGCAGTACATCAGAGCACTGCAGAACAAGCAGGAAGATCTGTGTGCATAAATTTGTCTTGTTTACTGTAACAAGTTAATGCTACTTATCAAGCTACTGCAGAGGCCAAAGAAACAGAGAATAAAGAAGTTGTATAATCCTGTGTACAGTTTAAAAACGCAACAAAATCCACAACCAAATAAATCAAACTAACAAAAACCATCCCAATAAGGACTGACCTTGAGCTATAAGATCCTACAATATATATCCAAGCTTAACTTAAACTCAAATATATGTTTTTGACTGAGATACCCTAGCCTTCTTCAACCCAGTCAATCCATAAAGAAAAATTTACTCAAGTCCTTCTGAGGAAACACAGAGTTCAGAGCCTGAACTTTCTTTATCACTCTTATTAACCAGAGTAAACAAAGGTGAGAAGTTATTCTTGTTAACAGCTTATGAGAGGCATCTCAAGAAAACTTTCATTTCAGTATTACACCCCAGTGTCACCAGTGCAGTGTATGGGCAGCTGCAGGAGTACCTGGAGAGGAACTTCCTCTGAACAAGGCACGGCTCCTGCTGGAATCTAAATGTGAAACCACAGCCCCTGCCCAACACTTCTGTGTCTGGAGCTTAGGCCCTTTATTTCTACAGAGAAAGTTATGCTGGCTGAACTTCCTAGAATCTGTAACAGACTCTGAAAATCCTAAAGTAAAGAGCAGCTATCAGACTGCATTTACAGCTTTTTGACATGACTAGGATTTTCATTCAGTTTTTTCTATTACCTATGGATTATTTATCTTCATCCAAAACCATGCACAATGCTTTTTTGGTCAAATACAGCTTTCACTGCAACCAAAATATCAGACACTAATTTAGTCATATCATAAAGAGTCTCTTCTCTGTGTGGGAGATCATCTGGATTGTCTCCTTTGGAACCAAACAGAAGAAGGAACAGGACAGGAGTTCTTAACTTGTAGTCAACAGAATTGTATGCAACTAATAAACTGGTATGTATCATTGAATTGTAGTTTTATCCCTATGACTTATGGTCCTGGGAAGATTTAAGAAATTAAGAAATCCAGTTACTGAAAAATTAAGAAATCTAGTTTTTTTTGTTTGTGGTGGGAGGGTTTGTTTGTTTTTCTTTTCTTTTTTCTCTAGACATGAATAATATCAGGGGTTAGGGAGGAGAGAAGGTGAATATTCCTGGTAGATTTTTTTTTTAAAGAACTTGCTTCCCGAAAGTAATTTTATTACTAAAGAGCAAGGAAATAATTTCATAGTACTCACCTGAAACATGGTTTCTTTATGGTGTATGCAAGGTGCGAGTCTGCTTCCTTCAGTTTCAAAAAATTTCAAGCTTCAATGTTTGAGACTATCTCCATAGTCTGTGCTGAGATATTTAGATGAGATGGAATTTAAAAGCACATTTAGAAATTACGTACAAGTGATAGAGCTTCATCCAAACCAAACTATAGCTTGAACTACAGTTAAGAAAATGCTGAAGTACAGAAAGTATGGTCTTGAGAGAGAGGTATGACAGTAAAGAAACCCTAAACTCTTCCCTGACTAGAGGATTATAGGAGAGGAAAAGACCTTTGAATATTTACTTCAGAAAATGTCTATTTCAAAGTCTAAGTATACAACTACTGTTATATTTTTTAATATAGTTTGCTATGAAAAAATCTCCCAGACATTAAATCTCACTTATTAAAATTTTAGCAATTTGTTATGGGCTGAATACCAAAGGAATTAGGTATCATTTGATTTAAATCCATGTTTGGAGATTAATATTTGAGACTGGGAATCCTTTGTTTAATTTGCAAACAAATGTACAGTTTTAGTTTAAGACTTGAAATGTCATGATCTCATGGCTTTCTAATAAGGTCAGGAGTTGATTAAACTTGTATGATCTTTAAGAAATTAGAAAACTGATCACAGTACAACAACAAAAAAAATATTTCCCAGTTGGGAATTTAGGTATTTTATTTCTAAGAACCTTTAATATTAAAACTTCATTGTATAAACATAAGCTATTTTCCATTTCAATCTGAACATTTGTCTTGCTAATGACTTAAATGATATCCTAATTAGAGTTGAATAATCCACTGAGGTACAAGCAGACTTGAATTTATGACTTCTTTTCTAATCAAAACTCTCTGCATTTTGTTCTTACAAAAGACTTGCTTCCCTTATGTTATCCTGCCTGTGAAAGGAAGCAAAAAACCTATGAGAAAATGCTGTTTTCAATACTTACTTTTTTCTGATTTGGGGTTTATTCACAGGTGATATGGAAATTTCAAAAATACTCAAGTTGATCTCTGCAATACCAAGGTACTGTGCATTTTTCTGGTTCGCCAAAATGCACTTTCAGTGCTTATCTCTTAAATTATTACGAAATCTGGGTTGGAAAGTGTCTCAGTGCTACAGCTATTTGACTAATTATGGAATGATTTGTGGAAAAGAACATTTAATGAAGAAAAATGGTCCTCTAAATCTTTCTAACAGGTTGAAGGGTCTCTGAGAAATCCTCCCTTCCTTCTTCCTCTTCATCCTCAGTCACTTGATTCCAACATATCTAGCAAAGCTTCTTATTGGAGCTTGTGTGTCACTCGTGTGAAAGTGGAATTAGGATGAAAGTATGTAGGGGATAAAAAAGGGTGAAACAAGTTTTAATAATGCAGAGGAGCTTGTCACACATCCCTTGGGTGACACAGTCTTACGAGCCTGGCCTTTGGACCTGCTTTCTTTCCCAACAATCTGAAAGAAGAGAGAAGCCTCAACACCACCTCTGCTTTGTTGTGTTTCTTCTCTTCAGCATCCCACATCCTGTGCTTCAAGGGCTGCTGTTTATAATCTGGCCCTTAAATTGTCACACAACTTAACAGCATTTCTTTGGTGGGAATGCTAATAGAAGCTGTTCCTGCTTTTAGTTTCTGCACTGCCTTCACAGCTGTGTTGTACAACTATTCAAGAGATGCCATTTCCTGACTGGGATGAGGTTTTGGTATGTAAATCTAAGACATTGCTATAGCACCATGGTGACTGCTCAACACAAAATTTTCAGAAAAAAATTCATTAATAAGATGGTATGCAGTGAATAGTCATGAAGAAAAGCAGACCAGATAGAAAGTTAGGGGATAATTTGCCTGAAAACACGGGGAAAAAATAAATTCTAAACAGTTTCCTTTTTCATCATATGCTTTTAGCAAAATCCTTGCAAAGAGAAACAAATAGGGTTACCTATCAAACCACAAGTTGTTTTATACTACTCAGAAATTATCAGAGGTTATTTAAAAGCTGAACTTAAATTTTTGCCTTCCTTCAGTGGGTGAGTAGCCATAAGGAAAAAAACCCCAACACATTAATTAGTTACAGACTGGCTACCAAAACAGCTGCCATGGTTCATGAAGCTGTACTGAAGTCAAGGATTTCTCAACAACCAGGCTTCACTGTGAGTCAGGACTAGAGTCCAGTTTCCAGTCTTTACTCCAGGAAAACCACATGGCTTGCGTTAGGAACTACCATTGCACCAACTACAATTTTATTATACAACATAATTAACTTTTCTAGGCAAAATTGTCATTATGTATTAAACTTATAGAAATCAATAAAACAAGTATGTCTTTTTGCAAGTGTACATGTGCATTAAAAATCCATGCATCCATGGTGCTCAGATCACTTGGCAACACTGTGATTCCTGTGCAACCACTATTTTTGGTTTTGAATTTTGTTTCTCTCTGCTCAAGCACATTCTCAAATTATGCTGATTCTGCAGGTCGAATTCTGCTCTTTTCTGCAAAGTTTCTAAATTGGAGCCATCAAAACAGGGAAAAGCAGTTGTCCTATCGTAGCCCCATTTTTCAACTGAGAATTAAATAGACCTATTCTTATTCACCTAAGTAAGTAGCACGGACTTCCAAAAGGCTATTGTAACATTTTGTCACATCCATAATACAGAAATAATTCCATCTGATATTGTAATCTTCAGAATGGAAAACTGCAGCTCTCTAATAGCAGACAGAAACGTTGTACAACAGTTTTTGTACAAGAAATGAAAATCAAAGTCTTATCCAGATAGAACTGCAGGGAAAATATAGATAGGCAGAACAAAATTATCACTTGTGATTGAAGTTGGCAAGGACAGGGAGGATAAGTCTACCCTTGTGAAGAGTGCCATGGGATCTTTAATGATCAGTCACAATGGGGCCTGAGTGGGTTGTATCACCCAATTACTGTACAGATAGGCTCATTAATGGAAGATTATAGCAATCAAATATGCTTCTCTTTAATTTTACTAGCATATCTATTCTCCTACCATGGATTCCTGTGCCCACAAATCAAAAGTTTTACTGGGAGGTGTGTGGGGGGGAGGGGAGAAGCACTCTTCTTCTTGTCTTTCATAAATTAAATTTTGTGAATGTTAATTCTGTGCCTCTGGCAGCAGTGCAAGAGGAAGGCGTCTTTTTTTTTTTTTTTGGAGTTTATCACTCAATGGTGACTGTTTTCCCATAAAGCCAAAAAAAATCAATCTCTGCTCAAAATGCCCCTGAAGACAGGAGAATTCATTGTGTGCCTTGCTGGTTAATATGTCTATCTGATGAAAAAAAAAAATCAATACATTTTTCTTAAAAAGGGTTACTGCAAGAAGAGAAAGTAGTTTATCTCTTTCTGATTGATGAAACTGCATCAAAGTCAGTTATCCACCATTAAGTTCCATATTTATCCTCGTCACTCTTCAGACTGCTGGAGTTCAGTGTTCAGCCAGTACTTCCATTATAATATTAAGCCAAAGTTGAAAGCATTTGGAAAACTCAGAGAACTGGAAAGTTTTAATAAAATAAATGTTTGAAAGGGAAGCATGGGAAATTTAAATAAATATAAAAAATTAAACAAAGAAAGAAAGGGTTTTAAGGGCCAGAAAAGAGGTCAGAACCATAGCAGGCTGAGGTTATTCTACTTCTCAGGAGATAATATATTCATGTTTTTTTCTGACAGCCTGCAGTCCCAGGTTGCTGTTCTCTTAAATCTCAAACTCACCATTGTTCCAGTGAGATTTGGTGTCCTCCATTCCTTTTTTTATTGGAGAAAACTATTTGGAATTTTAAAGACTAAGGTTAAAAAATTGCTTATACTATCAGAGAGCTGTAGTTTTAGCTTTAGGCTTCCTGCTCAAATACACGATCGGACTCGGTATAAACTGTTTATTGTGTGAAATATAAATATAGAAGAGTTGACAAATGTTGGTGAGACACTGGAATGGACTGCCTGGAGATATTGTGGGTGCCCCATCCCTGGAAGTGTTCAAAAACAGGCAGGATGGGGCTTTGACCAATGTGATCTAATGAAAGGGGGTTGCAACAAGATGATCTTTAAGGTCCATTCCAAGAAAAAACATTCCATGATTCTTGGAATGTATGACAGAAAGTCCTAATCCCTCTTCAGGGAAACAGAATGGACTCATTTCCTCCTGTTTAACATGAATTTCAAGTAAGGTAAGGGAATTACTTCCCATCCTTACTGACCACTAGCAATATTTATAGAATCATGGAATCATTAAGGTGCTGTTATGCCAACCAGTGAACCCCATCCCTTGAAAAGGTTTGCAAGTAGGAAAAGGATGACCTAGGTCCAGGTTCATCTTTTAAGTGTTACTATTATCTATAATCAATAGATATCTATAATCAATCTATAATCCAATTTGCCAAGGAAACATAAGTACAGAACATGGTCTCTGAGAATTGGGTTTCTACAATTTCAGGCTTTACATTATTCCCTTTACAGTTTTCCATGGTGAAGTTTCTACCCAACCATAATATTAGCAAAGCTGTCATGAGTGTCACTAAGGAGATTGAAAGGCAGAGCTCTGCAGAGGAGTTTCCTTCCAACTCTGGTGTACTGCAAATTTTGTGGTCTGAGTCTCAACACCCAATATCTTTTACCATGAAACAGAAATAAAAGAGAAGAGGCTAAACAGGGAGATACACTGTTTGGCAAAGGGTAATGTACCATTTGCTTGTCAGCTGGGAAATACTGCTGAGCTTTTAAAAGTTAATCCAAGCCAATTAAAGTCAATAAAAACTTCCCTAATCATTTTTACATGCTTTGCATGAGTCCTCTATAAGTTAATGATTTTATCATAGGCTAAACTTACATACAATCAGACCTATACAAAATCCATCTGCCTCCATCTCTATGAAGAAAAATCTGTGACTGGAAAATTCCTTGAACTGTCAGCTTTCTTCCCTCCTTGGTATTTCTTTGAGAGTTCAATAGCATTCTCCTTTATCCAGAAGATTTCACCCTAATCCTTTTCTTTCTTTTTTGCTTCTGACATCATCTACCCAGAAAATATATAGTCTAAGTAGGATTAATATTATTTTATAAACCACTCCAAACTGGCTAGGATGCCAATCTCCAGTTTAGTGTCTCTTGATATCTCAGACTTAGAGATCAACACTTGAATGAGCAAACTGAAGGCTTTTTGGAGATAGTGTAAATTGCCCAAATTTAGGTGCAGCAAATTGTTAAAGACCTACTCCTACTTTTTTT